>OZ012692.1:25903148-25933148 GCA_963942565.1 Maea johnstoni
GTTTAAAGAATGAAGGGGGCTGAGTGTCACTTTTCCTGCCAGTAATCCCAGTTGGTCTGGCAAGGGAGAGGAGCTGGTGATAGGTCTGAGAGTTGCTTCATCATACGTGATGCTGGGTATTAATAACCATTCCAATGCTTAAGGCTACTTTCATCCAAAGCACAAAAACGCAAAGATTTTCGAAAACAATCTAAACCCTGTCATGTTGGTATTCATTGGAAAGCTCTCACTGAGTACTCTCAGATGAGTACCCATTTGCCAGGGTTTCAGTCATTTTTAGGGGTTTTGCATCATTTTATATTAGCCAATTTAGCCACCAGCAGCATGATGGTTAAGAAAGCTGGATTATCCTCTATAAGAGGATGGCAGTGTGATGCCCGAGTTGAATTATGTAGCAATCAGCACTTCAAGCGCCTGCCTTTGTAGGCATGCCACCCTTCTTATCAAACACATGTAGGTCTAAACAAAATATAAAGTCAAACCAAAATATTTCAACCTATAGTAGCAGATTATTACTGTATTTAAATGAAGTAGTGAACGTGGAGCTCATGAGAATTGATTAAGCCTTTCTCCTGCTATTAAATGACCCCTTCCCATTGTGAAATTTTCATCATCATCATTATTATTATTATTGCTATTATCATTATCATTACTATTATTGCTATTATCATAATTATTATTATTATTATTATTATTATTATTATTACCATTATTATTATTATTATTATTATTATTATTATTATTATTATCATTATTATTATTATCATTATTAATATTTTATTACTATTATTATTGTTATTATTATTATTTTTAGTAGTAGTAGTAGTAGTAGTAGTAGTAATAGTAGTAGTAGTAGTAGTAATATAATTATTTTTTTTTAATTATCATTATTTTCATTATCACTATCATTATTATTATTATTGTTATTATTATTATTATTATTATTATTGTTATTATTATTATTATTATTATTATTATTATTATTATTATTATTATTATTATTGTTATTGTCATCATCATTATTATCATCATCTCAGTTATCAGTATCATAAGTATCATTAATACTATTATTTATTATAATCACCAGAGTATTATTGTATCTTTCACAAGACCTGCCCTTTCTATTTATTTCTGCTTCTTTTTGCTATATGTATGTGTTTTTCTATACGTATGTATTATGGGGTGAAGAAAAGGTCAGTGTGTGATTGACTAATTAGGAAAACACTGCACACCTGCTGCCATGGGCACAAATAGCTAAGGAAACAGCCCTGAATGCTGAAAGCGTAAAAAACGAGAATACATTGTTTTAGGAATGAGAACATTGATCCACACTTCTCTTAGGGTTTTAACTATTTGTTTGGATGCAGTTAAAGAACCTTGCATGCCCTCTTCTAACAGATGTTGTAATAACACACTGTAATATGGATCTTTACCGGAGCAGTTACACTTTTTTGGCGCATTTCCGTTCTCCATTCAAGCAGTATTGTTTCGTCCTTGTAGAATCAATTCCATTCTACTGCGGGTGGCTGGTGAGTTATTTTGTGTTGACCTAAACTACCAGGTGATATACCCCACACAGGGAGTGCAGTAGCCTAGCTTCTAGGCGTGCCTGTGTTTTTACTTTATTATACATAAATCTATGCCTGCACCTATAGTCCTAGACTAAAGGAAGGCCAGCGTGGTTCATTCAATTTTATGAATCACGCTGTTGCAAGGTTCATTCAATTAAATGAATCTCGCTGTTATTAGGGGCCACAGTCTGTCACTTAGGAGTGAGTATAACATGACAATAACTCTATGGTCCTTAACCAACCAGGATGAAGAATCTTAATGTGAGGAACAATAGTCTGCATTGGAAGGAAGGAGGGGGGAGGGGGTAGTCTAGTTTGCCTAGGAAGACAAGCAGGGGGTGAGCATACCAAGCAAACTAGCAGGTAATTAGTGGAATGAGTATGTTGTGATGGTAGTACCTAAAAGGTGAAATGGATATTGGTTGTGGAATGCCAGGCAATCAGACAAGGGGAATGTAGAAATGCTGTTGGGCACATGTGTTTGCATGCCGCCAGCTCCTGGGAGGCGCGTTTTTTTTTTTTTTTTTTCGGAGGAGTAGTATGTGAGGTATAGTCAAACAGCACATTGTTCCTCTCCACCTAGTCACCGCTGCCTGACACAAAGTCAAAACACTCATAAATAAACCAGCAAAAGCAGCAACTGACTCCAAACATACTGAAACATGACTCGTGCTATCGTAACCACCTAGAATACTTGCCACGCTCCAAGGGAAATTGTTTTGCGGACTGCATGAAAACATAATGTGTACTATGCGTTTGCCATAAAGGTTTTGTAACATAATTAATGGTTGTCGTAAATCAGTCAACTTTTTTGTAGGTAAAAAAAAATAAAGACTTCAGAAGGTACTTGTAAGTTGGCGGAAAAAGTATTTATTCATAACCAGCTCTAATAACTTGTGGAATGGGTATGATTTACTTACCTGTAATACAATAGATAATTAAGTGTGAATTGTGCATGTTGTCCATTAGCTTAACCCTTCCAATGCTAAGGCTAATTTTTTTTCCAAAGCACAAGGATGCAAAGATCTAAAGCCTGTCATGTTGGTATTTATTGGATAGCTCTCTATGGACACCCTAAGATGAGTACCCACATGCCAGGATTTCAGCCATGTTCTAGTGTTTTTGCATCATTTTGTATTGGCCAAATTAACCACCAGCAGCATAAGGGTTAAAGGTGCAAGTATTTGCTTGCGATCAATGTTTTTAATTCATGTATTACAGGTGAATGACACATTTCAGTATAGTCATGTATTAACCCATTTTCATCTGAAATGCACACAAGATCTTACAACTTTGAACATAACTCATTGAATGATGTAATATTTGGAAAATATTGTAAAACGGATTGTTCAACTCAATGGAAACAAAAGTTTTCATTCAATTTTTTCTCAAAACATCGTTTTGATTTCAAGATGTTTCCATATGCGACGGACCATGTGCAGGCTCCAGATATGAATGGATTAACTCATTAATGCTTAAAGGTATCTGATGAAAGTGTCGTCTGGTACTATATGACACTTTAACTATAACTTTGGAACTGAGAATGATTTTACAAAATATTTGATGGAGATTTGTTGGTGATGTCTGGAAGTACATTTCTCAATCAAATATTTTTCCAAAAAATGCTTTGCCTGCAAGATTTCATCAAAGTTGTAAGGCCGCTTTTGGCAGTTTTGAGTGTTAATGGGTTAAAGAGCTCCAAGCTAATTAGTTGATTTCCCTTTGGTGCTGCAGGCACCCTCAGAGGGCTGCCATACACAGCACCAAACCCGGACGTACCACTCTGCAACAAGGCGGCTTATTCTTAAGTCTTTTAGATTCCAGAACTCTAACCTTTACTGCTCCCCATAGGTTTCTTTTTTTCTAAATCTTAAGGATCTAAGGGACTGGTTGCATTAATAGGTGAAGACTTAACATTGGACTTCAACCTTTACTCTCCTCAAAAGGTTTATTCTAAATCTTAAGGATCTAAGGGACTCAGGTTGCATTAATAGGTGAAGACTTAACATTGGATTTCAACCTTTACTGTTCCCTTAAGCAATGGTTGTTGTAGACAAATGCTTCTTCTGTAACATTCAAGTGTTATGTCCTATGTTAATCTTACCTATTGGTGCACCTTGTGGCTTATTCCTAACCCTAATTATGCTGCTGGTGACTAAATTGACCGAAACAAAATGATGCAAAACACTTTAAAAGATGACTGGAACCCTGTCACATGGGTACTCATCTGAGAGTACTCGGCGAGAACTATCCAATGAATATCAACATGACAGGGATGAGATGGTTTTCAAAAATCTTTGCATCCTTTTGCTTTTGAGGAAAGTAGACTCGGCATTGGAAGGGTTAAGTCTTTATAATTGGACTTCAGTCTTGTTCCCCTAGCCTAGCTACTAGGCTACTAGGCGTTATTGTGTTGTTTTTCAACTTCTTTTCAAATTATTTTGTTTTTTTCACCAGCAGCACAAAGGTTAAGGTCAATCTCTGGTCATGGAAATAGATTATTCATTCTTTGATACAGTTTTATCTTATCATTGTGAAAAAATGTAAAGAAATAAAAACTGGGACCTTCAAAGGTGTTTTTCCTGACCTGAATAATGTCATTACCTGTAATGATATTATATAACTTTTATGTCTGTCAACATCAATCCCTTAATGTAATCATATCCTGATATTGGACCAAATTGGTGAATATTTCAAAAGCGATGCTACATTTGAAGGAATATTCATAAAGAGATTATTTCCCTCTAGATTGAATGATATACAACTCATCTTTAACCCTTTCAATGCTGAGACTACTTTTGTCCATAGCACAAAGATGCAAAGATTATTGAAAAACATCTAAACCCTGTCATGTTGGTATTCATCGGATAGCTCTCAATGAGTACTATTAGATGAGTACCCATGTACCAGGGTTCCAGTGATTTCTCAGCTTTTTTGCATCATTTTGTGTTGGCAAAATTAGCCACCAGCAGCAAAAGGGTTTAACATATCTTAACCCTGGTTATGCCGCATTGCAGGACGTCGCAATACCCCCAAACCAGATTACATTTGTTGCAATATATTTTCATTTGCATTGTGTGTGGGCTGTAGGCTTTTCCTTTGACAAGCGGAAAAATATTATGTAATTCTGAAATAAAAATATACTACCTGCGACTACTGTTCTTGTTCTTTTTAATCATGTTTATTTAGTTATTATAACTTAAAGATAATATTATGTCTGAACACTGTAAACCAAGGATTCGTAGAGAATATGCCGATTTTTGATAAATGAAAATCACGAGTTTAAAGTTCAGTGAAGTCCACTTTCACCTAAGATTTTTCAAGTTGCACATGAAAATTTTCTCATAAAAATTGTATATTCAGAATCCTTGTCAAAAACTGAGAAATAAAATCATAATCAATAATTTTTGCATTTGTTTTATGTTGTCATGTGCCATCCGAAAGTAAAGGGAATGCAAAAAAGTTATGTAAGGGACGAATTCTTAGAGCACATCAAAAGGAATTCTAAAACTCCAATTACCTCAATTAAATAGCGCTATAAACAAATATAAATAGAAAATCTGAAATGTAAAACATCGATATTTAATACAATTCAAACCTGCTAAATCGACACATGTTTTTTTTATTTCGAAATTTCAATGTTTTGAACCACAAATCAACGATTGAACATAAAACGAAAACGTTGATTTGTGGCAGCCATTTTGTGACTTTCAAGTCGCTAACTTTCTGGCGCAACAACCAAGATTGAAAATTCATGAAACAGTCAATACCTACAATAGAAATATAAATAAAAGGATGTGGTGTTTCCCTACCTTGTTATCTTCATTACCATGTCTTTGTTTTGTGGTATACCATCAGTTATAGCCTTCTTCGAAGGCTTCAAACATGGTGGTCACCACGGCGAATCTCAATGTTTGTGGCGAATTCGATTTTGCGGCACATTCGCCGCAGACATTGCACCTATTTAATTTGCATGTCTGTCATGTAGATAGTCGTAGAATTATATTCCAAAATTAATATGTTTCATTAAAGCTGCTTCTCAGCTTTAGGAAAATGTAAGATTTATTACGATCCCAGCACTATAAGTATTCATTTGGATTTTGTAAAGTGCTGCGAGGAGACCGCAAAATCGGCAGAAAAAGACCGATTTTCAAAATGGCGGCTCAAACAAGTGCGTAGATACTCGCTTCGCACTTGTTCTAAAATGATCTATTCATAGACTAAACTTTTTTTTTCTGAAAACAAACAAGATATTCTTGTTCCCTGACATCCATTTGATAGATAAATTAACTTTATTGAATTTAGGATGTAAGGGATAAATGAATTCGGATCGAAAAACAAAACCGGATGTCATTGATCGAGCGGTGCCGGCTGGCTGCGAAGGGCTGTCAACATCGCAAAGTCAGTTTTCAGTGTGCAACACTAATGAAATATTACTATTATTAATGTTTTTCTTTGTCAATCTGACAAAGAAAGACATGTGAGAATAGGTGAGATATGTATCTCACCTATTCTGTTTGTTTTATTTGATAACTCAATCACATTCACATGGTGTGACATTGGTTTAAGTGCACACCGTCAATGGCGGCCATTGACCAGACCAGTCCGGTCTTGGTTTGTGAGTGCAACTCTCCAAGACCGGACTGGTCCGGTCATGGCACTACCAGGGTTAAATCCAGCATGGCATATGAGATATTTGAGCATCCGGTTTCACAAGTATTTTGATCAACCAATTCATGCCTGTAGCAGCCAAATCCACCTGTCTATTTTATTGATATCTTTCTAAAAAAAAAGCAATATTTAGAAAATATTTAAAGGAGAATTGTTCACCAGAACTCAATCTACAACTCCTCTTCAAATATCTAGCAAATGTATGCTTCATTCCAAAGTTATTTTCAAAAGTAAGACAGGTCCAGACGACACTCATCAAGTAGATCTACAGGCATGAATGGGTTAAGAATAGGTTTAGCATCTATCCTGATAACCCTAAACCCAATATCTGGAGAATACAGTGGGCAAGTTAACCCTTCCAATGCTAAGGCTACTTTCATCAAAAGCGCAAGGATGCAAAGATTTTTTATAACCACCTAAACCCTCTCATGTTGGTATTCATTAGATAGCTCTCACTCAGAGTACTCTCAAATGAGTACCCATGTGCCAGGGTTTCAGTTTTTTTTCAGCTTTTTTTTGCATCTTTTTGTATTGGCAAAGCACAAACAGCATAAGGGCTAAGCTCTGCTTTCTCCCACTACCGCCCACAGATATGTTTGGATAGGTGTTTATTTGATCAGTGGCACAAGTACGATTGCATTAGTAATGGTATCATGTATATTTGTACTGAGCATCATTATTGTTCCCCTTAGATGTCTGCTTCCAGATTCTCTAGATTCTGCTTTTTTGCCAGTCCTTTTTATTCTGACAGTGAAATTTAGCTTTGATTAAAAGATTAGGACAAAATACTTACTAATGTACAATTTAAAAGGTCTTTTAGTTTGCATCCAGCATTCATCTAAATATTTTTGTCACATCTAAAATGATAATTTATTCAATGTCCAAAAACGATGTCTTCGACATTGTTTTGATATATAACACAATTAATATGTTTCATTTTAATTGAAATATATTATTTCATTTTATAATTCATTATTTTAATTCATAAAATGAATATTTCATTTCTTTTGAAAATGAAAGTTTAGATATAATTGTTAATTAGCTAGGGTGTTTGCTAGCCATGCAGGTCTTTTCACTTGGGTCTTTTCCAAATGCCAGGAGTTAAAGGATGGGATGTAAGTTGATTTGAACGAAACTCAAAGAAGTGGAAAGTTAAGATAAGTCTGCCAGATCAGATCTCCATGAGGTCTCAGGCTAAATTCATCAACAAAACTGAGGCGAGAAATTAACCCTTATGCTGCTGGTGGCTAATTTGGAGAATGCAAAATAATGCAAAAAACCTTAAAAAATGACTGAAACCCAAGCACATTGGAATTCTATTGCAGAATGAATTCCTATCCCTTAACCCTTTGCCGCTGGTGGCTAATTTTGTCAATACAAAATGACACAAAAACCTTAAAAAATGACTGAAACCCAAGCACATTGGGATTCTATTGCAGAATGAATTCCTATCCCTTAACCCTTTGGCTGCTGGTGACTAATTTTGTCAATACAAAATGACACAAAAACCTTAAAAAATGACTGAAACCCAGGCACATTGGGATTCTATTGCAGAATGAATTCCTATCCCTTAACCCTTTGGCTGCTGGTGGCTAATTTTGTCAATACAAAATGACACAAAAACCTTAAAAAATGACTGAAACCCACGCACATTGGAATTCTATTACAAAATGAATTCCTATCCCTTAACCCTTTTGCTTCTGGTGGCTAATTTTGTCAATGCAAAATGACACAAAAACCTTAATAAATGACTGAAACCAGTGGCATATGGGTACTCATCTAAGAGTACCCAGTGAGAGCTATCAAATGAATACCCACATGACAGGGTTCAGATGTTTTTCCAAAATCTTTGCGTCCTTGCATGTTCTTCAGACAAATGTTACAACCTTAGCATTGGAAGCGTTAAGCTGCCCTACATTCCTTAAAATCAATCTGTGCTCTTTTTGATACCTCATTAAATTCCACAAATATATCTCCTAGCAGAGACCATGATGAAATGTAACGGAAGACTTCTCCAGATCTTGTCAGTTTCTTGTAATGAGGAAGTGATGTCAATGGTGATGTCAGTGAGATTGACCCATTAATGCCCTTTGCGCCCCAAAACTGCCTGACTATTTTGATGATATCTCTCTAATAAAAACAATTTTCAGAAAATATTTCAAGGAGACATGTTTATAAGAACCCATCGGACAACTCTCCATCAAATATTTTGTGATTTTATGATTAATTTCAAAGTTATTTTCAAAAGTATCAAAGGTGCAGACGGCTCTTGTGAAAGGAATCTCCAGAAATGAATGCCATGCTACTGTGAAAATGCTAGTCATTCTATTGCATGCAATTCCTGGTAAACGTACGGCCTAGAATTCCTAAGAAACCATGCATTGCCGTATCTACAGTATAGAGGCAATTGCAGTTTAAAGTGGATATTAGCCCATATGTTGCCGGTGGCTAATTTTGCCAATACAAAATGATGCAAATAAGCTTTAAAATGACTGAGAGTACTCATCGAGAGCTATCTAATGAACACCAACATGACAGGGTTTAGGTGATTTTCAAAGATCTTTGCGTCTGTGTGCTTTTGATGAAAGTAGCCTTAGCATTGGAGGGGTTAAGATGTTTAGTTATATTAATGAGGTGTGTGAAACGGAATGGTTTTTGTTTTAGGAGTTAGAGCTTGTTCAATGTTTGGCATGAAAGAGAATGATGTGAATCGCAAAAGTATAGTACCTCCAATCGAGCCTCTGGCAAGTTTGAGATGGGTTATCACAGGCCTGAGTGTGAGAAATGCACATTTCTATGGCATTTGTTGTAAAACCTATTGCCTACTTGTCAAAAATATAAATGAAGCAAACATAGAATGTTGAAATACCACTAGTTTCCCATATTCAGAGAATCAGGTCATTTATATGGCATTTGTTGTGAAACCTATTCCCTCCTTGTCAAAAATATAAATGAAGCAAACATAGGATGCTGAAATACCACTAGTTTCCCATATTCAGAGATTCAGCTAGTCAATATCAATATATATTACCCAGCTATCACAACCAAAGAGCTCATATTGCATGCAAGGAATACCGTATTCTTCTGATTAACCGCACGGTGCGGGTAGAGGTTGGGAAAATTTTCTGTAGAAGGGTACGTGTTAGCAATCTTCCATTTTACTGCACACCTCAAAGATTGCCGATCGGAGTGTATTGGCCGTCATTGCACCTTTCCGCTCTCGCTGTTCAGTTTTCTTAGACGTTTGCCGCATGTGAAAAGATTGTTAATTGGTCAATTATACAATCATGCGGCGAATATGAACAGTGAGAGCACGAAGGAACTGCTGAAATTGCGGAATTCAGCGCTGGTTTTCAGACACGACAAGAGGAAAGGTATGTGATTTCGCTTTTCTTCTGGGGGGAAGTTTTACAAGTTTTTCATGACAGTTATGCTGGCCATTCCCCCTCTAACTGTGAAAAATAGGCCTTGTGCGCTTATTCAGGCATGTGCACTTATTCATTTACAAAATATTTGAAGGAGGGTTGTTGGTAGTGTTCTAATAGTTCTAATTCTAATAAAACACTGATTGTTAACGTATTGTTAACTTATAAAAGGCCGCTATTTTGTAGGTATCTTTTTGACCAGATTCTTTTGGAAAATATCTCAAGGAAAAATGTTGGTCAGAAGCACTCCAGCAATTTGCGTGAAAGGGGTTAAATAAAGTTAATAAATATGTACAATAATTTACGCCATACCATTATACTAAGGGCCATTTATTTTCTTGTGCACTTGTCAAAGAGATACCCAGTCATGAAAGGGTTAAATAAAGTCAATAGATATATACAACAATTTCCTCTGCGCCATTATTCAGAGGGCCATTTATTTTCTTGGGTTGACAATGTGGTGAGTTGCTCTGACAGCATCCCAGGAAATGGTGTTAAATTAATCATAAGGGTCGAGGGGCCCCCCATATTGCCGAGATGACTGTCATTTTGAAGTCTGCTTGACGGGAACAGATGAAATATTGAAAAGTGCTGAGTTTTCCGAGATGATTCTGTTTGACAGCGTGAAACCCTGATGACCACATGCATTGGTGAACAGCATTGCTTCTGAATTGTGAATGACAGCCAAATCTCGGTGGACGTCTTTCTTTTGCATCGATAGAAATAAGCGCATTTTAGGTGTTGAAGGATCTTTATTGAAGTTGGTCGTCCATATTTCAAGGCAGGTGGTCTATGGTGATGCCACTGAATTCACTTTCTCTCACCACTGGGGGAGAGGGGTCTGCCCTGATAGCCCAGTGGTCTAAGCCAACGTGCTGCAACGATTGGCATTAATCATAAACTCACAAAATATTTGAAGAAGAGTTGTGGGTTGGATTTTGATCAATATTTCTCCTTCAAATATTTTTTGAAAATTTCTTTACTAGTGAGATATCTCCGAAATAGTGAAGCGGTTTTGGGCACTAACAGACATAAATGAGTTAACTTGCCCGTTTGCTAAATATGTGTATCAAATTAGTGACTATAATTGGACAACGGAACCTCTGTGACATTGACACCGAAGGGACCACCTAATGTATCCACATGGGTGAAAAGTGATGGGCGATTGGTCGATCTTAGGCGTTGCCAATGACTGCTTGATGGGCCTGCCCTGATGGCTGTGTGGTCTAACGCATTGCCACTGATTATACTAGCTGTCTCTCACCACTGCCTGCATTTAAATCCCAGCTGGGGCATGTGAGAAAGTTGCCAGTGACTTTGGGTTAGACAGAGATTTTCGCCGGGTACTCTGGTTTCCTCCATTAGTTACAACTGGCCAGTCACGCAATATGGCAGAAAAAGTGAAGAAAAAAAAGGAAATTCCTGGAAAAAAAACCAACTGGCTGCTTGCTGTTTGTAACCTCTGTGGAATCTGCCTTGATAGCAGAGTAGTCTAAGTTATTGCCACTGCCTGCTTGCTGTCTCTCACCACTGCCCGGGCTTGTATCCTGGCCAACTAGAGGCACATGAGAAAGTTGTCTTTGACTTGGGGTTAGTTGGTGGTTTGTTGCCAGGTACTTTGGATTCTTCCACCATTTACAACTGACTGCATGGTCATGACTTAGCCACTAAGTGGCAGAAAAAAAGTGACATTAAAGGACAATTCCACGATGTATAAAACAGAGGCCCAAATAGTCATTCACAGTAAGGTAACTGCTAATGACTTAGTTGCACCAACAACCTGCTTAGTGGCTATTAACTGGCTAAAATGGCCGCCCCCAGTGCTTCTATTTTGTGTCTATTAGGAGGTGTTTTTTAAACAGCAATATACTTCTTGTATGAAGGTTGGCACTGGTGGGAACTTGGGTTTAAGTAGAGAATACCATAAGAAACTATTTGGGCCTCTCTTTTATACATGGTGGAATTGTCCTTTAATGAAATCCCCAATTCCAAAAATGATATGGGTGGGCACTGTCCATGATAATAGAAAGTTTCATTATTTCCATTTAGAAAAATACCTCAAATGAGACCAAACAAAATAAGATGACACAAATATATGGATTTTTGCCAGGGTAACAGGCAGTAGTTTTTGCTGGGTACTCTGGTTTCTTCGACCAGTTACAACTAGCTAGTCACGGATAAGTCGCAATATAGCAGAAAAAAGACGATAAGCAAAATTCCAAATTCCAAATATATGTATTTTATTTCTTCCCAAACAAAATAAGAAGACATTGATGTTATGTTTTTTTGCCTGTGACTTGGAATTAGGCAGTGGTTATCGCTGGGTACTCCGGTTTCTTCCACCAGTTACACCTAGTTAGTCATGGATCAGCCGCAATATGGCAGAAAAGTGACGAAAAGCGAAATTCTAAATTCCAAATAAATGTATTTTATTTATTTCCACACAAAATAAGTTGACAATTATAATATGTTTTTTTGCCTGTGATTTGGTTTAAGCATTGGTTTTTCGCTTGGTACTCCGGTTTCTAGTCATGGATTAGTCGCTTTATAGCAGAAAAGTGTGGATAAGTGAAATTCCAAACATATAAATTTCATTTCCTCACGAAATGTGAGGATTGGGGGAATCATGTGTTCTACGGTTTCTTCTACCACTTATAACTAGCTAGTCATGGATCAGCCGCAATATGGCAGAAAAATGACGAAAAGCGAAACTCCAAATTCCAAATATATGGATTATATTTCCTCCCGAAATATGAGTATTGGGGAAATCATGTGTTCATGGTTGAGCAGCGCTGTCAGTCCCTTGGCCACATGGTGTGAAGAATTCCCATTACCGGAGATTATAGGGCCATGAATAAAACATAGCACGGTAATACCGCCAAGAAGATGACTACTGCGTGTGACATAAGATTATCTAGTATGTGGTTTAATGATCAGTGCGACGTCCCGTGTTGGGGGAACGCTGGCAAGCAGAGGGATTTCCTTGCAGTGATAATCACCCAATAATCTGTCTCCGCTCAGAAACACAAGCCGCATCGCGCGAATAATCAATTGTGGCTTTCTCCGCGATGCACCCATCGGGGACACGCGGGATTATTACTCCACTAAACATATTTTCTCATTAATTTAGAGATAAATTGAAAATGCTTACACTCGCTTGCTTGGTAATGCATTTCTTGGGTTTATTTTCTCCACGGAATTCTGCAAGTGATTTATATGGAGTATGAATAGTGACAACAAAAGACTTTTTACACAAACAAGGTTGATCCATTTTTTACAGATATTTATCCCTCTGGAATATTTTTGGCGGATGATCTTTTTTTAGAAAACACTTTTGAGTGTTTGCGTTTTTGCGTACCTATTGTATGGTGACAATATGTAAAATCATAAGCCATAATGATACTAGCCCATTTTATGCCTTAAACCCTTATGCCGCTAGTGGCTAACTTTGCCTACGCAAAATGATTCAAAACACCTGAAAAATAATTGAAACCTTGATACATGGGTACTTCTCAGAGAGTACTCAGTGAGAGCTACATGATGAATACCAACATGACAGGGTTTAAATTTTTTTCAAAAACGTTGCATCCTAATTTTGCTTTGGGCGAAAGTAGTCTTAGCATTGGAAGGGGCTATTTTACAACCAAAATGCCCAAATATAGAAACTGTTGTGATATTGTCTTTCTCTTGAGAGTTATCTCCTAAGAGTATCTTTAAAAGAAAATTTGAAGGATAAATATAAATCAGAACCCAACCATCTGCTCTATATCAAATATATTGCTGTCTATGGGCCTGCCCTGATAGGTGAGTGGTCTAATGCATTGCCGCCGACTGGTAGCTGCATGTCTCTCACTACTGCCAGGGTTCACTTCATGGCTGGGGCATGTTAGAACGTTGTCAGTGACTAATAGGGTTAGGCAGGGCTTTTTTCCAGGTACTCTGATTTCCTCCACTACCTACAAATGGCTAGTTACAACTTAGAGGTATTAATATATTGGGGGAAAAAGATTTCCTGGCCCACAGGGTTAACGCTTATGCTGCTGGTGGCTAAATCGGCCAATACAAAATGATACAAAAAAAACAAAAAAATGACTGTAACCCTGGCAAATGGGTACTCATATGAGTGTACTCAGCGACTGCTTTCCAATGAATACCCACATGACTTGGATAAGATGATTTTCATAATTTTGATTTTTATTTGTGCGCATTGAATGAAAGTAACCTAAACATCAGAGGTGCTAATAGTTGGAATATTAAAAACAAATTCCGATTAAAAAAAAACTAATTTTTTTTTTAATATTTTGAATTCCATTTTTTTTTTTTTAATCAATTAATTTCTTTTTTCATTTTTTGCTTAATCATTTATTGATTTCAGTATATTTCCTATCCCACGTGGTTAAGTGTTAATAGTTGTGATATTAGTGTGCTTGGTATGTCTGTGATTCATTGCACTGTTAGCCTCTTAAGGATAAGACGAGCTCCAGTGGATGAAAACAGCAGGTCATCCGCTATAAATCATCCTTTTCCAGCCCATTTCACTTTCTGCCAGCCATCACCCCTATGCCTCTTAATATACTCTTTATAGCTGCAATCTTGCTTATAACGCATTCATGCCTGGAGAACTTCCTGACAAATGTCGTCTGGTCTGGATTCACCAAATTCACAAAATATTTGAAGGAGAGTTGTGAATTGATATCTATTCAGCATTCATCCTCCAAATGCTGAGGCTACTTTTATCCAGAGTGCAAGGACTCAAAATTTTGTGAAAACTACCTAAACAGTGTCATGTTGGTATTTATTGGAAAGCTCTTTCTGAGTACTCTCCGATGAGTCCCATGTGCCAGGGTTTCAGTCATTTTTCAGCTTTTTTGCATCATTTTGTATTGATCAAATTAGCTACCAGCAGCATAAGGATTAATGAGATTTAAATAGTATTTTATCTTGAGATATTTTTAGAATGATGCTATCTTTAGAAAAAATACCAATGCAATAGGCAAGCATTTTTGACCACTGCAGCGACATACAGATTAGGCTGGATCAGTTGTTACTCTTTCAAATGTCAAAAACAAATCTGACAAAGGTCAAATTCAGAGGACCTCCTATCTTTGAATTAGTTACTTTTATCAAAAAATGCAAAATTGTATCCCTTATACACTGGGCTAAAAATTACCACTTTACCAAATTTGGCACCTTTATCAAAAAGTGCAAAAATTTATCATTTATCTACCACTTTACCACACCTGCTGGACTTAAAGTAAAATCTTTGCTTTTATTTTTCAGGCTGGAGTAAATAAACTTACTTTCCAAGGGGGTGAGCGCTACAAATTCATCACAATTGCCATCACAGATAACTCTATTCCTGAGAGCGAGAAGATGTTTGAGGTGGAATTGTTGAACCCCACGGCCGGTGCCGAAGTCGGCGTCGGCGCGACAATCTCAGTGGTCATCAATCCATCCGACAATGCTTTTGGCGTCTTCCAGTTCGCTGATTCCTCTCTCGCCGTACAGAGCAATGAAACTGGAGACACTGGCTATAACAACGTCTCTCTACAGGTAATGGTCATGCCATTTATTTAGGAACAAATGTTAAAACGTATCAGGTTTCTTTTTTTATGCATTATCTGTCTATTAAACAGAAAACAATTAATTGGTATAACTTCTATAATAACTGCCATGTTATGCCTATTTCTTTAAAAAAAGATCTTAATCCTGATGTTTTGCTACTTAAGTGGATTTTGTTTATGATAAGCATGGATGAAACTTTTTTGCCAGAGACATATATAAAACTCTAATGTACACTCCATGATTGTGCCAATGGTAACATTCTCAATTGTTAATGTACACGCACACACACACATATATATATATATATATATATATATATATATATATATATATATATATATATATATATATATATATATTTGTACATACATTCATTTTGTGCTTTTCAGGTTGTGCGTAGAGGTGGTTCCATCAGCTCTGCGGTGGTCACCTGGGAGGCTCAGGGAGATACCGGCAACGACCTCATGGAGACATCAGGCAACGTCACCTTCCAGGACAAGCAGACCTCCGCTCAGATCCTCGTCCGCGTCCGCGGGGATATCACGCCCGAGCTGGATGAAACATTCATTATCAAACTATTCAATACAACTACGGTAAATACTCAGACTACTCTAGCAACACTTAGAGCTTTTGTAATAGATTACTGTATGACTTGTATTTTTTGCAGGCATATATTTTTTGATATTTTTGCGCTACCCATGATAGTGCCAAAATAACATCCTTCAAAGAAATATCCTGTCTTGTATCTCCTTTGTATCACTGCTTGAGTGTGCATAGATTTAAAGTAGCACAAATACCCTCCATTTGGTCTGTAAAGCAAAATTTCTAGCACTCCAAATTAAACCCATGGACAGTATTAAGGTTTAATGGTGCTTACCCTTCCGATTTAACCCATTCATGCCATATAAAGTCTGGAAAGTTTTAGGGATACGTTTTTGATCAAAGGAAAAAAGTATCTAGAACAACAACTCTTCTTATTTTTAAAAAGAAATCAGTGCCCGATTGGTTTTTAACAGGGTCTTACATAGAACCTAGATCTATTCTCCCTGGTTATAAGCAAACTATAGAAAAGTGACAATTTTTTTGAAAGAAAATCGGCATTTATGATTGATTAGGTGTTTTTTTTTAATCATCTCTGTATCTGCAACTGGTTGTCCAGACCATCAGGTCTGCAGCAGCAGCGTTACCTAATCACTAACCAATCAAGTTTAATTCCAGTTTTGCTATTCATCCCTAACCCTTATGCTGGTGGTGGCTAATTTGCCCAATACAAAATGTTGTGAAAAACCTGAAATATGACTGAAACCCCGGCAAATGGGTACTCATTTGAAAGTACTCAGCGAGAGCAATCCAATGAAGACCAACATGATAGTGTTTAGATGGTTTTCAAAAATCTTTGCGCCCTTGTGCTTTGGACAAAAGTTGCCTTAGCAATGGAAGGGTTAAAGGGGTTGGATTAAAAATAACTTCAGTATTAGAAGGGTTAAGTATTTGCACACTTTGAGCCGTGAAAGCTGCCTGGGTTGGAGGGAAATCTCTATTAGTGGAGTGTGTTGGTTGAGGTAGTGTTGGTGGGAAAAAAGGCACTCACCCCGTTAGCTTATTATTGCGGCATGTGCTGGAGCAGCCCCTTCAATTACTGCGGGGGCAGTGGAGCAGCAACACGCGGACACTCACCACAATCTACTGGCCACACGCACCCCCTGCTCGCGGCGTCTAATTGGACGGCATGCCAAGTGAAATGTTCCTCCTGGGGGCTTCGGCGCGCTCCCTTTTCTAACCCTTATGCTGCGGGCGGCTAATATGGTCAACACAAAATAATGTGAGAAAAGCTGAAAATGAACGAAACCCTGGCAAATGGGTACTCATATGAGATAGTGGTGGGACGAGTAATCGGAAACTCGACCACTTGGTCACTGGGGCATGCGATCCGAGCACTCGAGTCCAGAAATAGAGCGCTCGGAAATAACGAGCTGATGATATTTTAATGACATTTTAATAGCAACACATGCGTCCGATGCATGTGTGGCCTAGCGATGGCCAAAACTCCCAGATTTGCACCACATTTCCAGTAGTAAAATGTGTTTTCCTCAAGTCTCCGTGTCAAATGCGTACTACGCCATTTTCTGGTTCACCGATTCACACTGCCGCGGTACACTTTAACGTGAGCCTGGCATGTGCCGGTGTATACCGAGGCGCAGTGTTGTTTCAAATCACTCGCCTTGAGATCTTGTCAATGTGGCCGTAAAACTCGATATGGACTCGAGTTTTGGTCGTTAGATTTGCCGAGCGCTCGAGTTAATTTTCTAGGCCGAGTCCCAGCACTAATATGAGAGTACTCGATGAGAGCTTTCCAATGAATACCAACATGACAGGATTTAGAGGATTTTCAAAAATATTTGGGGTGCTTATGGTCAATACAAAACAGTGTGAAAAAAGCTGAAAAATCACCGAAACCCTGGCAAATGGGTACTCATCTAAGAGTACTCGATGAGAGCCTTCCAATGAATACCAATATGACAGGGTTCAGATGATTTTTAAAATTTTGAGTTTTTGTGCCTTAGACGAAAGTAGTCTTAGCATTGAAAGGGTTAACCCACTCTCCCTTCCACCACCATCCGCTGGCTGCAAATACAGCCAATTATTTTGGTATTGACCTTTTTGACTGTCTGACCACTGTTACAGTAAGAGTGGCGTGCGGAGGCCGAGTGTTGCCAAAATATTGGTCAGGCTCCAGCAATTACATGAATCACGCGAGGCTCAGTCTGTAAACAGGGGGGTCTTGTACTCACAGTTGAACCTATCTCACTCAGAATTCATAGTGAACATATACAGCTGAAAGAAGTCATATTTCGTGCTTTTGCAAGCTGAAAGTCATATTTTATACATTTACAAGCAGAAAATTGTATATTTTTCTCAATTCCAAGCTGGAAGTCATATATTTCACAATTGCAAGCTGGATGTCATATTTTTCACAATTGCAAGCTGGAAGTCGTAATTTGCATACTTGCAAGAAGAAAGTCATAACTGCTAGCTGAAATTCATATTTTGTACATATGCAAGGCGAAAGTCATATTTTGTACATTTGTAAGCTGAAAGTCATATTTTGTACATTTTGCACTATTGTAAGCCGAAAGTCATATTTTGCACAATTGCTAACTGAAAGTCATATTTTGCACAATAATGCAAGCTGGAGGTCATATTTTGCACAATTGCAAACTGACAGTCATTATTTGCACAATAATGCAAGCTGGAGGTCATATTTTGCACAATTGCAAACTGAAAGTCATAATTTGGGCAAATGCAAGCTAGAAGTCGCTTTGCATTTTTGCAGATTAAGAAATAATTGCTTTACCTGGCATTTGTCCAATTGTTACAGTAGGCAGCGTATGAACTGCAAGAATGGATTACTTATAAGTTGTGTTATGTGAACGTTATTGAATACAGCTCATATCCTGCTTCGGTTTACATCAAGTTACTATGCCATATTTATATGCATATTAGACATTGCAAATGTAATTACATGTAATGCCAATTGATTTGCAACCTATAATTATTCTTAACCCATTAATTCTCCTAGAGCAGCCTGACAATTCTGATCCTTTCAATGCTGAGGCTACTTTTGTCCAAAGCACAAAGATGCAAAGTTTTTTGAAAAACATTTAAACCCTGTCATGTTGGTATTCATTGGATAGCTCTTGCCGAGTACTCATAGATATAAGTACCCTGCCTGCTGAGAGCGCTTGGTCCTTTAAGCATAAATCATTAGGAAAACAATGATTTCATTTACCTAGCATTCATTTTCTGCGGGGAGCATGAAAAATGCTAATTACATTGTTTGCTGATCCAAATAAGGTCATATTATCTTTATATGGAACCAAAAACCATTATCAAGGCCCATTTGGGAATGACAAGATTTGGTCATTTTACCTAAAAGGCTTTCTATGGAACAAAAAACTATCAGCAAGGTCCATTGGGAATGACCAAATTTGGTCATTTTACCTTTATATGGGACCAAAAACCATCATTAAGGCCCATTGGTAATGGACAAATTTGGTCATTTTACCTTAATATGGAAACAAAAACCATCATCAAGGCCCATTGGGAATGGCCAAATATGGTCATTATACCTTTATATGGAACCAAAAACCATCATCAAGGCCCATTGGCAATGGCCAAATTTGGTAATTTTACCTTTATATGGAACCAAAAACTATCAGCAAGGCCTATTGGGAATGGACAAATATGGTCATTATACCTTTATATGGAACCAATTTTAACCATCATCAAGGCCCAAGTGGAATGGCCATCAGGAATGATTTTTTTTTCAATAGAAATATTTTTGCCTCATTGTGAAAGGAAATTATCTCTGAAATCCTTTGTTTCTTTCCTTATCCCTGATGTATGTTTCTCTCCACAGGGTGCTCTAGGTGATGCCAGCAAGCTGTCCGCCACACTGACTGTTCTAGCCAATGATGACCCTTACGGCCAGTACGTCATATCCGCCACCAACAGACCCAGCAAGACACGGGAGGCAAATACTGGTCAGTACATCACTCAAAAACATCTTAAGCCATTAACACTCAGAGAGGCCAAAACCGGCCTGACAATTTTGGAAATATTTCACTTACAAAAGGACTTTCTGGAAAACTTTTGAAGGAGAAATGTTGATCCGGAGCCAAACAACAATTCTCCTTCAAATATTTTGTGAACCTTTGGTTTATTACTGAGTCATTATCAAAAGTATGCAAAAAGCAGACGATACTTTCTGGTGGAAGTCTGAGTGTGAATGGGTTAATTCATTTAAACGCTCACAAAAGTATTCTAGTAATTGTGATAAAATCTCGCAGAAAGTTGAAATCTATTGCATATGAAAAAGGTTATAATTGATAAAGAACACTTGACAACATATGGATGTTGGTAGTGTAGGCTATACTATTAGCATACTTCAGAGAGTTTTTGATTTATTTCTATGTTTTTTCAGGTGTACTGAAATTGAGAGGAAGAAAGGAAACTTTGGCACTACACTTGTTAACTAAAATGATGCAAAAACCTGAAAAATTATTGAAACCCTGGGACATGGGTACTCATCTGACAGTACTCAGCGAGAGCTATCAAATGAATACCAACATGACAGGGTTAAAATGCTCTCAAAAATCTTTTTGTCCTTGTGCTTTTGACGAAAGTATCTTCAGCATTGAAAGGATTGATAATATATATATTTTTTATGTTTTTTCAGGTGTACTTATCTACATTGAGAGGAAGAAAGGAAACTTTGGCACAACACGAGTTAACTACACGAGTCTGGGGCCTAACGAGTACTATAACTACCTGCCGGGAAACGTGGCCCGGGCCAACGCCTCAGACTTCGTCCCGCTCACCGGGTCGGTTCAGTTCGGCCCAGGGGAGACCCAGAAAAACTTCACGCTCCTCATCAGAGATGATGTCATTCCGGAGCAGGACGAGAGTGTCTTCGTCAGACTTACTTCCGTAGAGCTCATCCAGGGGGCGCAAGTCAGGAGAGGTGAGGACAATTTAGAAAACCCCGTTTTTTTTGTAAACAATCAAGACAAGATAAGTCAATTCTGTATATCATAAGCGATAGCAGAAGATATTAATTAACCCTTTTGCTGCTGTTGGCTAATTTGGTCAATACAAAATTATGCGGAAAATCAGTGTTAAAGGGTCAAGGAATAGTTTTTTCCAAACATTTTTAACCTATTCTACTCTGGGGTGTACACAATAACTGACAAGTACGAAAATATCCAGATAACATTAACCCATTAATACTCACAGCTACCGCCTTGCTATTTTGGTGAAACCTTTCAGGTTAAAGCATAACTTGGAAAATATTTGAAGTAGAAATGTTACTCAAAAGACTACCAACAACTTTCCTCTAAATATTTTGTAAAGTTATTCTAAATTTTCAAGTTATGGTCAAACGTATTGTAGATCTAGATAACAATACCAATATTTTATTATTGATATTAATATCATTATTATTGTTAATGGGTTGATAAAGAGATATTTTGAAAAACAATTCTTAAACTGGTGTTGTTTTTTTAAGGTATCGCAATTTCTATGCTATATTTTTCAAATATTACTAGATTTGATGAGTTATTTTCCAATATGCCAAATCATTTAGCTCTTTAGATGCAAATGGGTTAAACCTTATTAAGATGACCTTTGGCTTTCAGGATATATTTTTTTTAATCTTTTTTCTAGAAGGGACCAAACCTTCTTATGACTTTAGATATAAATTTTAGCATGATCCTAGTTATTGGGAAACTTTTTTGTTGTGCTCTTTTAACCATATTTGTCATAATGCAGCATGCACCCCACAACATGGCTTACACTAAGCTTACCATTATTTTCTCTTAAAATGTGTTTTTCCAGTTTTAAGAAACACATGCACAAAGCAAATATAATTCAAATGTCACCTTTTTGGTACTATCTGAAATATTTGTTTTATTTCATCTACCAAGTGAGTTTGTGAATATAGTTTTGCCCCTGTAGATAACAATGATTAAAAAGGAAAAAAATGCAGCAACCAATTTGGCCTTACTTATGATTCCAAGTTAATATCAACATGCATGAGCCACAAACCTCACAACCAGATTATTGCTGTATTGAAAGCATATGCTACTTGATAGATATAGTTTTTACTATAATACTACAATTAGTGAATAACTAAATATACTAATAGTTGTGCAAAATGTCACCTATTTTATACAAATCATGATATAAAACCATATTTAAAAAAAATGAAAAGATACTATATGGATTATTATCTATATTAAATGATTTATTTTGTGTTAGTATAATAATTGAGGTCGCCCACTTTTTCCTGATAGGTTTCTTTGCAAACCTTGTGTGAGTTCAAGAAATTGCCCACCTATCATCCCCACCCCCACCCTGACATACTTTGCATGACATTATAAGCATGGCTGTTGCCTGACCTATCTCTCCTGTTTTCTCATATGCAAGTGGCTCCCTCTGGATTCTATTACTATGAAGTAGTCACAGGTAACATGTGTGTGCAGCCAGACACATCCCTAGCTATTCCAGATACTGTGTGAATGTTGAGCATTCAGTTTGAATGTTAAGAATTCTGTTTGAATGTCAAGCCTTCATTGCACTGAGACCTAAAATATCCCATTTGTAAACAATTTATATATATACTTTTGGCTTCATGGCTATGCACTGTTTTTCAGACTTTTTACTCACATTTTCAATTTGTTATTTGATGTGTCACATCTTAGGCACTCAGTATCTCCAGAGAAGTAGAGTCTTTACTCCTCCTTTAATCCTATTTCCAAAGATCAGTGTGTGTGTTTTTATAGCCCTTCTGAAATTTGTATGAATACTAATATGGTTGAAGCTTTTTGTTAATACTGATATTGTTTCTCTCCTTGAAAGAGAGGACATGTATTTGCCACAGTACCAATCAGTATCATTTTCACTTTAAAGTAGCTTGCCTTTTGTAGCTGTTAACACTATTCATTGAAATCCTTTGTTTATAGTATTCAAGGATTGCTACAGTTTATGTACTGAAAAATATTTTTTGAAAAATGTTAATAAACATATATATCATGCCCCTTGCAGCAGGGGCCAAATTTTGTAAACAATTTTTTTTGTGAAAAAATAATTAGAAAAATGTTAAAATGTATGTTTTGTGCCCCTATGTAGTATGTAAAAGGAGGCAATTTATCTCTCATTTATGAAGACCATGCAATATTGTATAGGTTGAGTGTGCCTAATTTCATGGTGCTTACACATTATTCCGATACTGATTAGACTGTGGTAATAATATGAGATGACTAGTCATCTGTTTCAATGAAGCTAATGACATGCATAGCAGCATCATTATAGCCTCATATTGCAGCAAGACTTTATCAAGAATTTTGCCTTATTTGTTTTGAATTTTAGTGTTTTTTTTAAAAATTGCAGCCAGACTTTTTATCAAGAATTTGCCTTATTTGTTTTGAATTTTAGTGTGTTTTTTCTTTATTGTTTTCTTTGCTAAGTGAAATGTAGTACTTAGTTTTCTGCTATATAAAAGGGGTTGATATTGGTTTTCATTTTCAAAAAGTAAAGAGGGGGTTGCTATTGTTTTCCTTACCAAGTGAATACAAAGTTATATTTCTTTTCATTAATAAATAGATACAGAAATATAATTGTATCATTACTGAGAAAATATGGAGTAATAATTGTTAATTACTTGTTGGAAAGTAATGATTGATTTCATTAATTTGTAAATATGAAGTTATAACTTATTACTATATGAAAAGGTTATAATTGTTTTCATTTCTTAGTAGTTATCTTGTTGTATTTGCATTCATGTGTTATTGAATGTGAGGTTATAATTGTTTTCTTTGCAATGTGGAAAAAGGGGTTATAACTTTTTTCATTTCTAACTGTATCGCTATATAGAAACTTGTTTGTTGGTATAATTGTTGACGGCACCTTTCTTTTGTTCTTTTCTTTTGTTTAGTGCCAGGTTCGCCGGTTCTAGGTGCGAGTTCTGAGACCTATGGTCAGGTGATCATTGAAGCCAATGATAATACCAATGGTATTCTACAGCTGTCTGCATCATCTGTGACCGTGACAGAAGACTTCACTGGCACTGTGGTCAACGTACTCAGGTCAGCAGGAGCTTACGGAGAGGTAAGTACTATACACTCCTCTAATATATATATATATATATATATATACATATATATATATATATATATATATATATATATATATATATATATATATATATATATATATATATATATATATATATATGTATATATATATATATATATATATATATATATATATATATATATATATATATATATATATATACATATATATGTACATATATATATATATGTATATATATATATATGTATATATATATGTATATATATATGTGTATATATATATATGTATATATATATGTATATATATATATATATATATATATATATATATACCCACAGCAGAAATATACGCATACACAAAGCTAAGTAAACATAAGTAGCCCATGTGCATATTGTGGTTGTAGGTAGGCATGCTGTTTGTATGTTGTTACAATGATGAAAATCCAGGGAGAGCTGTGTCAGTTTGAGGTATAACTTACCATTGTTACTTGTAACATTTCTAGTCCCAACTCTCTCTCTATATAAACACACACACACACACATATATATATATATATATATATATATATATATATATATATATATATATATATATGTATATAACTATATATATATATATATATATATATATATATATATATATATATATATATATATATATATATATATATATATATATATATATATATATATATACGTATATTTTGCTTACAATTCTTTGTCTATTTATGCCCTTTATATAATACTTCAGTGAAAGCTACATTTTAATTTCTTTGATTTCTAATATTCTAAAGCAAGTAAGTATGACAAGCAATTTGGCCAATAGAAAACAATGTAAAAGAAATAGAAAATGACCTAAATGCAGGTTATGGGTACTCATCTATGAGTACTCAGAGAGAGCTATCCAATGAATACCAACATGACAAGGTTTAGAAGTTTTTCAAAAATATTTGCGTCCTTGACATGTGCTTTGGACAAAAGTAGCATTAGCATTGGAAGGGTTAGGCAATGAAAAAGAGTCTTCAATGTAAAGTTTTTTTGCGGCTGTACCCTTGGGCCGTAGAGCAATCATTGGATATGAGTTTGAGGATTCAGCAGCTGAGATCCAACTCCCCCCTCGGGTGCAATGTTTTTGATTAAAAGAAAACGGTGGTGTCACTTCTCTCACACTATATTATACAAGACCAAAATTGTCTCCTTTTCTGTGATATACCTCATCATTCAAGAAACTATACCTTGAAGAACAATATTCAACTCTGTGGCCTGAAGCATGAAAGGTGTAATTCTTTAATCTGAGGGCCATAGTGGGAATTAAATCCTGTATTTGACTGTGCTACCTTCGCGAAATAGAGATAATTACTATTATATTCATTATTATTATTATTATCATTATAATTATTATTATCATTATTATTGTTATTGTTATTATTATTATTATTACTATTATTATCATTATTATTATTATTATTGTTATCATTATTATCATTATTATTATCATTATCATTATTCTTATTATTCTTATTATTCTTATTCTTATACTAATTATTGTTATTGATATTTTTTTTGTCACAGGTTACGGTGAAGTTTGAGGTGCTGGCCGGCAATGCCACGTACGGCTTAGATTACACAGTCACCTCCACAGATGTGGTCCTCATCAACAATGAGCTTGAAAAGCGCGTCCCTGTAGAAATCATCGATGACCGCCTCCCGGAGCTCCCCGAGTACTTCACGATACGACTCCTCGACCAGATCACAGGGGGTGCTCAGCTGGGCACCGTGGTGGAGTGTCGCGTCACCATACAGTCATCGGACGATCCTCATGGCGCATTCAGTGAGTATAAGCTTAGATGAATAAAAACAAGTGGATAAATTGAAACCAGCCGGTCAACCTGAACAGGCTGGCTGCGGCGAATGTCCCAAAAGTTGTGTTCCGGGCATGTTGGTGCATAAGTGTAGTAATTGGTCTCTTGCTACATATCCATTCTTTTATTCATCTAAGGTATACCATGACAACTGTCCAATGACTCTAAAGCTCTTTTGAACATTATAGGTGGAAAGGGTGCTATATCAAATGTCGATTATTATTATTATAAGAGTACTCGTCAATGTTTCATAAAACAGTCTACCTCCCTTTTCATTCAAATAGATATCCTATAATGTACTTTCTAAGCCTAATGCATTCAGACAATGCCTAGCATCTTGCTGGCTGCATGATTACCTATACCAAATTGTGCCTTTAATAAGCTTAAAGGCTTTTTTTTTAATTTCTCCTTTAAATTGATTGCCATAACTATACAGGGCAATAAATGAGAGTAGAAAACAGAAATGACCATTGTTCTGTATATACTTACACCGTGTAAGAAAATAATGTCAACATATTACTTATTTTCAATATTTTTCAGGTTTTGAGTCTGGCCGTACCAGTGTGGAGGAACCTGGAGATGGGGAGAGTAGGAGCGTACAGCTGGCTGTCAGCAGAACAGGGGGGACCCTAGGTGTGGTGGCGGTCACCTGGGAGGCCACAGTTAATGGTAGAGTTACCCTTGAAAAATATCATCTACGTCTGTTCTGTAAAGTCTCAGTAATTTGGGACACTTTTTAACAATTATGATTTTTATGGGTTGAGAGTGGCCCATGTTATCTAAAAATACAGACAAAGCAGAGTAATAGTGGCACAGATTTGCCTTAAATTTCCCTAAATGACAACCAGCGATAGATCAATAATTTTGGACAATAATATAGGGGCTAGATTCTCAGGGTGGTCTAAATTTCCCAGAATTTAAGTATAATATTAACATTTTAAGAATTTCCAGATTTGCCTGGAGTTCCCCTTGAAAAATAACATCTAGATGTGTAATACTTTATGAAATTATTTTTTAAGAATTTACAAATGTGCCTTGTGTTTCCCTTAAAGATACTCTCAATACCCATAACACATTCACATTTTAGTACCTAACAAATAAACTTAAGATATCTAAAGAAGTGTTTTGGTTGGGTTTTATTATTTTTTCTTTTTCAAATATTTTTCAAAACTTTCTTTTATTATAAAGATGTACTCAAAATAGTCAGCCCTTCTTGAGACATTGAGCCATTATCTTCTAAAGATTTCATGGAATGAAGTGGCCTTTGTGTCTCAATTTGTCTTTAGGCAACCATTCATTCATTCTTGAGGCACTAGCTACAATGTACATATGTGCATATCTCACAGTACACGCTTTTTCATACTCAGGGCCCAAAGTTTGGAATGGCTTAACTGAAGCAATCAGATGTGCACCATCTCTACCTTCCGTCAAGTCTCGATACCTAAAAGCAATGTTCTGTACTACTTTGTAACCCTGGGGCCCTCAGGCTACTTGTAAACATGCCAGAGGGCCTCAGGGAAGATCCTTACCATTGGACTGAGTTACCCTCTTTAAATAAAGATTGTTATTATTATTATTATTATTATTATTATTATTATTTTACACACAGAGGCTATGGGTAAAGATAATCCTATAAATAATCCTCTGAATGCTTTCCTCATCAACTTCCTATAATGGTAGTGAAGTGCATTTTATGGAATTAATGTATGTGGTGAATCTGAATGACAGTGGTGTTTAATTGTTTTATTGTTTCTTCATGTTTTTAGGCCAGGCACCCTCTAGGGATATGAGTCCCACGTCAGGGACTATCTATTTTGTTAGTAACGAGGCTCGTCAGATGATACGCATCAACATTCTGCCTGATGATGAACCTGAGGGGAAAGAGGTATGGTACCTTAATTATACACTCACTCATGCAAAAATCACCTTTAAGAATTGTGCCTGTAATCTATTGATGATTGTTCTCTTCACAAAGGACACCTAGAAGCAACATGAATTCACAAAAAAAATAATGATAAATAGATAAAATGAAAATGAAAAAAAAAGTATAATTGGGATCTGAGTATTATGTGTCTCAGAGTATATATTTGCCCTAGATTTCTTTTTTCCCAATTTTCTTTTGTTAAAAAAAATCACCAAAGCAGTCTACCACTTCTGGGCACTACGGAAATTGATGGGTTAAATCAAACTCAGATAATTGCACACTGTGTGTTCTTTGTAATGGAAGAGAAATATGGAAAATGTTGTTTGAAAGTTTTTAAAATTTTTGTGTAAATTTTGAAGAAGTCATTGATTATATAAAAGTTAAATTTATCTTTTATTTTACTCTAAATTTAGTTTTGATTTTATCTTGTGCATACTCCTCCTAAATCTAAATTGATTGATTGTTGTTTTTTCAGGATATCACTATAACGCTGACAGGCGCAACCAATGGTGGTCGCATTGCGAGTAGCAGCCAGAGCTTCCTGCTGACTATCTTACCCAATGACAACCCTCATGGCTTCGTGCAGTTTGCCAGCGCTGGTTTCATGCTCTATGAACAGCAAGCCGACTCCACCCAGTACATCAAGATCAACCGAACGTGAGTTTCATATTATGTACAGTGATGTATAATGTCTTAACCATTATGCTGCTGTTGTCTACTTTGGCTGATACAAAATTATGCAAAAAACCTTAAAAAAAAAAAAGACTGAAACCCTGGCACATGGGTACTCATCTGAAAGTATTCAATGAGAGCTATCCAATGAATACCTACATGATAGGGTTTTTAGAAATATCTTTATGTCCTTTGTGCTTTGGACATAAGTAGCCCCAGCAACGTAAGGGTTAAGGGTTAAGTATTGCCAGCAAGGCGTCTGGGCGTCATTTTGACACCCAACCCACAAAAATCACCATTTGGGACACCCAAAAAATGTTGTAAAGAATTTCTTTATATGTCTTTATTTATATAATTGAACATATATCACCCCAATATATAGGACACCCAAAAAATGTTGTCAAGAATTTCTTTAAATGCCATTTTCAATTGCATAATTTAATTCATATAACCTCAATATGAATCCTATGACATTGTATAAGCCTTTTTAATGGATTATTTCAATAAGTAAATACATGTTTATTGTTATAATCTGAGTATATTGTGGTCTCCCTTGAAAAATAGGACACCCAAAAATCTTATATTTGCCAATTTGGGCACACAGTTTCTAAATCCTGGCTAAGACTCTGGTTAGGTCTGTCTCCCCCTTCATAGGTTACAAATGGTGAAGAGCATGATGAAAAGTGTTTGGCACTTATGCTGTTTTTAGAGAAATCGTATCTGTCCAAGGTCTGGCATGAAATTTAACCATGGTCCCTGTAGTGATTCCCAGTCCAATATGGAGGCTGGTCAAATGAAATCTTATTCTGGGCCAGGGGTTTAACCCTTATGCTGCTGGTTGCTAATTTAGCCAATACAAAATGATGCTAAAAACCTTAAATATGACTGAAACCCTGGCAAATGGGTACTCATCTGAGAGAGCTCAGCGAGAGCTTTCCAATAAGTACCAACATGACAGGTTTTAGATGTTTTTCAAAATTTAAAAAAATTAATTGTATTATTGTGCTTTGGAAGGGTTAACTCTGTTAGCTGAAATGAAAATGTTTTTACACATACATTGAGGTAGCATGGGTGCCCCCTGGATTTCTGTGTAGGGTATTTTTTTCAGAATGACCAGGGAGTCATACCGAAGAGAGGTAATTTAAAATAGTGACAATGTTCAGCACAAAAAGGATGAATAATTATTTTTTCTTAAGGGGCACTGTTAGGGTACTTGAAGTGAAAACTTTGTATCTTTAACCTTTATGTTGGTGATCGATGGCTAATTTGATCAATACAAAATGGTGCATAAAACCTGAAAAATGATTGAAACCATGGCACATGGGTACTCATCTGATAGTACATGGCAAGAGCTATCCAATGAATACCAACATGACAGGGCTTAGATGGTTTTCAAAAATCTTTGCATCCTTGTGTTTTGGATGAAAGTAGCCTCTGCATTGGAAGGGTTAAGGGTACCTTAAGTGAAAACCCTGTATTTTTAAATAATTTAAGTACAGGTTATAAGGTACAGGGAATGCTTGGCTGTTAAAGAAACTTAAGGGATTCCTTGAGATTACCTCAAGATATTAATGAAAATACACTTTAAAATCTTTAGAGAAGTTTGAAATGCTTTGGTCACTCTGACCAATCAATTTCAATTGAAGTTCTTAAAGA
>OZ012692.1:25937213-25939713 GCA_963942565.1 Maea johnstoni
GATATATATATAATATATATATATATATATAAATATATATATATATATATATATATATATATATATATATATATGTATATATATACACACATATATATATATACACACACATATATATATATATATATATATATATATATATATACATATACACATATATATACACTCATATATATATATATATATATATATATATATATATATATATATATATATATATATATATATATATATATGTGTGTGTATGTGTAATATGTGTATGTGTAATATATATATATATATATATATATAACATTTCACCCTAACCTTATTTGTTGTTGATTACTTACCAGCGTTGACCATCATAGTTGCGAAAGAATTCCACGAGTTTAACAGTGGTAAATGCCTCATATTTTTGACTGATATTTGGAGATGGTTTTTTGGTGATGGAAGGTTTCAGAAACAAAGGAGAACTATCCCCAATGATTTTTGATATTTCTTGTTATTGTCCCTTTGAAGCTGTCTCCCTCCATTTTCTACTTACCATATGGATAAGAACATGACTCTCTTACTCTAGAATCATAGTCATTTCACTGGCTGAGCCAGGGTAGCACTTTATACTAATGCAAATGTTGTATGATTATAAAGAACCAAGGTTTTATGTAATTTCAGTACAATTTATGCTAGATTAGGCCTCCTTTATGGGAATACTGAGTTAAATACCCTTAATCGGGCATTATCTTATGCACCTTTCCCAGGTTGTTGGTAAATGTGTGGACTGAAATTTGTTGTGATGTGTAAATCTGTGATTTTAACCCTTCCAATGCTGAGGCTACTTTTCTCTAGAGCACAAAGATACTAAACATTTTCATAACCATATGAACACTGTCATGTTGGTATTCATTGGATAGCTCTCGCTGAGTGCTTTCAGATGAGTACCCGTTTGCCAGGGTTTGGGTGATTTCTTAAAAGTTTTCGCATCGATTTGTATTGGGCCAAATTAGCCACCACCAGCATAAGGGATAAGTAGTGTTGTATGTACTGTATGTTTATTGACTGTACTGTATAAGTAGTGTACCTGGTGATGTGTTCCCTGCCCCTTTTTCACCCCTGTTTCTAGGTAATTGGCCCTGATCTGTAGATGGTGCTGTAGTATTCTCTCTATTGAAAACTGATCATGGCTCATTATGGGACACGTTCAATTAATTTTCAGCCATATTTATTCACAATATTGATTTGTTGTTATGGAAATAGAGAGGCATATTATATGCCCTTGTTGGGTTAGACTTTGGAAATATTGCTGCAGAATATTTATGTTGATAAAAGCAAAAAATAGAAACTTTAAAAGTCATATGTGAGCAGGGTTTTAGCCAGAAATTGGAAACTGGGTGCCCATAATTGGCAATTGTAAAATTTTGAGTATCCTATTTTACAGGGGAGATTACAATATACTCTTATTACAACCGTACAGATGTATCAAGGGAATTATATTAAGGGTGAAACACTTTAAGAAATCACTCACAGAAATATTAAGGTGTCCTAAGGGTAGATTTTTGAGGGTTTGTCAAAAGACACCCACACGCTCTGCTGGCTAAGAGTATGTAATACTATGTGAGTACTAACATTACTATGATTCTTAGTGAAATTGCCTGCTTGTAGTCTTGATATTTGTTTGTGTTCTGTAACATTCGCTGCTTTGTTCTCGCCATCAGCTCTGACTATTGGCATTGAGGATGACACCCTGCCAGAGAACGACGAGTCTGTGATAGTTGAGCTCTCCGGACCAACAGGTGGCGCCATCATCGGCGTCAACAACTCCGTCTCCGTGATCATCCTGGCCAGCGACCACGTGGCCGGCGTGCTGGGCTTCGAGAAAACGTCCTATCTAGCCGAGGAAGGTAAGTAGTGGAAAATGATCTATATACTATTTAATACTGTATATTAAATTGTTGCTTTTGTGTGTACGACTATATAATTTATCAAATATATGTGATTTTCTTCATACATCTCTGTAGATGTAATTGTATACCATGAAAGAAATGTCACCTATTTTCTATTCATTTTTACAGAATTTAATAAAAACATACCTTTGGAGCAGAATTATAAAAAAAAGAATTGGAACTTTTTAGTTAATCCATATAATTCATGCTGTAATATTAAGTTAATAGATCTAAAAGTACATTGTATCATAGAATTAGACAGCACCTTTGAAGAGCTTGAGATATGAATGGGATGATTTATGTATGGAAGATAGGAAAATGATATTGATGAGTGCAGGCAAGTGTGGTTTATATGTCTTCCAAATAATGTGAGGAAAATATATCTCATTCATTAAGGATTTCCTACTAAAATTCACCTAACCCTTTTTGTCTAGATTTTGTATTGATGTGACATAAATTCATATTTTTCTACTAAAAGTTCCACATTTTATAATAGATTACATGTAGAATTTTCACTTTGAAAATTTTCACTCTCTATATAATGGAAACTTTTCATTGTTTTTTAGACAGAATGATTCATG
>OZ012692.1:25944713-25964713 GCA_963942565.1 Maea johnstoni
CTCAGGTACAGCTTCTCACTGGAGCTAACAGCACTTTCAGGCCAAAGTTAGGTGAGTAAAGATAGCTTACAATTTTACCTGTTTTACATGTCATTTCTCTTAGGACCTAACAGCACTTTCAGGCCAAAGTTAGGTGAGTAAAGAAGCTAGCTTACCAGTTTAGGATGACAAGAAAGCACATATGGTGTAAAGGAACCATTTCCTCAAATCAAGGTTCTTAATTAATAACATTTTATTTCTATTTTAAATCTATGTTTGTATCTTTTAAAATGAAAGTTTTCTTTTCTTTAGTTGATATCAGTTAATAGTGTTTTATACAAAAATCTAATCTATTCATAACAAAATATTTAGATGTAGTCTAGCTCAGATGAAATATTATCAAGCAAAGGTAAAATAAACCTCTGTACACAGGTGTTAGACATTATGAGCTACCATAATTTATCTGTTGATATAATGACACTCAGGGTAAACCAATTTACCAGGCATGATTAGAAATTGATCTTGTAGTTGCTCTTTATCACTTGACCATTGTATTTAGGAGAAAACAGTGCTGAACACAGTTGGTGGTCAAACGGTCTATCAAAATAATTAGTTTAGTGGTCCACCAGAAAAATTAGTGGTCCATATCACTTTGATAACAAATATGGTAGCCAACAGCCATTTCATAACTGAACATTCATGGTTAATTGTGATTAATTTATGAATTGTGACAGTTATAATCTATTGTAGAAGAAATGTGAAACTGGATGTGTGCTTACTAAATTAATGTGGTCAGAATATTTAGCAGACTTTCTGGGCAAGTAAACATAGACTTTTACTAGCCCATTCAAATTTTTGGTAGAAACGGACCGTTGGGCTACTGTCTATTTTCACCACTGAGAAAACTAATAAACCTGTGCTTGTTTCAGCCTCCAGTGGCACCACAGCTCAGGTGATGATAAAGGCTAACGATGGCACCAGGGGAGAGGTACACTTCCTATCTCAGCAAGCCAGGTAAGGCACCAGGAAAGACCTGCAAACAGTTATCACTTTCATACCTGTAAATCTCCTCAGTATGAGTTGTCTATTACACTTTTGAAAATAACTCTGTAAGTTGTTCGTGAGTTTGTTATATCAATTGTGAAGGCTTTTTGAAGTTGTAAAAAGCTTTATTTTGAAACAATAATGTACTACTTATGAATGATTTGATATTTTTCATTGACTTGTGAGTATAATGTTTACTGTATACAGCTTTAATTTGGAGTGCTAAAAATTTTGCTTTACAGCCCTGCTGGAGGGTATTTTTACTTCTTTAAATTGATGCATTCAAGCACTCAAACTACATAGATACAAAGCAGAATATTTATCTGAAAGATGTTATTTTGGCGCTATCATGGAGAGCATGAAAATAGCGAAAATTAAATGCCTGTACAAAATACCAGTTATATAGTATCTTTTTATTGCCTTTTATTTTTTTTATTTTTTTTACATGGACAAAAGGCCATTGTTTTATGAAAACTTTGTGGCACTAAATGCCCCTTATGTACTGATATGCCTTTAAGGAACCATTCATTCATGCATTTATTCATTAATTTTAGCCTGAGTGTAAGTGAGGCCAATCGTGAGGTGACGTTGAGTGTGCTGCGGGACCGAGGTACCTACGGCACAGTCTCTGTATTCTGCTACTCTCAAAGCCTGGGAGACGGAGCCAGACCTAATGTGGACTACAACTTCTCAGCTGTGGTAAGTCTAATTACTAATATATAATTATATGTAATTTCCCTAGTATTATATGGATTTAGTCCAGTATAAGTCAAATGTAAATATATATATATATATATATATATATATATATATATATATATATATATATATATATATATATATATATATATATATATATATATATATATATATACATGTATATATTTATATATATATATATATATATATATATATATATATATATATATATATATATATATATATATATATATATATATATATATATATATATATATGTGTATGAGATGTGTTTATTTCATGTTCACAAGTGCATCACAAAAAATGTCGAAAAAAATTTACAAATAGTTACTAATACTCTTCCAGAAATATTTTCATTTGGGTCTCAAACACTGCAATGACACCCCTTTAAGCCTTTACTGCTTGCAGCGGCCAAAACAGCCTTACATTTTTGATGAAATCTTTCATGCAAAAGCAAAGTTAGAAAAATATTTGAAGGAGAAATGTTATTCAGAACATTACCAACAACTCCCCTTCAAATATTTTGTAAAAACATTCTCAGTTCCAAAGTTATTGCCAAAAATGTCATAGATCCAGACGACAATTCTTGCTATTGATTTTTAGGACCTGGTGTTTGGACCCGGGGAGAACAGGAAGGTGGTGGCCCTCCAAATCTTTGATGACCAATTACCTGAGCCAGATGAGAAGTTTGAAATCATCCTAGCCAGCCCTAAAAATGGACTCACCCTTGGCACGCCTAGCAAAGGTGAGAACACACTGTTCCTCCATCAATTAAAAAATATATATAATCCAAGGTACTTACCAAGGGGGTCTTTAAGCACAATTTGGTGAAAAGGCAGGTTATATAAGGTTTTTTGGTTGTCATAATATCTGTCCACTGACTATTCTTCAGAGCGCTTTTGAATATTGTAGGTGGAAAGGGCGTTTTAACAGATATCATTATTATTATTATTATTATTATTATTACTATTATTATCATTATTATTATCATTATCATTATTATAATTATTATTATTATTATAATTATTACTATTATTATTATTATTATTATTATTATTATTATTATTATTATTATTATCATTATTATTATTATTACTATTATTATTGTTATTATTATTATTATTATTATTATTATTATTGTTATTGTTGTTATTATTATTATTATCATTAGTAGTAGTAGTAGTAGTAGTAGTAGTAGTAGTAGTAGTAGTAGTATTGATATTATTAGTGTTAGTATTATTATTATAATATTATTATTGTTATTATTATTATTATTATTATTATTATTATTATTATTATTATTGTAATTATTACTACTACTATCATTATTATTATCATTATTAATATTATTATTATTATCATTATTATTATTATTATTATTATTATCATTATCATGATCATTATTATTATCATTATTAAGCTCTCAAGAGTAACTTTTTGGTTTGTCTAGGCTCAAGCCTTGGAGATGTATAAGATGTTGAATATTAGGTGAATAGAAATAAAAGTTAGTTCCTTTCTCTCAGTTCTGGGTCACTCACCCATGGCAAAACTTGACCTATTTCTGCTATGAACCTGCCAGGCAACAGGCTACCTGAGAGTGAACTTAACACATTAATGCTCACAGCCCTTAAAAGCTGCCTGACAATTTTGATGAAATCTTGTAGGCAAAAGCCAAATTTGGAAAATATTTGAAGGAGTATTATTATTCAGAACATAACCAACAAATCTCCTTCAAGTTTTTTGTAAAATCGTTCATAATTCCTAAGTTAATGTAAAAAGTATCATAGATCCAGACTACAATTTTCTTCAGCCTGAATGGGTTAATCTTTGTATAGGGTACTCATGCTGCATGCTGCAGTCTTGGTGCTTACTCCTCTGCAGCCACTGTTGATATCATATCAGGGAATGTACTGTCTTACGGATAGAAATACCTGCAATCAGTGCAGGGTTTGAGTGGAATAATGGGGTGGTTGGTACACCTCATTCAATGTGCTACAGGTGAGATGGTACTGACATGGTACATATAGATACTGATGTCTTACAGATAAATATATCTGCAATTAAATAAGGTCACAATTAAGGTTGAGTGCATGGACTAACGGGGTGGCTGATTGAACTGAAGCAAAACACGTACTGCAGGTGAAATGACTATGGAGTGGTGTGTTATTCATTATTTGGATCTACAACAGGAGGTTAATGTCTTAATAGAGAAGTTATCATGAGGATTGTAAGCCTAGATTTCTAGGCTGTCGTGTGTATTTTTTCCTGGCATGTTTTTTTCTATTAACATGCAGGCACCAAATAGTCTAGGTGACCATAGTGACCAAGGGTTACCCTATTAGCCACTAAATCCTCAGTATTCAAATCAAGGGTTTTTATTCAGGTCTGGTTTGTAGGCCATCTTTGATTAATCATTTGAGAAAATCATCCTTTTTCACAACTTTTCAATTATTATAAACATGTCCTTTTTAAATTTTTCTAGTACAGACACCTTTGATCATGTCTAAATTAATAAAGTCTACAGCAAAAACACCATTTTCATACCTTTTTTTATTATTTTTGAACGTTGTTTTTCAGTTGTGATCACCATTCTCGCCAGCGATGACGCCAGTGGTGCAGTGTCGTTCGAGAGCGGCGCGGATGTCACTCTGAACGAACCCAACAGTCATACGACGGCCAATAGCAAGGCGGAGCTGAGACTGATCAGGGGACCAGGAATATTCGGCAAAATCAACGTACCCTTCAAAATTACCGACGAGCTGGGAAGAGAAAATATCACTGACTTAAAGCCGTCAAGTGGATATGTCACCTTCGCTGATAGAGAGGTATTGTACATCAACAAACAGCAACAATGACGAATAATTTATTAATGCTTAAACATTTCTCTTGAAATTGACATCTGGCATCTGGACCGATAATACTTGTGATATTAACTCAGGAATCAAGCATTATTTCTACAAATATTTGATTAAGACTTGTTGATATTTATCAAATAGACTTAACTTTGAAAGGTATTTTGAGTGCAATTGTTAAACCCAACTGTAACAAGGCTTTCAGTCAAATATTTCTCAAAAAGTTGTTAGTCAAGATATTAATCCTATGTGTGTTTGACTGTGTGTATGCTCCAGATGTGAAGGGGTTGAATAATTAGGTGAAACTTACCAATATATTCAGAAATATACTTTAAGCGCCGCATCAGACAAATTGTGACAGTTGAAAACCACTATACTTAACTCATTCATTTCCTTGACAAGTGTCGTCAGGACCTTTGATTACTGTGAAAATAACTGAGGAGTAAGGGATAAATTTGCAAAATATTTGAAAGAGAGTTGCAGATAGAGTTCTGAAGAACATCTCTCCTTCAAATATTTCAGAAAATTTGCTTTTGTTTAAGAGATCACCAAAACAGTCAGGCGGTTTTGACTGAAACAGACATGAACTGGTTAACCAAAAACAACAAAAAACTTATTCAAAATGTTCTCTATCTTGACAAAGTAGCTCAGTTGGTTATTAAAGTGTCGGACTAGTAATCAGTAGGTTGCTGGTTCAATTCCCGGCCGGGGCACTTTGGTCTGTTCTTGGGCAAGACAGTTTATTCCATATTGCCTCAGTCTACCCAGCTGTAAAATGGGTACCTAGCATTAAAAAGGCAGTGCTTAGAGCTTGTGCGCTATATGCTGCCAGCAGCTCTGGAATTAGGGATGCCGATCGCCGTCAGAGGCCGCCACTAGTCGCGTGATCGTCTCGGCGCACCAAGGCTGGGCACGCTAGACATGTTGTTTGTTACGGCCGTTTTAAGTGGTTGCGGGCTTGGAATGGGCTCATTTACATAACCTATCTTATAGAACAGGCCCTCCCATTGGCGTATTCACGCACATGACCATTGGATGTCATTTTTCAAGCAGTCTGGTAGGTCTAATAAAAACTCAATCTAACTTTTCTTATGAAAAACGGCCGAATACGCTAATGGGACCTAGATATTTAGAAAGAGCATGTTCATTTACCCCTAGTTAGCATAGTTAGAGAAATGTTTTGGCCCGTATTAGAGTGAAACGAAATCAATTTTGAATCATTGTATTTAACTAGCTCAGGGAGCACATGCTGATGTTGATATTTACCCACATCATGAGTGGTGACTTATTGTCCCTAATTGAAATATCAAATAACTCCCTTGAAACAATTAGCACATTAATGAGTGAGGTATCAAAATGTTGGGAAGATGTTATAGATTTATTCTAAGCAAATGTGAAATAATAAAAAGCATTATATTAAAATATTATAATGAGTTTATCAAAGGATTTGTCAGTAATAGACTAGCACTGACAATAGTCAATCATATCATATGCCATTATGTGTAAGCTCCTTAGACAGTTTACCCCTAATAGGCTGAAATGTACATTTTACTTTCTCTCTTTATATATATATATATATATATATATATATATATATATATATATATATATATATATATATATATATATATATATATATATATATATATATATATATTCAGACATACATGTATAGTATGGTCAATATGTAGCCTTGGTGGACTATCAGTTCTCTCAAGTGCAGAGGGGCACATCCTTGCATGCATTTTAAAATCAGGAACATATACCTGATGGCCAGCCAGTTATTACCCATTAGAATTAGTGAAATGTTATCATACCTTTTGGAGCCACTAACCATGCTGTCAGCATATGTTGTGTTACTTGGAGCCTGCATACTAAGCTCATCAGAGCAGTCGATAACACTAGTGAAGGCTTGGTGTTAATAGTTCAACAATGGTACTCTTGGTTGTAACAGAATCAAGGAATATAATATTTTTCAATGTTTCGTAGGTGGTAATTTCTACACAATATTTGATACATATGCAGACACCTTCATAGTTGGATCAAAAACAACACCTAGATTGACTGGTTCATTAAAATCTGGCATACCAGTTATGGTAATACTAGGAATATAACTTTTAGCCTGCATCTGTGGGTTACCCATAACCAAATCCTTAGGCTTTTCTACATTCAGTTTGGGTAATGTGTAGACATACAATTATATATAGTTTAGCAGAAACATTTGATTTTAATTACTTTCACTAACCGGACTTCTTGAAAAATATTAAACACTTTGAAGAAATATACAGGGGAAGTGCTTCTTGAACAAATACTTTTTATGGTATTTCATTGCCTTTTGTCTTTGAATACTCGACTTGATTATCCTATTCCTCCCGTTAACCGCACATAATCTTAATGAGCACACACCTGCCCCCCCCCCCCCCCCTCTTCATATTATTAAAAGCCTGCGCAATAGGAATGTGTTATTGCCTGACCCTAAATCTTTATTATTAGATCAATCACAGGTCATTCTGGTTCCTAATATGGCGCATTTGATATATAACAATTGTTTTTGTTGTTGTTTGTTTATTACCAAAATATATTGAACCCCATGGCATGGTAAGTTGAGCGAGGCATTTAAGACTTTTTTTTGTTATGTTTTCAGATCAACGGTATATAATTGTGGGTGTATATCTCTCTCTATATATATATAGCCAGTTAGTTGTCTCAGTGTAGAAATGAGTGCCTTAGGATTTATGCCAGGTTTTGGGAAACCGTCCAAGCAGGTAGATAGGCTCGGTAGCATTAGGTTCTTCTTGACGAGTAGGGTCGATTACCAGACGGGTGATATTGGAGCTGAGGAAAAGGACCTGTACGAGGTGTTAACATCTACAATCTTCAGCTGCGTCTTCAACAGCCCTTTCAGCAAAGTTTTAGAGGATGCCGTCATGGAATTCGTCATGAAAGTTGGAGACGGCCGCTTTGAAGCCAGATCACTTCTTCTCAAAGATGTGTAAAAATGTGTATTTTTAGTCGAAATGATGACCCAAATTATTTCTGCTAGCAAGAAAATTATTCATAATGATATCCCAGACCCAGTTTTGACTCAATTAAGCATTTCATGAAGAAATTAGGCAAAATTAGTAGTATTTGTATGGTCTTATGTGATTTTATAGGACCTAGGTCCTGGAACGTGTGTAATTTTGGGTCAACCTTCGCCTCTTCGAAGCCCTGTATCTTCAACAAATAAACTCCTATCTGAAAAATTAAAAATGCATATTGTAGCAGGAAGTCTGGCCTTCATTTTGATAGGAAGATATCAATATATTATGACCCCATCACAATTCTACATTAAAGTGCCACATTTTGGGCAAAATAGGCAAAAAAGTGGGCGCGAGAATATGCGACCCCCCCTTATTGTAAACCCCTATAACTTTCTCAATTTTTTGGTCTTTCTTGAAAATTCAAAAGGATTTATGATCCACAGATGCCAAGCTTTCCAATGATGTGTCATTTGTTATGTTTGGATTAGTTGGAAAAAATGGTCCGGCATCCCTACTGGAATATCTCTTGGGGGATTGAAATGGTTTCTGTGTGTACAGGCCTGCCAGGGAAGGAAGGTCGTGTGAACATTTCGGTGGATACAAGACTATAAACCGAGTACCTTTATCTTTTCAGGACCGAGCTACACTAGAGATCTCCGCTGTTCAGGATAACATCCCGGAGCTGACTGAACACTTCTTCATCACCCTATCACCACCAGTAGGCGCCACCTTGGGAAACTTTACACGCAAGAAAATAATCGTGGAAAAGAGTGACTCGCCCTTCGGACTCATCCAGATCTACCCTGCGGGCACCAGGTGAGAGAACTCGTGTGGGAATGTTCTACTTGTATTGTTTATTACAAAGGCAAAACAACAACGACAACACAACATCAATAACAACATCAATGACAACAACAACAAAAACAACATCAATTACAACAACGACATCAATAACAACAACATCAATAACAACAACATCAATAAGACCTTTAAAAGTTGTTTGTTTCTTGTATCCCTACCTTAAAAAGTTTTTACTCAAAAAAATCCCTACCCTGATTTTTTTCCGACCTTTCATCTCCCAATAAACATAAAACATGCATAAAACATCTTTTTTGGTAAAAAAGATAATGATAATCCAAAAAAATCATTCTACCCACCCTATCTTTTTTCGGGCCGTTACAGGAAACAAACAATTTCTTTTTAACAACAACATCAATAACAATAACAACAACAATGATTATCATAACAACAGCAATAATAACAACAACAAAAACCAAAACAACAACAAAACAGCAGCAACCACAACAACAACAAAAATTGGAATCTACTGTGCCAAAACAAATTGTTAGTGATAGTATCAGTCACCTTGATGACATGGTAACATGTCTTAACGCAAATCATTAAACTGGTCCATGTAATCTAAAAGAATATTTCATGAAAAGCTATTAAACAATTTCTATTCATGAAAGTTTTTGTCAGGAATTGATTTGCAGAAATAAGACTAAGGAGATATGGCAGCTTCTCATAATTTCATGTTCTTGCCTCAGATACCCACTGGTATTCTTGTAGTAATATTGGATATTTTGAAAGTAATTTGGGAATGAAGCCTAAATTCACGAAATGAGAGTTGTTTTTTAAGTTCTGGCTTAACTCTCTACTTCAGATATTTTTCAAAAGGTTCTTTTATCTGATTGATGTAACCATAATATTCAAGCCTTTTTGTGCTACTACTGAGGCATGAATTGAATCATGTATAGATACATGCTATCTAGAATAACTGCAGAGTATAGCTTTGTGGAGGATCTTGAGTAGTGCTGCCACCATGTGCTGAAAAAGAGAACTAATTTCTACACGCAGATTTCTATCAATGGCAGAATTTGAATATTGATGAGGCCCAAAAAGAGAAGTTGTTTGTTTCCTGTAACCCCACCCTAACGCGTTTACTCAAGAAAATCCCTACTCTGAATCTTTTTTTTTCCGCTCTTTAAAACATGCATGAAACATGCTTTTTTGGCAAAAAAATAATCCAAATAATTTCTTTTTTTACTTACCTACCTTATTTTTTTCGGACCGTTACAGGAAACAAATAATTTCTTTTTTAGGCCTGAGTAGTTTTTGCTTCTGCTTCTGCATGTAACAGCATATGCCTAATAGTATTCCCATGTTTTGTTTGCCGTTTCAACATAGTAATTACACCTTCCCCCGAGATTTCAGGTATACTGTTTGTATTATATATCCTGTCCTCTCTAGTAACTACCTTCCTGTTACATTCTAACTGTGTGGTGCTATGTTAACCCTTACGCTACTGGTGGCTAATTTGGCCAAAACAAAAGGATGAAAACCCCTGAAAATGACCTAAACCCTAGCATATGGGTACTCATCACATAGTAATCAGTAAGAGCTATCGAATGAATACCAATATGACAGGGTTTAAATGGTTTCAAAATTCTTTGCATCCTTGTGCTTTGGACGAAAGTAGCCTCAGCATTGGAAGGGCTTAATAGTTGATATTTGCTATGGAGCGGTCAGTAACTTTTTTGCTATTTGTGTTGTATCAGTACGTGTTAGGTTTTTAAGGGGGATCAGCTGTCTATTTATAGCTATCATAGTATATCGTATAGTAACTATCATAACATCAGTTAACATTGCTTTACATGTTACCTTTAGATTTATTACATGTGTATTTAGGTATCAAGATAACTTAATACCCTACCTAGCTACTCAGATATTTCCCACATACAAGTGCCCTTTACCTTATAGGTCATAGTATTAGTTAACATCGCTTTACATCTTACCTTTAGGTGTATTACATGTGTATGGTGTTCAGGATAACTTAATACCCTACCGATACCTACTCAGATTTTTCCTACATACAAGTACCCTTTACCTTAAAGATCATAGTATTGGTTAACATTGCTTTACATGTTACCTTACTTTAGATTTATCTAGGGGATCATATTCAAAATAACTTCATGATTACCCTACCATCTAAATCAGATATTTCCTAACTACAAATTCATTTTTCCTTAAAAATTCACTTAAATTACAATTTTTCTATTTGACATATTCAGTACTACCCTTCTCTTGAAAAAGCTTCTTTAATTAGAGTATATCATGAAAGGCAATCATGTCTGGGTCAATTAATTCAAGAGCATACAGAGAGTTGATGCGTATAATTATGTCGCCACACTATATATGTCTCCTTTTACATTTCTTCTTTATTTTCTTTACTATAAGCTATTGGAAGCTGCTTCTTTTAAATAAATGTTGCTTTTAATTTGTTTTTATCCGGCTTATATCTTTGCTAGGAAAACAGGTACTGAATAAGAGTATACCTGTAAAAAGCTTGCCATCTCTAACTTTGCATATACCAAATAACTACTTTCACTCCAAGAAAATGCTCTTTGCCTTGAAAATCGTGTTAGATATTATTTGATGTCACTTCTTATTTTCATTCTCTTACTTACTAGACTATTCTTTTTATATTTATATGTATTTTTTAAAATGATGTTTCTTCTTTCCCATCAGATATACATTGCTGTTGGGTATAGAAATAGATTATGATGTGACCCAAACATATGTCTACCTACCATGGTTAATTCTTCCATGTGTGTAGTGTCCAAAACATCTTGACTATTTTTCTTACTATCTTTCTGACGTGAGCATTTTTTAGAACATATTTGAAAAAGAAATGTTGATCAGAAACAATTATTGATGTCAAAATTTTAATTAGTATCATAAATTCAGGAGAAATTTGTCAAAAAGATCTCCAGGCATGAATGAATTTTTCAGAATTTCTTATTCGAAAAGATGAACTAGGTGTTAACTTTGCTATGACTCTCGCATTTAGTTCATTGTTTGGTGTCATTAATATCGATGTCTTTTTAAGATAATGACTGTGAGACAAAAACAATTATGCTTATGATATTGGATGTGGTTTATTATTATTATTTTCATCATTATTATTATTATTATTATTATTATTATTATTATTATTATTATTATTATTATTGTTATTATTATTATCATTATTATTATTATTATTATTATTATTATTATCATCATTATCATTATTATTATTATTATTATCATTATTGTTATTATTATTATTATTATTATTATTATTATTATTATTATTATTATTTTCATTCATAACAATTACTTAATATTATTGTGATTGCAAATGTTAATAGTAGCTGAAAAATGTCGCTTTCTCTAGTTTTGCTGAAAATCAATAGAGTATGTACCTCACTGTTAAAACAAACCGCTCATACAGAACGAATCTCCTATATATAAATCCTCAATCTACATCCGTAAATTGCCTATTATTGGGTATCTTTAACACTATCAATTATGTGATGTAATTCTCCTTGTTTCCTTTCTGCTACCAGGAACAGCAGTATGCGTGTGGAGGAGAACGCTGGGAGGCTGAACTTTGACATCGTGCGCACGGAGGGTCTGTCCGGCACGGTGACCGTAAACGTCCACACTGTCCCCGGCACGGCCACCTCCACCAGCGGGAACAAACTCAGCCTCTCGACCGTCCAGACCATGTATGTGGGGGCGCTGCGGCGATGGTACTCCTTCAGGGCTGCAGGTGGCGCCCTCTATGCTGTCCTCCTCAGCGGGGTACGCACCGGCAGGCTCACCACGCCCATCGGCAGCGCGGGTATCGATGGCGCCCTTTTGGAAAAGGATATCCGACAGTCCGCCATATTCAGGTGGCAAGGTGCTTTTATCCCAATACAGGTAGGTCATTGCTAAGGGCACTAATTTACATATTGCCAGTGCCATTTATGCTAATACAGGTGAACTTGGATATGACGGACCACTGTATGACAGACTTTTGCATATGACGGACAATATTCTAGGTCCTAGTCCCATGCATGTTAAGTATGTGCCATATGTATGTGACAGATTTTGCATATGACGGACCAATTTTCCTGGTCCCATTGAGTCCGTCATATCCAAGTTCACCTGTACTAAAATGAAATCTGTGCCTGTGCAATTTACATTGAAATGATATGTTGACTTTTGCTGTTGCAGAGTATTGAAACTGATGATGCTTTTGTAGTTATAGTTTGTAATCAGTTTTTTTAATAAAAAATCAGATCACCAGTGCAATTTTCAATGCTTTGATTTGTTGACCATTGCTGTTCAAGTATATTGAAACTGATGGTACTTTTTTAGTTAAAGGTTGTAATAGTTTTTGAAATTTTTTTTTAGAGTGCCTGTACAATGTTCAATGTTTTGATATATTAACTGTCACTGTTGTAGAGTATTGGGACTGACGGTTCATCCGAAGCCTCTGCATTCACCATTGGTGGCCAGTGCAATGCTCCTCTGCAGAGACTGTTGCTGTTGCAGAGTATTGAAAGTGATGGTGCTTTTGTAGTCATAGGTTGTGATAATTTTTTGAAAAAAAGATCAGACCACCTGTGCCATGTTCAATAATTTGATATGTTGACTGTTGCTGTTGCAGAGTATTGAGACTGACGGTGCGTCCGGAGCCACGGCGTTCACCATTGGTGGCCAGACCTACCTGGTCATCACAAACTACGGCCGAGCATCCACCGGCTTCCATGAAACCACATCCAGAATCTACAAGGTCAAGGCAAACGGGACCTTGGAGGTGGTGAGTGTTATATTTACTCTATTCATGTCTTAAGACATGCTGAGAAGATGCAATACAGAAAAAAATATTATAAAAACCTTCTTGGTGAAATGGAGAGTAGTGTGAGACTGCAATTCTTTATGTTACCATTTATGACAGTGTGTGTGTGTGTGTGTGTGTGTGTGTATATGTATATATATGTTCACACACAGTTTTGACAGTCATGCTTCTGTAAGTGGTGAGCAATGTTTAATACAGTACAATTAATGCATATCTTTTTCTTTTAACCCACCAGCTTCAGGATCTGAGCACGCGAGGCGCGAGGGATGCTGCTTTCTTCAGCAGCAACGGGATGCACTACCTGGCCATAGCTAACTACGTGGACAACAGCCTGCAGACCTCCATCAACTCAGACATCTATGTGTGGGAGAGCGGCTCGCAGAAGTTCGCCGGGATACCCGCCCAGTATCTCTCCACCAGGGGTGCAGTCTCCATGCAATCCTTCACCATCGACCAAACGGTCTACCTGGTGGTGGCCAATCATTACGATTCTGGCAGTCGCTCCTATGAGATTCAGTAAGAAGCAGACCTTCATATAATAGAAGTATACTAAAATATATAACATATGAATATAACATACAAGCTCGTGTCTTTTACAATGATTACATATATTTGTATCTATGTGTGCATTGTGTGTTTGTTTATGTTAATTTTTTTCTGTAACTTTATAACAAAAAGAAAATCTGTTATATTGATATTGATATGATGCATAAATATACTGTACCCAAAGAAAATAAAAATTCGATTACATACGTGTGTAATTTGAAATTTAAAAAAAAGTAGACCAAAGTACTTTAACCCATTCATGCCTGTAGCAGCCAAAACCGCCTGACTATTTTGGTGATATCCTTCCAACAAAAGCAATTTTTAGAAAATATTTCAAGGAGAGATGTTCTTCAGAACTCTATCTGCAGCTCCTTGCCAAATATTTTGCATGTTTTCCTAACTCCGAAGTATTTTTTAAAATCATCACAGTTCCAGACAACTCAGACATATCTATGGGCATGAATGGGTTAAGTAACTCATGATATATGAAATTAATAATAATAATTAATGATAATAATAATAATAATAATAATAATAATAATAATAATAATAATATTGTCATTTGATATTGGGCTCTTTCCATATAAACATGCTCAAAGGCGCATTACATTACATTAAATTAACTCAGACGGCCTATTTCGTATGAATGGATGAATGTTTTCTAATGCCTCTTCTCAATATTTAGATTTTCTTTTAGGTTTTGATAATACAACTTAAAAATCTGAACAGAATTTAAAATTTAAGGTTTTTGATATAATGAAGTACATCATTGTCACAAAATACCGTACCCAAAGAAACAATATTAACCCTTTTTCCTAAAATTTGAGTATAATAGTGTTTAAAAAAATAATGTTAGCCTTTTCATGAATTTTTCATTGTTTTATTTATTTTTATTTTTCAGATCTATTATTTTCAAACTAGATTCCTCTAGTATGAGATTTGCTATCCATCAGCGAATAGAGACAAAGGGATGCATCGATGTGAAATATTTCATGATTGGTCAGAATCATTTCGTTGTTTTTGCAAACAACCGTGACAACATCGGGAATATGATGCAGAATAGTACCTTGTATCGCTGGGACAGTCTTCAAAAGCAACTGGTCAGCCACCAGAATATTGTCACCAACAATGTCCAGACAGTACACAGCTTTCATACCCCTGACGGAACAGGTAAGGCACAAACAAAGCCCATTTACCTATTAACCCATTCACACTCAGAGCGGCCAAAACAGGCCTGACAATTTTAGAAATATTTTTCTAACAATAGCATTTTTTTGAAAGATATTTGAAGGAGAAACGATAACCAGAAGTTAAACAACACCTCTCCTTCAAATATTTTGTGAAATTTGACTTTACTCCCAAGTTATTTTTCAAAGTATGAAAGTTGCAGACGATACTCTCTACAGGAACTCTTGAGTGTGACTTGGTAATGCAGAATTGTCGTCTGGATTTAACATACTTTTGACAATTACTTGGGAATTACGAATGATTTCACAAAATATTTGAAGGAGAGTTGTTGATAATGTTCTGAATGGCATTCTCCCATCAAGTATTTTCCTAACAGGTAAGGCACAAACAAAGAAATTTGCAGAATTGTCGTCTGGATTTAACATACTTTTGATAATTACTTGGGAATTAAGGATAATTTCACAAAATATTTGAGGGAGAGTTGTTGATAATGTTCTGAATGGCATTCTCCCATCAAGTATTTTCCTAACAGGTAAGGCACAAACAAAGAAATTTGCAGAATTGTCGTCTGGATTTAACATACTTTTGATAATTACTTGGGAATTAAGGATAATTTCACAAAATATTTGAGGGAGAGTTGTTGATAATGTTCTGAATGGCATTCTCCCATCAAGTATTTTCCTAACAGGTAAGGCACAAACAAAGAAATTTGCAGAATTGTCGTCTGGATTTAACATACTTTTGATAATTACTTGGGAATTAAGGATGATTTCACAAAATATTTGAGGGAGAGTTGTTGATAATGTTCTGAATGGCATTCTCCCATCAAGTATTTTCCTAACAGGTAAGGCACAAACAAAGAAATTTGCAGAATTGTCGTCTGTATTTAACATATATTGTTGACAATAACTCAGGAATTAAGAATGATTTCACAAAATATTTGAAGGAGAGTTGTTGGTAATGTTCTGAAGGGCGTTCCTTCATCAAATATTTTCCTAACTATGCTTTTTGTTGGCCATTTGAGCATTAATGGGTTAAATAATGGTCATTCTTGAAAATGTAATGAGGGGTATAAAACAAAATTCAAATACCTTGCAATACACAGCAATATAAAAAGGTTATGCGCAACTCATTCTTGGTCCAACTGTGGTTATCTGTGTTCTGTTTTTTACGTCTGATATTTATATTAAACATGAATGTTGAAAAGTTATATACAGCCCACCTTTAGAGCAACTGGATTCATTTTTTCATTTAATTACTGTTCATTTGGTATTCATACTAGGCCTAGAAAAAATATTGTTTGTTTCCTGTAATGGTCCCGGAAAAATAGGGTAGGTGGGTCGGTAAAAAAAAAGTTTTTTTGATTATTTTTTTGTTCAAAAATGTATATTTTATGCATGTTTTATGTTAATTTGGAGTTGGATGGGAGGAAAAAACTTCAGGGTAGGGATTTCTTTGGATAAAAACTTGTTAGGGTAGGGTAACAGGAAACAAACAACTTTTTGGGCCTTACACAGAAATTTATAAAGGATTATGAACAGCCGACTTTCAAACTAACTGTGAATTACTGTTTATTACTTTATTTTCAGCACATATGATATTTGCGTGTGCCTCTGGTAACACTCTGCTGTACGCGTGGGTCAGCAGCAGCCAGCAGTTCGTCCTGGCTCTACGCGGCCCTGTGGCGTACGACATGCATCCCGTACTCGTACAGCAGACACAGGGAAACTCGGCCCTGCTCCTGGAGGCTACGTTCACCAACGTCTCCACGGCAACCGTCTCCAACAACATCTACATCATCTCCATGCTCAGCACTAGCGACTTTGTGCCAAGGTAATTGAATGAAGACTTGCTCACAATTTTTGGTCTAGCTGGCCCTCGAACCTCCTATTCCTAAGAATATTGTAGGGCCAAGTGTAATTTTTATTAATTTTTCCACCAGCAATATTGTGCCAAGATAAATCAGGAATCGATTGCTAATTTGATTTTTCTTTTTCGATAATGGTCTAGCTGGTCCTCCTATTCCTAAGAATATTGTAGGGCCAAGAGTAATTTTTAATTTCAAATCTTAATTTTTAACTTTTCCAACAGCAATATTGTGCCAAGATAAATCAAGAATCGATTGCTAATTTTGCATTAGGTAATCAATCATTAGCCTTGTTCAAAATCATTGGAATTTATTCATACTTAAGAGTTCATCTTTTAGCTTCATCTGGTACATAAATACTTTTTGCATAAAGTGGGACCTTTGGCAGTTTTATGACACAACAAGCAATCGGTGCATGTTGCCCTAGACCACTCAGCTGTTGGGGCAGCCCCTCTCTATGTTGTTACCATTATGTTTTCAGGAGCTTGGTGATGACTTTCCGCCCAGGTAAGAAGATGCTGCACTTGACCACTCAGCTATTGGGGCAGTCCCTCTCTATGTTGTTACCATTGTGTTTTCAGGAGCTCGGTTATGACTTTCCGCCCAGGTGAGAAGATGCTGCACTTTTCCGTGACCGTGTTAGAGGACGCGTTACCCGAGGACACAGAGGTGTTCTACGTTCGCCTGCAGACACCAGGTGGCGGGGCGGAGATCGGGCCGAACAGCGGCGTCATCGTCTACATACTCTCCAACGATGGCGCACATGGGGTCATCCAGTTCGCTGATGTAAGTGCAAATTATGGTTTCCATCTTTTTTGTCTTAAATGCTCTCTGTAGTTTCCAATTAAAATGTCTTTACTTTTTCAGTGTCACAGTAAAAATTTCACAGCATGTGAAAATTTTGAAGCATGTATAAATTTCACAGCATGTGAAAAAGATTAGGTGAAGAGGTTAATGGACCACATTGATCAAGTTGTTTTACCTAGAAAAACACATTGAAATAGGTTTGCATTGTTTTCCGATGGAAAATTGGACAAACATGTTAAAGGTTTAAATGTTTAGCCTGACCTTGTAGGATTCCTTGGCATAACCTTGACCTTGTAGGATTCCATGGTATGACCTTGACTTTGCAAGTTTCTCTAACATGACCTTGACCTTCTAGAATTCTCTGGCATGACCTTGACCTTCTAGAATTCTCTGACATGACCTTGATTTTGCAAGTTTCTCTAACATGACCTTCTAGAATTCTTTGGCATGACCTTGACCTTGTAGGATTCTCTAACATGACCTTGACCTTGCAGGATTCTCTTGAGAAGAGAGTGGACGAGACTGTTGGGCGCAGCAACACAGTTCAGCTGAACGTTGTCCGTGGCCGTGGCAGATTTGGCCGCGTGGTTGTTCGTTGGGTTGCCACGGGCGCGCACGATGGCACCTACGACATAACGCCCGTCGCGGGAACGGTGGAGTTCGCCAACGGCCAGGAGGTGGCTACGATAAGCATCACGGTCCTTGACGACACCAAGCCGGAACTAGACGAGACGTCCAGAATCACGCTCACCGAGATCGTCACTCCAGGAACCTCGCTTAAGGATAGAGGAGCTGTCATAGGTAGGCCTATTTTCACAACAGCAATTTTCTTTATTCTTTTTATTGATGATCGATCATTCCTGTGAATAGAGTGAAATGAGATAATATTAGCTTTGATATTTCAATTTGTGACTATAATTCCTTTATTTGTATGTTTTAGGTCAAAAGAGCTCGGCTCTGCTGACCGTGCTGGCCAATGACTCACCTCATGGGGTAGTCCAGTGGGAGAGGAGCAACTACATGACCACAGAGCCAGAGGGGACAGACTCCACAGTCATGCTACACATCATCAGGAAACAGGGAACTGCAGGAGATCTTGTAGTCACCTATGTGTGAGTAGAAATTTAACGAAAGAATATATATATGTGGATCCAGCTCTTCATTTTTGTCTATTTTTACGAATATTTTTTTCACCACATGCATTGAGTCAATAATTTTATCAAACATTGTTTGACAATCTCCACTTCTGAACGGTGCATGCGTCCCACCTTATGTATACATATATATATACATATACATATACGTATATACATAGGTACACATAAATACATATATACACAACACACATACAAACTTTCCTAATTATTTAACTAAACATTCGTGTATCCATGTGACAATCTGCACTTCAGAACGGTGCGTGCGTCCCACCTTCCGCTGGAGCAGCAGGCCACGTCAGGCGAGACGGCGGGTGACTACGTGTCGAAGCAGTCTCGCGTGGAGATGAAGGAGAACGTGACGAGGGTTAGCGTGGAGGTGACTGTGAAGGCGGACAACGTGCCCGAGGTTGCCGAGTCCTTTCTGGTGAACATCACGGGCGTCAGTCTCCTAGGGAGCAGCGCATATGGCTCGGAGCCCAGCGTCAGACGGCCCGGAGACATCGCCACGATTACGATCGCCGAGAACGATGACGCTAGGGGAGTCTGCCAGTTTGACGTAGTGCTGGTAAGGGGATTTGCATTACAGTAAATTCTGCATTTGTGGCATTGGAAGAGTTAAGGAGGAATGCTTATCACAAAAGAATCAAATGCAAATTGTCAATTAAGCATATACCGTAAATTCTCAGTAATTTGGAACACTTTTTGATAATTACAAATTTACTGGGTTCAGTATGACCCGTGTTTTCTTAAAATACTTAAATGTTGTACCAGAAAGATTCACAGCTAGGTCCATATTTCGTGAAATGGCTACTAGTGATAGATGGGGGGTTGCCCGGATTTCCACTTAATTAATTTGCAAAATAATTATAGTGGCCCACAATTTAAAAACCAGATCAATATTTCAGGATTTTACTGATACCATTAATCAGCACTTGCACGATGTTGATCCATTGATCCTGCCTGTATTGATGATAGCCCTAATTGTATTGTTATACTATTCTTTTTGCAGAACAATGAAGGCAGAGTTGACACGTATGAAGGTGGTATTGTACGGCTGAAAGTGAACCGAACCTATGGTTTCTATGGTTCGGTGACCGTGGCCTGGCACACGGTTCCACGGGAAGCGACCTCTATGGATTACAC
>OZ012692.1:25969713-26027213 GCA_963942565.1 Maea johnstoni
GGTGGAACGTAAAGATGGCCGTGTCGGGCAGGTAGCTGTGGCGTTCACCACCACTCCGGGCACAGCGACTCCCGAGAGCGACTTCCGCAGCAAGACGGGCATTCTCACCTTCATGCAGGGAGAGTTCCGACAAACGCTCAGCATAGGAATCATCGACGATAGAGCACCGGAGCCACCGGAGAGGTTCTACCTCAACCTCACCTCGGTCACCCTACAGGCCACACAGTAAGTCACTTAGAGTGGTATGCTCCCACCACACTTTAACCCCTCCAATGCTGAGGTTACTTTTGTCGAAGTTACAAGGACGCAAAGATTTTTGAAAACCACCTAACCCATGTCATGTTCATATTTATTGTATATCTTTCGCTGAGGACTTTCCGTTGAGTACCCATATGCCAGGGTTTCAGTCATTTTTTAGAATTTTGTATTGGCCAAATTAGAGTGATAGATCTATCTAATTGGTTTTAAACAAAACTGAAGAAAATTGACAATTCTTAGCAAGAAACTCAATACTTTGCATTGTTATTCAAAATAACTTCTTGAACCCCCTCTGTATGTACAATTGGGTAAATAGTCGTTTTAAAAAGACAGGGTGTGCTGTTTAATTTTGAGATATAACTTTTAACACTTCAAAATATGTCCATCTGTAACCATCCTCACTGCTGTTATCTTATTTTGAATAATATGAAAGCATGACTCATTTTCTGTTGGGTTTTTTAATTCAATTTGTTGAAAAAAGGCCATCACAGTCATAATTGATAGGTTTATTCCACTAGGAAAATGGATATTCAACTGATTGGTGGTGTAGTGCATATGACCTTTTTCCTTCTGTTATTTCAGAGGCAATTATGATAAGATGAGTAACGGTCTCAGCCTGGACATGCGGCCTGCACTGGGGCCCCTTAGCACCAAGACGATCATCATAGAGAAGAACGACAATGCTGAGGGGGTCATACAGTTCCTGCCCAGTGCTGTCTCATTCAATGGTGAGTAGGGATTGGATCACAATGCGATAGGGTATCCATATTTACTTAACAATTCAATACCTTAACCCTTCCAATGCTGAGGCTACTTTCTTCCAAAGTAAAAAGATTTCCAGGAGGACTTTATTTTGTATTCAGATTTAACAACTACTTACACTTGACCATAATTTTCACTTATTCCTTTTATGTATCAATTTAGCTTATGAAGATATGGCTATAGTGAGAATTCCCATCGTAAGGGGAAAAGGTAACTAATAATAATGCCAAATAGTACTGTTTCTATCACTTGTTCCTTTTATGTATCAATTTAGCTTATGAAGATCTGGCTATTGCGAGAATTCCTGTTGTAAGGGAAAAAGGTAGCTACGGCTCAGTGACAGCCAAGTTCACGTCTGCTAGTCTGACGGCGACGCCCCAAGTGGACTATATTGTGCGAGACGGAGAGGTGATCTTCTATGACGGGATGAACAGGACGACCATCAACGTGACGATCATCAATGACCAGACGAGAGAGTTTGACGAGAAGTTCACTCTCACACTCACATCAGCCGCAGGTGAGAAAACACTGGTAGTAATGATGATGATGATGATGATGATAACAATAATGATATTAATGTAATTATAATAATATGATAATAATAATGAAGATAATAATAATAATAATAATAATAATAATAATAATAATGATAATAAAAAATAATAATAATAATAAAAATAAGTTATAACAGTGATGATGATAATGATAATAATAATGATAATAATAATAATAATAATAATAATAATAATAATGATAATTATGATAATAATAATAATAATAATAATAATGATATAATGATAATTATAGTAATAGTTATAATAACGATGATAATTATAATATTAATAGTAATAATGTTAATAATAATAATAATAATGATAATATATAATAATAATAGTAAAAATGATAATAATGATGAAAATGATTATGATAATGATAATAATGATAATTATACTTTACAACCATTACAAGAGTCTGTGTCTGGATTTTGTATAGGTGGCGCTAGGTTGGGAACTCAGCTGACTTCCACAGTGACTATTGTCAAATCTGATTACCCCAACGGTAAGTTCAGCTTCATGGGAGAGACGCAGTTGAGCATTGAGAACCCCGCCCAGCAGAGGCAGCTCACCTTCAAGATCATGCGCACAGAGGGTCTACTCGGAGAGCAATTGGTAAGTATGCTATTGTTCTCAACATCATCTCTATCATGAGTATCATACACCAGCTCTGTATACAGAGGGGGTCAGAGGGGTTCAAGGCTTTGATTTTACTATTCAGATTTTTTATCTTTTATATAATAATAATAATAATAATAATAATCTTTATTTAAAGAGGGTAACTCAGTCCAATGGTAAGGATCTTCCCTGAGGCCCTCTGGCATGTTTACAAGTTGTCTGAGGGCCCCAGGGTTACAAAGTAGTACAGTACATTGCTTTTAGGTATCGAGACTTGAAGGAAGGTAGAGATGGTGCACATCTGATTGCTTCAGTTAAGCCATTCCAAACTTTGGGCCCTGAGTATGAAATACATTTTTGGCCAATTGATTTATTACATTTTGGAAGAGCTAATAGTGAGGAGGTTGCATTTCGAGTACCATAGCTGTGGTTTTCTTGTGTGTATGAGAAAAGTTTGTTCATATAATGGGGGTTTAACTCATTAAGGCTTTTGTATACAGTGACAGACTGTTGGTATTCCACATATTTAGGAAAAGGGAGCCATTTAAGCTTTTTGAATAGATCAGAAGATGGAATTGACAAATCGGCATCTAGTATTAAGCGGGCTGCCCGCTTTTGTAATTTGGTTATCCTGTTTTGTTGATTTGCCGGACAGTTTCCCCACACTGAACAACAGTAATTTAAGTGTGGTAAAATATAGCAGTTATAAAATAACAACCTCTCTTTAACTGGGAGGTTCTTTTTTATTTCTTTTAAAGTATGCAGGTTGAAAATGATCTTTTTGCAGGTTTTGTCAACTTGCTCTGTCCAGCATAAAGATTCATCTATTGTTACCCCAAGAACCTTTTCACTTTTTGAATTTTCTAAATAATCGTCATCAATTTTGATTTTAAGGGTACTGTCTAAATTCATTCTTTTCTGCCTTGTGCACAGAAGCATAGATTTTGTTTTAGCTTTGTTGATAAACATTCTGTTTTTTGTGCACCAATCTGTAACTTTCTTCAAGTCTTGATTCAAGTTCATTTTATGCTAAGATTCATCGCTTTTCTCAAAATCATGAAGGTAGATCTTCTCTCTGTTAAAACTAACCATCCTCATACAGAATGAATCACTTAACAGAAATCCTGTTTTCGCCCCAGTACACATCATCTTCAGCATCCGTATATTTTCGGCATTACCCTTTTCAAAAAATTAAGTATTAAATTTTGTGTCATCTTATGTGCTTTAAGAGAAGGAGTTTCTGTGAACGTAAAGTTTGATATTAGCAGTAATTGTATGTTAGTGTCCATGGAAGTATTCTCATCCTCTCATTTAAAGCAATTTCTTCAGTATACTGAAAGCAATACTAGTTGGTATGCACCAATAGCATTATTTCATTATTTTGTTTGCTAAATTCAAGTGTGTACATTTTAGGTCAACTGGCGAATCATAGGCCTTAATGATCCGGTCGATAGAATTATTTTGTTTGCTACATTCAAGTGTGTTCATTGCAGGTCAACTGGCGGATCATGGGCCCTAATGACCCGGTGCGCCCCCTGCAGGAGACAAACGACATCTCCTACACATGGAACAGCCGAGAGTGGACGTCCGGCACCCTGACCTGGTCCGCTGACCAGGCGGGGGAGCAGGAGATTGTGCTGAACGTCAAGCCGTACCAGGGAGTGGAGATAGAGAAAGTGTTTGTTGTGATGCTGTACGGCATTCAGGGAAGACCCTCCAGTGTGGGGAACGGTGAGGTCAGCCCCACGGCCGGGAATGTCACACTCAAGGTGAGCCTTACTATGTTCCTCAGTCTCAGGATTTTTGTTCTTTTGTAGAATTCCTCCGTTTAACTGCACATACCCCAAATAAGCACACCTTCCCTTTTCCTGAAAAGATTTGGAAGGGGCAATCCAGCGGGATTATTTTCTGGCATTCTGAACCTCCCGATCTCCCCCCTGCAAACGTAATTGTGTCTTTACCTTCACAAGTTGGACCGTCACAAACCGTATATTGATTGTATTTTCAAGTACTTGATCATTTATCGCTATCAGTTCTAGGTACACATACACAATCACTCAAGCATCCAATCAGGCATGGCGTAACAAAACAAAAGAGCGCATTCAAACTCATAGCATGCAAGCGTTCAAGCTTGCAGCAGCTGTGGGGTGTGGCTATACAGAAGATTGCCAAAAGCCCTTCTAGCAATTTTCTTCCTAACTGTTCCCCACACGTACGCTTAAACAGAGGAATATGGTATATATTTTTGCCTATCCATTTGTCTAATATTTATTCTGTAGGTTGTGTTGTTTGTGATAAGTGGTCTAATTTAAAGTTGTTTGTGTTGTAGATTGAGAAGCATGGAGATCCCAATGGTATAGTGCGGTTTGATGGAGAAGCGCAGAGAGAGAGAACGTTTGAGGAACCCACCCTATCTGTGGTGTTCCCTCTCTACAGGGAGAAGGGAACCATAGGAACACTCAAGGTAAGATCATTGGTGGCTCCAGGATGTACTGTAACTTCTCAGTAATTTGCGACACTTTGATAATTACAATTTTCATGGGTTGAGGATGGCCCATGTTTTATGAAAATACTGGCAAAGCAGAGTGATAGTTGTTCATACTTTATGAAATAGCTACCAGTGATAAATCAAGGGTCCATATTTCCCAATAAATATTTTGAAAAATAATTATAGTGGCCCAAATTCATAGTTTGGTCTACATTTCCGAGTATGTGTAGTAAGGGGTTTTGTTTGAACCCTACCAATGCTAAGGCTACTTTCATCCAAAACATATGGACACAAAGACTTCTGAAATCCATCTTAACCCTGTCAGGTTGGTATTCATTGGATAGCTTTCTCTGAGTTCTCTCAGATGGGTACCCATATGCCAGGGTTTCAGTCATTTTTTTGATTTATCACGTCACTTGGTATTGGCAAAATTAGCCACCAGCAGCATAAGAGTTAACAGAGAGGTAGATCTACCTCATTTGCAGGTGGATGCTGTTATAAAATAGCATAGTCTTGGTATATTCTTATATTAAAACCTGATTCAAAATAATTAATAGCTTTTGGGGGATTATGTCACATTTTTTTCTCAAATGCAAATATTTTACAATTAATTGGTGACTTGTAAATGAGTTTGACGACTTTTATTCACAAGAAAGTGGTAAAAAAGAATACCCCAATTTATTGTTTTTACATCTCATTATCTGCATAACATACATATGGTATTTTGTCAGATGTTGATGTATATTGCTATATTGTTCCAGATCCATTGGAATGTAACTGGACCAAAAGATGTAATTAATGATGTGAGTCCCATGTCAGGAATTGCCAATATCTTAGCGGAGAGACGCGATGGACAGATCATCCTGAACATTCTGGATGACGCCGTACCTGAGCTGATGGAAAGCTTCACCCTACATATTGTCAGGGTGGAGGGAGGCGCTGAGATCTCCCCCACAGACAACACATCAACATTCAGCATCAAGTAAGACTCTAATCTCTCTCTCTCTCTCTCTCTCTCTCTCTCTCTCTCTCTCTCTCTCTCTCTCTCTCTCTCTCTCTCTCTCTCTCTCTCTCTCTCTCTCTCTCTCTCTCTCTCTCTCTCTCTCTCTCTCTCTCTCTCTCTCTCTCTCTCTCTCTCTCTCTCTCTCTCTCTCTCTCTCTCTCTCTCCTCTCTCTCTCTCTCTCTCTCTCTCTCTCTCTCTCTCTCTCTCTCTCAATTTTAATAACAAGTTAAATTAGCCAAATCACATAAAAGAATAATTATGAGCATGGAGAATATACTCTGGTATAAGATCATGATCATATTGAACCATTTAAAAGATACTTTTAAGACCTAAATTTCAGTTCTGCATATTATATTATACACTCCTTTTTGTTATTTTAGGTACAACGATTACCCTCATGGTCGCTTCAGCATCACAACAGATAAGCAGACAGTAATTGTCAAGACAGACTTCAGTCGTCAAGTTCGCCTTAATATTACGCGCAATGAGGGAACTGTTGGTCAAGTGCGTGTCAGCTTCACACTTGCTTATGACCAGGTAAAGAAATTCTTACTATTCAACAGTATCATTATTTCACCTTTTTGAAGTTTTTTAACACTATCTTTTAAGGCCTGACCAGTGCGCAAACAGATACCTCCCTTAACTGACTTAAAGGACAATTCCACCATGGATAAAACAGAGGCCCAAATAGTTTCTTCTGGTATTATCTACTTAAACCCAAGTTCCCACCAGTACCAACCTTCATACAAGAAATATATTGCTGTTTAAACACCTCCTAACATACACAAAATAAAAGCACTGGGGGTGGCCATCTTAGCCAGTTAATAGCCTCTAAACTGGTTGTTGGTGCAACTAAGTCATTAGCAGTAAGGTAACTATTTGGGCCTTTGTTTTATCCATGGTGGAATTGTCCTTTAAAGGCTTGCATATCTGAAGTTACTATAGATACTAGTAAATATTTCAAAAACAAATTTTTCATGAGGATTTTTTTAATTCATTTATATTGGCGTTTTATATTCCATCTATTATTAAGTCAGATACGGATGTACCCTGGGATGGCTTTTCGTTCAAAGGCCAGGTTATTGCCAGCAAATACTTTGCTTTGGAATGGAACTTATCTGAATTATCTCTATTTTGAAATTGGGATACAGCCTAGTATCAGCCTTTAGCCAGGACTCTGTAATGAAGATATGACTGACTGGGTTCAGATAACAGATTTACCGTAGTTTCGCAATCGAGATAACAAACTTCAAATAACATGAGATAAATAAATGTGAAACCTTGCGTTATCTATCTTGATATTTTAAGAAATTGTGTGTTTTTTTCACTGGATTATCAATGGATTATCTGGCTTATTTCAAGAGCCTTGTGATATTTAATTTGATATTTTAAGAAATTGTGTTTTTATCACTGAATTTTCACTGGATTATCTGGCTTATTTCAAGAGTCTTGTGATATTTATTTCGATATTTTTTAAGAAGTTGTGTTTTTTTTCCTCACTGGAGTATTGGATTATCTGGCATATTTCAGGAGCCTGGAGCACATATCATACACCCCCGTGCAGTGCACCGCCCCAGCTATGTAATAATCAGCCTGCTCACTGTACTGCATGTACCGTTAGTCTGCCTGACACCATGTGACCATTTTAGACCAATAGCTGACCCTTATCTTAGCCCATGCTATGTATCATGCCTTGTTATCATTTATAAAGTATAGATATATTATATAGTGTATATTTGATATATAGATATAGGCATAGGTATAGTACCGGTACTGGATACGATACCAAGTACTGACATTGAATGAGAAAGAGTATTGTATCAAAAAAGTTAGGTATCGTATCCTATTGTTTTAGATTAAAATAATATGAAATTGACCTAACTGCTACATGGACGTCCCAGCACAAAGGTAATTTGCTATTCATTAGTGGAATTCCGAACACTGACAATGCTATTTTAAACAAAATTGGAGGAAGGCAATATATTGTTAAAAGTATCAGTAAGGTATTAAATTGTTAAGGAAATATTGTTATTGTATTGTACCATGAAAATTTTTAAGGCGCCAATCCCTAATAATATCATAATTAGACTATAGAGCAGCATATGCTCTGTATGATGTGTATGCAATCTTTAATAGAATATTGTCTGATTTGCGAAGCATGTGTTAATTTGGCTTAATGTCATGCAATCAATGATAGGTCATTGTCTGCTGATTTGCAATGAATTGTTTTGCATGGTGCATTACGATAACTTATAGGCTATGCTGTTTGTAATTGTTCCGAATGCAATTAATAGATCATAGTCTGATTTGCAAAGCATATGTTCAGCATTATTCCATGCAGCTTCTTACAGGCCATTGTCTCTATTTCAATACAATTATGTTCTGCATCACGTCATGCAATCATTAATAGGCCATCCATCGTCGATATTGCTAAGCTTAATTGCCATGTTCATATTGCCATATATTCATACAGACTGTTGGCATGTTCTGCATATTGCCATATGATCATTTATAGGCCATAATGTCTGTTTTGCAAAGCATGTCTTTTGCATATTGTAATATAATCATTTATAGGTCATTGTCGTTATTGCAAATCACATGTTCTGAATGATGCCATTCAAGTATTAGTTGGCCATTGTGGGTATCATAAAAATCTGTCCTGTATCATGTCATTCAATCATTCATTGTCCATTGTATGTATTGCAATGCAGAGTCCAATTATGTGTATTACATAGTCAATGATACATCATAATCTCTATTGCATGGTGCATTTTCCAAGTGATTGCTATTAATAGTTATGCTTAGTCCAGTTGTTTCATTATTTATTGCAATAGAGCCTATATTGTACAATCCTGTGGATTCCCTAGTGTATGTTTCCGCCAATTGCCTCATAATACTTTTAGGCCCACTTTCTGCATTGCAATTTTTTTCTGGCTATTTTGTATATTGCAGAGTTTGTCCCCAGCCCATTGTCTTGTAATATAATAGTCATGTCTTCTGTATTTGCTAAGCCTTTTTTCTGAGATTATTTGTACCACATATATTCACACATCGGACCCAGTGCCATGTGATTTTTTATAGACTGTTTTCTGTGTAACAAAGTGTATGTTAAGCTATCGTTAACAATTTTTGTACAATACAGTTGAGATGATTGTCATGTACAGCCTTTTGAAATTCTATTTTTATTTTGTGAATGGTCCATAAAATCATGAATCTATATGCATAATGACATGACTAGGGATAAATAAATAAAAATCCTGTTGCACATTTGTGTAATTTGAAATAAAAAAAGATTTTTTTTGTTTTTGCTTTTTTAGCCTGAATTACATAGGCGTTTTTGTTAAAAAAAAAGGTTGGTTATTGATTTATATTGTGCTTGCAGGCCCAGTCTGGTGTGTCCTACATCCCCAGCTCGGGATCTGTGCAGTTTGCTGACGGCGAGAAGGAGGCTATAGCATTCGTCAACGTCTATAAGGATGTCTTCCTGACCGTGGACTCCACATTCAGCGTGGAACTCACTGACGCAACATATATAGGAGTTGGAGGTACGTTACCTGCTTACCTGAAAACACATCTGTTCAAAGATGTATATATATCAATTAACTATGTGGATATCAACATCTATCCTTTGACAATGGAATGTAATGCACCTTTGAGCATATTTATATGGAAAGGGCGCAATATCAAATTACAATATTATTATTATTATTATTATTACTATTATTATTATTAACCTATTTTGTGTATGTGTGTGCCGGTACACATGTTTGCATGCATGCTTGCTTAAAACATTTTTTATACACGAATGTATCATATTTTCTCAACTGTAAATGACAATTGTATGTAAGAATCTATACAGGATGTATGCAAAATACAATTTGCGTGGGCTAGCATTAAAGCATCATAGAATTTGAGACCAAAATAACTACTGTTTATCATGTTAATTTTGTGCATATAGAATAATGTGCTCAGCAGACAGCTTCTTATGATGAGCAGTTTAGTTTCTGCTTAGTGGTGTTGAATGACAAGCTTTTATGTCAGAGTGTTGTACGATACTAACATAGGGATAAGATGTCCAAATTATTGTGCACAGTTTAATTAATGCAGACTCCAGGGTTGCCCAATGTATTAGCATTAATTAAACTGCCACAATTTTAACATGCTATACAGTATTTTGTTTTGTGTGTGTTTCAGTGACGCAGCCGCCCGATATCCTCCAGAGAGAGAAGAGTGCCAAGGTCAAGGTCCCTGACAATGCCGCCAACAGCGAAGTCGGCTTCCTCAAGCCCTTCTACAGGGTCGACGAAGGTAATTTACAGTCTACTACTAGAGATTGGTACCTTTAAAGTTTTGATGATACAATACAATATATATATTTCCTTAGCAATGCAATATCTTAACCATATTTCAAACGATACTGAATTATGTTAAAATTTTTATCGTCAACTTTTTAAATTTTTCTAATAGATAGCAAACTACCTTCATTCAAATATATCTGAGTTGCAGTCAAGTCAATTTTATGTCATTAAGCAATATTGTTACAACAGATCTTAAATATACAGTACTTTTTCCTATTTGATATCGATACTTATTGTATTGAGTAATATGTTACCAATCCCTATCTAATATCCTTCCTTTGCAGGAGAATAGAGATAAATGGTTCTGACTTGGAACCTAATTTATTATGATGCTTGCATGCTCTTATTTGCACCAAAATATATCAACAATTTAATGAACTCCCTCCTAAATATCAATCTTTATTTTTGAATTTTCATGTTTTCTTGGTGTATACAGACCATCTCTTGTAACTGCATGAATCCTGAGACAGAAATCCTGTTTCTGCTTCCTTTGAATTTAATGTCACTTAATTTTCATTCCAGCCACCAGCATGGCAACTTTGACCTTGGAAAGGAAAGGGTCCTACGGCACGGTTAATATTGGCTGGCTTAAGGGGTATTATGCCCCAGAGGAACCACAGGGGTATGCTGTGGGCGCCCTGACCCCGGAAACGGGTACAATCGCTCTGGCACAGGGAGACTCAGCACACAACTTCTCTGTTAAGGTAACTATTAACCCCAATGCTGCTCGTGGCTAATTTTGCCTATACTAAATTATGCAAAAAACCTGAAAAATAAGGAAAACCGTGGCACGTGGTTACTCATCTGAAAGTACTCAGTGAGAGCTCTCCAATGAATAACAACATGACAGGGTTTAGATGGTTTTCACAAATCTTTGCATCTTTGTGCTTTGGATGAAAATAACCTTAACATTGAAAGGGTTTACAGCATTATGATGATGTATGTTTTAAACATCTATTATGATAAGAAATTCGCATGATCTTAGGACTAGCTAGATTTTTTGCATGCAGGTTTCCCTCTGAAACAGTCATAATATTTCTACACTTTTAATGGTTAACTTTGAAAATAAAGTATGAATTCATATCTGTTAGAACTGTATCGCCAAAGCAGTGAATCTTTACAGGCATGAAGTGGTTAAACACACCAATTAAATCTTATTAGATGAATATTGCGCCTCAGATGATTCAAGAAGAATATATTTTAAAGAATTTACAGCAATCATATGCAGTGGTTAAATATGATATATGTTTTGATAATCTTTGATGTGAGTTGTTGATGAGGGATGTCATTTTATAATAGAAATAGATCCAGCATTGGTGCCCGGTGAAAGCCTTAAAATTGCTCACTTTTGGCTTGAGATATGACTTAACCCTACATTGGCCACCCATGAAATTATACAACATGGATTACTCCATTATGATCTACTCCTATAAAATAGACTTCTCCACTAGGATCTTTGCTCTACTAGGATCTATTCCTTTAAGACAGACTGCTCCTCTAGGATGTATTCCTATAACTATAAACTGATGTTTGTTTCAGTTATCACCAAGAGGCACTGTGGCGGAGTTATTTGCCGTTCATCTGCCCAACCCTCCTACTGCTAATGTTGGTGGGGGCGCCAAGCTGATAACTGCCCAGCGTACGGCGCAGATAGAGCCGTACGGAGTGGTGCGCTTTGCCAAAGACTCGCTGGATCGACATGTGGATGAGAATGCAGGAGAGGTAAGATAATGTAGTATTACAACTGTATACGGCTTTAATTTGGAATGCTAGATACTTCACTTTACAGTCCTGCTGGAAGTTATTTTTACTGCTTTAAATTCGCACATTCAAGCACTCAAACTATTTACTATGTACTTATTAATTTGAAGGATGTTATTTTGGCATTATCATGGGTAAAATAGAAAAAATGAAATACCTGTAAAAAACACCAGTTGTATAGTAATAGTCTATGGATTTTAAAAGTTTCCTACAATAAACTTTATTTATTTTTTATCCTGACCATGACAAAACACTTCTATATTTACAAACAATCTGGTTCACTTTTTATTGTTTTTGGTATCAGATGATATCTGATTGTTGATCTTTTTGTATGCTGACATGTTGCCTGTTATGAAGATGACTGTGGAAAGAGTGCAAGCCTCTTACGGCAGTGTTCACTTTCTGTTTGCTGACATACTGTTATAATAATAATATTGTCATTTGATATTGCGCCCTTTCCATATAAACATGCTCAAAGGCGCATTACATTCCATTGTCAAAGGATAGATGTTGATATCCACATAGTTAATTGATATATACATCTTTGAACAGATGTGTTTTCAGTTGTCGTTTAAAGATTGCCACACTCCCAGCTGCCCGAATATTATCTGGGAGCTGATTCCATAGTTTTGGGGCACAGGCACTAAACGATCTGTCACCGTAGGTTTTCATGTTGTTTCTCGTCTCGCAGAGTAAGTTCTTGGATGTTGATCTCAGTGTCCGGGGTGGGACATACTCTTTCAGCAATTCCCTCAGGTAAGAAGGTGCAGTTCCATGCAAACACTTGTACGCCAGTAGCAGAATCTTATATTCAATTCTCTTCCTGACTGGTAGCCAGTGCAGCTCCTTCAGTACTGGAGTGATATGGTCATACTTCTTTGTGAGAGTGATCACCCTGGCAGCGTTGTTTTGTACTCTCTGGAGCTTACGTATTAGCTCTTCGGGTATTCCACAGAGAAGTCCATTGCAGTAGTCAAATCTTGAGGTTACCAGGGATATGACAGCACTCTTACTTGATGCTGCAGTCAAGTATTTTCTGATCCTTCCGATGTTTCGAAGGTAATAGTTTGCAGATTTGACTGCCTTTGACACATGTGCTGCCATATTCATGCTCGGATCAAAAACAGAGCCCAGATTGCCGATAGGTATATTGAGAATCTTGACAATCTCACCATTTACTGAGATGCTAGGCACAGATATTTTGGCTCGCTGCTTAGGGGTACCTAGCACTAGGACTTCCGTTTTGTCTGCATTCAGTTTTAGCTTGTTCTGTGACATCCATGTATATATGTCAGTGAGGCAGCCCTCCAGCCTAGCAACTCCTATATCCACAGCTTGTTGAGTGATGGGTTTTATTGCCAGATAGAGCTGTGTGTCGTCTGCATATATGTGAAGCTCTAAACCATGCTTTCTGATAAGTTTTCCAAGGGGTAGAAGGTAAATCAGGAACAACAATGGTCCTAACACTGATCCCTGTGGTACGGACCACAGAATGTCCTGTAACTCAGAGAATGACTTGTCAATCTTGATGCGGAGTGTGCGACCTGACAGGTAAGACCTAAACCAAGCAAGTGCTTGACCCGTAATACCAAGTGTATTTTCCATTCTGCTGAATAGAATATCATGGTCGATGGTGTCGAATGCCGCACTCAGATCTAACATGACCAGTATAACTACTCCATGCTGGTCAATGCTGGTTAGAATGTCATTCTGTACTTTTACTAGGGCAGTCTCAGTGCTGTGACCAGGCTTGTAGGCAGATTGCAAATGTTCGTGCAAGTTGTTCTCAGTCATGTAGTCAGTGAGTCGCCCCGCCACCACCCTCTCCAACAGTTTTGAGATGTAAGAAAGGTTACTGACAGGACGGTAGTTCTTTAGAATATCCGGATCTAGGGTAGATTTCTTTAGTAAGTTGTTCCTTGAAAAAGCATGAGAACCTATTTGCAAGTTCTTCTGCAGAGCTGTGTTCCGGGAGTTTTGACACTTTCTGCCTGAAGAGGAGTTCATTCATTGTCTGGGACATAGCTTTTGAATCCTGCCCACAATCAATAATCCTCTGATTGTAATATGACACTTTGCTACTTTCAAGGAGCTTGTTGTATTTGTCTCTTTCTTCCTTGAAGATTTCACGATGAACTGTCAGGCCAGTTCTCCTCCACAGCCTTTCAGCTTTTCTTTTCTCAGATTTTGCTAGATGGAGATCATCTGAGAACCAAGGCTGTTGTGGTCTTATTACAATTGACTTTTCCTTGGGTGGTGCATGCTTATTCAGCACATTGGTTAGTTGTGTGTCATATATATCCATGAGATCAGTGACAGAGAGGTTGTCATCAGAATACTGTTGCCTATGTATATATATATCTATTGACTGTAATTTGCATTTTAAAACTTTGTATGGTATTGAAGATGATTTTAGGGATCCACCGGGGCCTTGTGGCTGCGATGCCTGGCTCGATCGACCCAAGTGTGAGTTCGCAGGTTTGAGCCTCTGCTGGATCCCCTATCGGGTTGGCCTGGTCACTATTTAAATGTGCAGCATTGTAGAGGGCTCTCTATGGTCCCTCTGTACCTGAAAGACCCCTTGGAACTCTTTGTGAAGAGAAGAGAATTTCTCTACGATTCCAGGTTTCTTTCTTGTCGCGATATGACCTAAGCTGTTAAAAGCGATGTAATACCCCATGCCTTCGTTCCTCCATTCCTTTTATTGATGATTTTGTGTTTTCAGGTGAGCCTGACAGTTGAGAGAGTGTTTGGCTCGTATGGTAATATCCAGGTAGGCTACAAGACAGTGTCTGGCACCGCTCTTCCTGGCAGCGATTACACGGAGACTACCGATTCTGCAGTCACCATGGACGCCAAGCAAACACAGACCACCATCAAAATATCGGTAACTCAATTTATGAATACCAAAAATGCACTTAGATTTCATAAAGTGATCACCATTTTTGGGTGATTCCATAGTATTTTTTTTGTTGATGAATTGACAATTTTTTTCAAAAAAGTAGAATTATTTGTAATTTGCAATTTACTAACAATGATCATATGTATTACAAAATAATTACCATATTTGGGTTATGAATAAGTTGACAATTTTGTCAAAAATAAAATTATGGGTAACTCACAATTTACAAAAACTAACAATGCACCTATTTATTACATAATATTACCATATTTGGTTTATTCCTTATTACTTTATATGATTAAAAATGTTTTCAAAAACACTTTTTAGCTGGAATAAATCAAGTTAAAATTGATTTTTGATATAATTATGTACATGAATGCCACGTTTTTTAGTGGATGTCTAGGTGTTCATGTTAGGATTTAAGCAAGATACTATTGCTTACAGATGAAAGTGGTGAAATGATATGCTCATCTGTCTGGTGTCTGCTTTCAGATAAAGAATGTGGCTGATGCTGAGGAAGATGAATATTTCTACGTAAATCTCACAACTGTAGTGAAACTACCAACTGATACAAATGGTGAGTATATTTTTCATTTACCAATAACTTGTTTTAGTGCCAGCAAGGTTGGTATATATTTCCTAAGTCATTGGTTCAGTGGTCAGCAGATAAATCACAATTTGTAAAATTTGATTGTTCCCTTAAGAATCTCTAATCAAGACTTATGTGTTGTGTAGCAGAATTGTTTATCATCCATGTGACTTTGCGATGATAGCTCTGATAATACTCTGCATATAGTTCTGCAAAGTTGACTTTTTTGATTACAAATGCTGGGAAGCAAACATCTAGTTTTCATTTTTCATTTCAGGTGTCCATCCTCGAATAAGCACCCTCCATAGCAGTGCTAAAGTCACGATTAAGAAGAATAACGATCCCTATGGTGTTCTGAGTATCTCGGCCCCGGACCCGGCCGTCGTCACGGAGCCAGGATCCATTGCACTCACAGTCAGGAGAACAGGTAAGAGTTGATATACAGTATTCTTCTGATTAAGCGCACATGCCCAAATAAGCGTAAAACTTCCCCCCAGAAGAAGTAAGAAAAGCGAAATCACATACCTTTCCTCTTGCCGTGTCTGCAAACCAGCGCTGAATTCCGCAATTTCAGCAGTTCCTTCACACTCTCACTGTTCGTATTTGCCGCATGATCGTACTATTGACCAATTAACGATCTTTTCACATGCGGGATTGTAGCTGCAAATGTCTCAGCAAACTGAACAGCGAGAGTGCAAAGGTGCAATAACGGCCAATACTCCCCGACCGGCAATCATTGAGGTGTGCGGTAATACGGAAGATTGCCAACATCCCTTCTACAGAAAATTTTCCCAACCTCTACCCGCACCGTGCGCTTAATCGGGCGAATACGGTATATTAACCAAAGATAAAAAACCAAACCAAACCAAAACGTTTAGAGTAAATCCTCAGAGATGTGAACACCTTGGGACCAGCGCAAAAGCGTTAGGGGTGTTCAAGTCGCAAAGGTATTTCCATGATGTAAAAGAAACAAATATGACTGGGGAACAGTGTTCAAATCGGGAGGTGTTCGCATCTCTGGGGTGTTCACAATGAGAGGTGTCACCATGGTCTTAGCCAGGATTTAGAAACTGGGTGCCCAAAATTGGCAATTGTGAAATTTTTGGGTGTCCAAATTTTTAAGGGGGAACAACAATATACCCAGATTTCAACCATAAACATGTACAAATTCATCACAACAAGGTATGATATCCTTATACAATATAATGTGATTTATATGGAGTTGAAAAAAAATCTATAATATGCTTGAGATTGACATTTTAAGAAATTCCTCATAAAAAATTTGGGTGTCCGGAGGTGAGCTTTTTGGTTAAGACCATGGGTGTCACTGTTCTTTTGAGTGAAGTGTCTAAATGTTTGTGTTTATTTTCTGGTTGCGTAGGAGGTCAGTTTGGTACAGTGAAGGTGAGGGCCAGAACGGTGGGAGGAGGGGAGCAGTGGGATACTTCGATAGAACCCACGCCGGCGCAGACCAACGACACCATACGTCAGGCTCTCGGCAACAGGAGACAGAGCAGGAGCGCACAGGCCAGCCAAGATTACGTCATCCTGGACACTGTGCTAACATTCAGCGTAAGTATATTAAATTGTTAAAAAAGCCCTGCAAGAGGGGCACAACATGATGAGGATGACAGACATTTTCATCAACTTCAACACTATTGACTTAGTTAAAATATCTCTATGACTAAGTCATGCCTTGCATGACTTAGTTACCCCTTCCAATGCTGAGGCTACTAGCTATCTTCAAAGCACAAGGATGCAAAGACTTTTGAAAACCATCTAAACCCTGTCATGTTGATACTCATTGGAAAGCTTATGCTGAGGACTATCCGATGAGTACCCATATGCCTGTGTTTCAGTCATTTTTCATGTTTTTTGCAACTTTTTAAATTGGGCAAATTTCCCAGCAGCAGCATAAATCTTTTGTGTATTTCAAAGCTATTCCTAAAAGACATGAATAGATTTGATAGTCTTAATTTGTGACGATGCTGATTTTATTGGCCTCAGCTCAACCCCTATCTAATATGCTATTAGCCAAAGATTAATTGTTTACACTCTCAATTTCCATTTCTAGCAACAGACCATATTTTTCATGACTTAGTTAACTATCTCTGTAGCTGTTTTTAGCCTGGCATGACTTTGAAGTTAACATTTGTGTTGTTGTTTTGTAGCCTAACGTCACCTCTCAGACCGTGGCCATTGCGATTCTGGAGGACCAAGATGCCGAGGCCAATGAGACAGTTTTCGTCTACCTTACGGAGGCAATGGGAGGAGCTAGGGTGGCTACGGGCAGCCCTGACGGCGGACTCAAGGTAACTAATATTTTATTATGGCTTCGCACAAGTCAAAATGCTCTGTATCATTCATCATCAGCGATTATCAGTGAATTTGGGACCTTGCACAGGCTAACATGGATGATTAAAGAAATAGATCATAGATGAGCCGTCTATGTTGCGTAACTCATGGGTAGCCCATGAAGGACAAAGTTAAACCACAATTAAACTGAAAGTGAGTGGTTTGACATTGTGCTCTTCCCAGGCCAACCGCTACATAGGATCTATTTCTATTCTACCATAACCTCACTCATTTCACAGTCATTTTAAGTTTCTTTACAGACAAAAGAACAGCCCCAACATAATTAACTGCAACAGGGTATGACTCGCTGAAGTGGTATAAATTGGTTCAGGCAATGTTTAAGTCATGCTTACCATTTGTTAAATATAATAAGCATTCATATTGTAAGGCTGTGCAAATCTCTATGCTAGAGGACCTTCGAATGTAACAAAATACAACTGTACCACCTTGCAATAGTTTTATTTCTGATTAATTAGTTTTAGTATCATTTTAAATGAATCAAATTTTTCTTAGCTTTTTCTGAACATTAACCCAATGGGGGAGACATTCACATTTGTGAGCCAATACTGCCATTTAGGTTTTGTTGTTTTCCTTTGCAGGGCTATACCACAGTAACAATCCTGCAGAACGACCAGTGGAACGGTTTGATTGGCTTCGCTCAGAACTCGTTATCTGTCTCAGCCAATGAGGACACTGACGCCGTGGCAACGCTCACACTCCGGAGACGCAATGCTTATTTTGAGGCTGTCGATGTAAGTAACCACAAACACCATCAAATGTATTTCTGCTTAAGAATGAAATAACTATTTTAGTGAAAAATATAGTTTTAATTTTTTCTGTTGAGCCGCAGTGGTTTGTCTAATGTTGATCATCAGTTGTAGTAGTAGTAGTAGTAGTAGTAGTAGTAGTAGTAGTTGTTGAAGAAGTAGTAGTAGTAGTAGTAGTAGTAGTAGTAGTAGTAGTTGTAGTAGTAGTAGAAGTAGTAGTAGTAGTAGTAGTAGTAGTAGTAGTAGTAGTAGTAGCAGTAGCAGTAGAAGTAGTAGTAGTAGTAGTAGTAGTAGTAGTAGTAGCAGTAGCAATAGCAGTAGTAGTAGAAGTAGTACTATCAGCAGCAGCAGCAGCAGTAGTAACTATTAGCAGTAGCTAGGAGAGAAATATTTACCACCAGCATTCTAAGCATCATCATCATTAGTAAATGAGTCATCTTGCCCATCAACATTAATTTCTTTTATTATTAGTATGTATACTCAATGACGATATCATTATTTCATCATTTATGATCGTCCGGTCTATTTGAGAGCCAAATAAATGCTAGACAGAGCACCGAGTCAAGAATGTATACTCATTCCACCTTCTTTATGAACCTCAGGTCCATTGGAGAGCCAAAAAGACGCGGGTAAGCACAGGGAGTCAAGATGCCGAATTGTCGTCCCAGCTTGTGTCCATTCTTGGGAAGGCGAGTTGTCCTGGAGGGGAGATGTTATGTCGCTTTAACGTGAGCCTGAAGCGAGACGATGTACCGGAGTACCAGTCATCGTTCATCGTAGAGCTGACGGGCTCACCCCAGGGGGCCACTATAGACCCTGCCAGCAAATACGCCAACGTCACCTCCCTGGAGAGCGACTATCCTGATGGACTAGTCCAGTTTAATATAGACTCTCTGTAAGTATTTTTTTCTGTTGATAAGTATGGTTTTGTCGTATGCCTCAGGCATTTTACCTAGACAGTGTAAACAACCAAAAAGACTCTCTGTAAGTATTATTTTCTGCCTTTCAATGCTAAGGCTACATTCGTCTTAGATTAATAAAAGCTAGTGGATACATATCCATTCTTTTGTTCATATAAGCTTTCGTCCAAAGGACAAGGATGCAAAGTATTATTTTCTGTTAATAAGTAAATTGGTTTTGTTGTATGCCTCAGTCGTTTTACCTAGACATTGTAAACAACCAAAAAGATGGATCCTTTCTATGAATTTCTATGAATCTATTTTGTCAATAAGTATGGTCTATTATTTGTAAGCGCGGTTATTTCACCTTCACATGTTTTCTGTTTATAAGTTTGATCTGTTTGTTGTAAGTCTTGGTTGTTTTACCTAAACATTGTAAACAACCAAAAAGATGGATCCTTTCTAAGAATTATTTTGTCAATAAGTATGGTCTATTATTTGTAAGCTTGTTAATTTCACCTTGGCATTGTAAGCAGTCAAAAAGAATAATCTTTTGTAAGATTTAGTTTGTTAATAACTTTTGTCCATTTTTATAAGCCTAATTTTTTACCTAGACATGTTACCATTAAAAAAGAAGAATCCTTTTTAGGAATTAGTTTGTAAATACTTTTGATCTAATATTTGTAAGACTCACTGATTATATCTAGACATGTTTAGAAATGACATGAATAGTTCAGCATAAAATGGTTTATCTTAGATTATTTTGTAAATAATCGACCAAGTCACATTTTTCAATTCTCAGCATCAGTGGTTTAAGCTAGCTGTTTTGAATATCCCAATTGATGCATACTTGGATTCTCTTACAGATATAAGTATGTGGCGAAGGACGCCAATCTGGCAAGGCTGAAAGTGGATCGCATTAAAGGAATAGGTAAAACTGTGCAGGTGAAGTACAGAACCCAGACCATTCCTGACCCAAGTATCCTCAACTTCGCCAATGTGAAACTGTCAGCAGCCATGGCCCAGGCAGATTTCTCCCAGAAGTCTGGAATTCTCACCTTCTCTCCTGGAGTGGTAAGAATTATTGTTATAATTATTATTATTATTATTATTATTATTATTATTATTATTATTATCATTATCATTATTATTATTATTATTATTATTATTATTATTATTATTATTATTATTATTATTATTATTATTATCATTATTATTATTACTATTATTATTATTATTATTATCATCATTATTATTATTATTATTATTGTTTTCATTATTATTATTATTATTATTATTATTATTATTATTATTATTATTATTATTATTATTATTATTATTATCAATATTATTATTATTATTATTATTATTACTATTATTATTATTATATTATTATTATTGTTATTATTATTTCATCTTATTCTATCTTATCTATTTATTTTTTAACTCTTTTAAATAAAAAAAAATTAAAAAAAATTAAGACTCACCTACTCTTCAGGAAATGGTAAGAATAAGACTTAATAACCCATCCATGCATAAACCATTCATGCATGGAGATTTCCATGACAAGTGTCATCCAAACTTTTGAAAATTACTTTGAAATTAATCACAGATTGGAAAAATATTTCACAGAGAATTCTTAAATGGTGTCTGAGGAATATTCCTCATTTAAATATTTTCTGAAAAGTAATTTTGTTAGAGATTTCACCAAATTAGTCAGGCAGTTTTTGGGCACTACAGGCATAAATGGGTTGACCCTTCCAATGCTGAGGCTACTTTCGTCCAAAGCACAAGGAAGCTAAAACTTTTGAAAACCATCTTAACCCTGTCATATTGGTATTCATTGGGTAGCTCTCACTGAGTACTCTCAAATGAGTACCCATATGACATGGTTTCGGCCATTTTTCAGGTTTTTTGCACCATTTTGTATTGGCCAAATTAGCCACCAGCAGCACAAGGGTTAAGAGTACCTTGAGATAGTGTCATTTGCATCTATGACACTTAACAATATTTTGGAAATCAATAATTATGTTATAGAATATTTGGAGGAGAGTTGTTGGTAGTGTTAAATCAACACATATTACAGTCACTAAATACTGGACAAAAAGTCATTTGTTTTTATTTGCTTCTGCTTTTCGTTTATTTGTAGGAGTACCAGCATATTGACATTAAACCAACATTATACAGAATTATCTAAAACTGAACAAAAACTCATATTGTTTGCTACTATTTTTCCTGTATTACCAGGAAAAACAGTATATTGACATTGAACCTCATACATTATACAGAATTATCTAAGACTCAGCAAAAACTCATATTATTTGCTACTATTTTTCCTTTATTAACAGGAAAACAGTATATTGACATTGAACCTCAAACATTATACAAAAATATTTAAAACTGAACGAGAAATATCATTTGCTACTATTTCTCTATTATTTGTAGGAGAACCATTATATAGACATTGAGCTGAGCCTGCCGCTGGCATCGTACAACCCGTACCCGAAGGTGTTCAGTGTCCTGCTGAGCGCGCCCACCAATGGGGCTCAGCTGAATGCCAGCGCTAGCGCCGCATTGGTCGTCATCGTCGAGTCGAGCGAGCTCAGCTTGTGGAACCTCTGGCCCAAGCTACAACAGAATCTCGATGAGCCCAAGATACTAGAGTAAGAGTCATCCGCCATAATGTACAAATATGAAGAATTTAAATTTCAAGGACAGAGAAAACATCTTTGAAAAAAGATGGGGTATATTGAAAAACCACTTGGAAAACAGATAAGGATTGAAAATAATATTTTTTTTCTTTCACTATGTAATTTACAATTGTCATACCTTGTTGTATGATAATTTATATACTACAATATCTTATATTCTATGTACCACCTTTTCATCTGCATAAAAATCTCTAATTATAGAGATGATCTGTATAAGCATTGCCATGATGCATGGCAGTGAGGAAAATAAACAGAAAAAAGTCTTGTGGAGACTTTGATTAAAAATAAAAAAGAGTCATCCGCCTGTTAGCAATTTAATGCTTAAAGAGTTCCTCCGGCAATTGTCGTCTGGATGTATGAAACTTTTTGAAACAACTTTGGGATTACAAGTGATGTTTCCTCTTTTTAAGGAATACTTTCCTTTTAATGAAGTTCCGTTTCTAAAACTCATGTGTCCAATTAAGTAATTAACCGATTAGTCCCCCCGCCCGAGAGGGGGACTATAGAAATGCCCTCCGTCCTTCCGTCCTTCCGTCCTTCCGTCCGTCCTTCCGTCCGTCCTTCCGTCCGTCCTTCCGTCCGTCCTTCCGTCCGTCCTTCCGTCCGTCCTTCCGTCCGTCCTTCCGTCCTTCAGTCCGTCCGTCCGTCCGTCCATCCAGATGCTTGTTACCAAGATAACTCAAGAAGGAAGTCACGTAGGCTTCTCCAATTTATACCAAGCGTGTATTTATAAAGGATCTTGGACGAGTTCGGATTCTGGTGACCTTGACCTTAAGGTCAAGGTCACAGGCCATTTCTTCTGAAAATCTTGTTACCACGATAACTCAAGAAGGAAGTCACGTAGGCTTCTCAAATTTATACCAAGCGTGTATCTGTAAAAGATCTCGGACGAGTTCGGATTCTGGTGACCTTGACCTCAAGGTCAAGGTCACAGGCCATTTCTTCTGAAAATCTTGTTACCACGATAACTCAAGAACGAAGTCACGTAGGCTTCTCAAATTTATACCAAGCGTGTATCTATAGAAGATCTTGGACGAGTTCGGATTCTGGTGACCTTGACCCCAAGGTCAAGGTCACAGGCCATTTCTTCTGAAAATCTTGTTACCACGATAACTCAAGAACGAAGTCACGTAGGCTTCTCAAATTTATACCAAGCGTGTATCTGTAAAAGATCTCGGACGAGTTCGGATTCTGGTGACCTTGACCTCAAGGTCAAGGTCACAGGCCATTTCTTCTGAAAATCTTGTTACCACGATAACTCAAGAACAAAGTCACGTAGGCTTCTCAAATTATACCAAGCGTGTATCTATAGAAGATCTCGGACGAGTTCGGAATCTGGTGACCTTGACCTCAAGGTCATTGTCACAGGCCATTTCTTCTGAAAATTAATAACGAAGTCACGTAGGCTTCTCAAATTTATACCAAGCGTGTATCTATTAAAGATCTCGGACGAGTTCGGATTCTGGTGACCTTCACCTCAAGGTCAAGGTCACAGGCCACTTCTTCTGAAAATCTTGTTATCGCGATAACTCAAGAAGGAAGTCACATAGGCTTCTCAAATTTATACTAAGCATGTATCTATAGAAGATCTCGGACGAGTTCGGATTCTGGTGACCTTCACCTCAAGGTCAAGGTCACAGGCCACTTCTTCTGAAAATCTTGTTATCGCGATAACTCAAGAAGGAAGTCACATAGGCTTCTCAAATTTATACCAAGCGTGTATCTATTAAAGATCTCGGACGAGTTTGGATTCTGGTGACCTTCACCTCAAGGTCAAGGTCACAGGCCACTTCTGAAAATCTTGTTATCGCGATAACTCAAGAAGGAAGTCACGTAGGCTTCTCAATTTTATATCAAGCGTGGATCTATAAAAGATCTCGGACAAGTTCGGATTCTGGTGACCTTGACCTCAAGATCAAGGTCACAGGCAATTTCTTCTGAAAATCTTGTTATCGTGATAACTCAAGAAGGAAGTCACGTAGGCTTCTCAAATTTATACCAAGCGTGTATCTATAAAAGATCTCAGAGGAGTTTGGATTCTGGTGACCTTGACCTCAAGGTCAAGGTCACAGGACATTTTTGGTGAAAATCTTGTGATTGCGATAACTCTATAGGCTTCTCAAATTTATACCAAAGGTGTATCTATAATTGATCTCGGACGAGTTTGGATTCTGGTGACCTTGACCTCAAGGTCAGGGTCACAGGCCATTTTTTGTGAAAATCTTGTGATCGCGTTAACTTAATAACGAAGTCACGTAGGCTTCTCAAATTTATACCAAAAATGTATCTATAAAAGATCTCGGAGAAATTCACATTTCCGGTGACCTTGACCCACTTTTCAAGATCAGAAGTCAAATTCTTCAAAAGGCAGCGGGGGACTCCTGCAGCGTTCGGCTTGTTTAAATTTTCTTTTGTTTGTGTTCTTTGTAATATTCTACAAAATGTATCATTCAAGTGATATCAAAAGTGAATTTGCATTAAAGTAATGAAATCATTTTTTTTGACCATGTTCTTTGATTAGTATTCTACAAAATATATCATTAAAATGGTATCAAAAGTGAAACATATTTGCAATTAGGTAATAAATGTCATATTTTTCTTTTGATCGTGTTCTTTGTAGCATTCTGGGAAAGTATCATTAAAGCGATATCAAGAGTGAAACACATATTTGCAATAAAGTAATAAACATCATTTTTCTCTTTTGATTGTGTTCTTTGTAGTATTATGCAAAAGTATCATTCAAGTGATATCAAAAGTGAAACATGTTTGCAATAAAGTAATGAACCTATTTTTTTGACCTGCTAAATGTATCATTAAAGTGATACCAAATTTGCACAAACTTAATGAACATGATTTTACTTTTGAACGCATTATTTGTACTATTCTACAAAATGTATCATTAAAGTGATATAATATTTCCAATAAAGTAATGTACATCATCTTGTACTTTGTAGCATTCTGCGGAACCTTAAAGCGGCTGTTACGACAGACACTCCTCTGAAGGAGAACCATCTACTGGTGGCAGAGGATATTCTCAAGAAGATTATTGCTGAGGGGGACAAGAAAGTGTAAGTTTTCCTCCTACATTTCCATATAAGTTCACATATTTTTCATTCCGATTTCGCCTTTTTAGCCCATCCATGCCGTGACCTTATCTTGATCTGTGTTGTCTGAACCAGTCGCAATTTTAAAAGCTTTTGAATTAAGAATTTATTCACATAAAATTGAAGAGGAAATAAGTCACAGCTTTGCATTTTAGGTCATTTGAAGAGTATATTAGCACACCTGCTGTTGCACCATGTCCATAATATTGGTATAGATCACATTTGGTCTTCGTGTCAATTGCTCGTGCATAAAAATGCATAAAATCTTCTTTATTTTGGATTGTCATTTTGAATTGTATTACTTGGTCATTTAGTTGGCATGGTCGATTTCATAATCAGGGCTCGACGCTAACAGTGAACCGCTTGTCCCAGGCTAGTAAAAATTCCCCAAAACGGCTTTTGGCGAATAAAAAACAAATCTGAACTGGTCCTAAAGGGTCAGTAAACATTTGGGGACATTCTTTTTAAATGGTTTCTCCTCAAGAATGTCCCGAAATAATTTTGAAATAAATGAAGATAAATGAATAAAAATAGATGTTGTTGGTGAATTTTTATGCAATGTTTTTTCTTGTTATGTCAAAGAAAAATCTGTAGGGCTAGAATTTTTTTTGCAGGAATTAAATACATCCTAGGTTTACGTTACTATGGGGCCTGTAACATTTTGAGTTAGCGTTTAGCTAGACCTGATGTTGCTGTTTTTACTTTTTGTAATTCTATTTTGTTCTTAAAGGTTGGTGATTTGTTGTTTTGCAGTTTGTCTGACCAGATCAAGAAGGAGCTGGCGGGGGTGTTCTGTAAGCTGTTGGACCCGTCTCGCAGGGACGCCACCAGGGGGCGCTGGCAGCTCTCGGAGCTCTACGAGGCCTTCGCCTTCACCTTCCTCACAGACACCCAGTGTGAAACACCCAACCTGTGAGTAACACCAATTATCGCATACAAAGACAGCCCTACAGGGTTAGACTTTTCCAGGGGCCCGGGGGCATATGCCCCTACATTTTGCTGTGGGCCCCTAAATTTTTCAGGCTAGGGGCCCAAAATCGTATGAAAATATCCTGAAATCCTGTTTTTCACCACTGATTTTTATCGAAAGACCTTTTCAGGCCCCTAGCCTGAAATCTAAGCGTCAGACCCTGGCCCATACCCGTTTCATGCCTGTTTGATATCCTTAACCCTTCCTCTGCTGAGGCTATAATTAAGTTTCATCTAAAGCACAAGGAGGCAAATATTTTTGAAAACCATCTAAGCCCTGTTATGTTGGTATTTATTGGATAGCTCTTGATGAGTACCCACGTTCCAGGGTTTCAATCATTTTTCAGGTTTTTTTGCATCATTTTGTATTCGCCAAATAAGCCACCACCAGCATAAGGGTTAACATATGTTATATGTAAACTGAACCATTCCTTTTCCTGCCATATTGTGGCTGAATCCTAGCAATGTTCAAGAGGTGTTCTTCAATGCAAATGATATACATGCCAAATTCCAAAAAAAGCCAGTCATTCAGAATTTAGTAATCTAAAGGTGTCTACGTTATAGTCTAAAAGACCTTTCATGGTATAATGTATAACTAAGAGGAGACTTGGTAAGCTAATGATTTTTGTTTTGTTTTGTTTTATAGATGAAACACAGGCCCTTTCAGTGCTATGTTTTACTGTTCGATCATCTTGCACTCATGTATCTTTGCTTTTATGTTTCAGAATCCTCTTCTCGGAGTGCACCCATTCTCGGTTTGGCGTGGCACGCTGGTATCCTGATAGTATCAATGAGTACACCTATTCAGCACAGTAAGTCTCATGATTAGATCTTTAATGAAATTAATCCATTCTTCCCCAATCTAAGCTTGATTCTCTCATAACTTTTAAAAAGTAGTTTTGTATTTAGATGTTGATTGTAAGAACTACTTAAAGCATGACTGGAGCTTATGGGAGAATACTCCAGTATATATATATATATATATATATATATATATATATATATATATATATATATATATATATATATGTATATGTATATGTATATGTATATGTATATATATATATATATATATATATATATATATATATATATATATATATATATATATATATATATATATATATACACAAACACATATTCATGTTTATATCCATACATCTGTATAAAATGCCCTTTAAGTAAGGACCACACCTAAATATGCCAAATATGTACCAAGCTTGAATGTTTTTTACTTAATACTGAATTATCTTTCCAGGAGACAAGATTTCTTTAAAATGCCAATGAATCTTCTGTCAACTAAACAGAGCGGCAGAAACTCACTAAATCCTAAGGTAGGAATGCATATGTTTTAATTGCTTTTAAATATTTCAATGTATATTACTTTTGGTATGTAACTGGGCACATAATACTGCAATAAACAAAGGAAGTTTCTGATATATGCGAACTAAGTTTGAATTGCCTTGTTTACTTCTTTCTGTGTGAAGATATTGCTTTTATAGAGTACGCGAATGAAAACATAAAATGGCAATATAAAAGACTTTTCAAGTATATTATATAAACTAAGTAGGAATTGCTTTGTTTTGTTTCAGTTTGAAGATATTGCTCTTCTAGAGTACATGAATGACCACATGGCACATAAGACAACAATTAAAAAGCAATTTTTAATACAGGTGAACTTGGATATGACGAACCACTGTAGGACGGATTTTTGCATATGACGGAAGATATGCTTGGTCCCAGTCCGATGCATATCATGTATTCGTCATATGTATACGACGGATTTTGCATATGACGGACCAATTTTCCTGGTCCCATTGAGTCCGTCATATCCAAGTTCACCTGTATATGCAAACTTAGTTTATGTTGCCTTGCTTTCTTTCAATGTGAGGATATTGCCTTCATAGAGTTCATGAGTTCACAAATAAAATGGCAATATAAAAGGGTTTTTTAAGTTTATATGTAACTAGGTTTAAATTGCCTAATGTTTTCTTTCAGTGTGAGGATATTGCGTTCATAGAGTACATGAATAAGCACATAAAGCAGCATTAATGAAAGGAATTTTATAAATTTTATTTTGCACATGAAATTGCAATAAGCAAAGGAATTTTCAAATAGATATAAAGTTTTAATTGCTTTTTCATATTTCAGTTTGTGTTGCTTTTGTTATGTAACTTGGCACATAAAGCTGCAATACACAAAATAATTTTTAATATATACAAACTTAAGTTTGAATTGCTTTATTTTGTTTCAGTGTGAGGATATTGCGTTCATAGAGTACATGAGTGAGCAGTGGTTCATGGACACATCTGATCCCTCTCTGCTCAGCAGTAAGATCCTAGCCACCACCATCAAGGGGCGGCCCTCGGGATTCATCGACCAGCCTGTCGTATATCGCGTTCATACTATAGGCAACACGTTCGTACCTAGGCGCGCTGAGTAAGCAAAGATTTTCCTATACTTTTCTTATTACTAGGGGTATTGTCACTGTTCCACGCTACGAGCTTTAGCTTGCTCTTTTGTCTTTTGTTACACCATGTCTAATTAGCAAGGATTTTTCAATGTTTATATCAAATACGGTAAATTCTCAGTAATTTGGGACTCTTTTTAACAATGATGATTTTTATGGTTTGAGGGTGGCCAATGTTTTCGGAAAATACAGACAAAGCAGAGTTATAGGGGCACACCTTTTCCGCAATGACGACCAACTATAGATCAAGGTTTGGCCATGATTTTCCTTGAATTATTTTGCAAAATAGCTATAGTGCTTAACATTTCTTCTTCAAATATTTTCCTAATAATGCTTTGCCTGCAAGATTTCATCAAATTTCTCTGGCTGGTTTTGACCACTGTGAGCATTAATAGGTTAATGTTGAAAAGGTTGACTTAACCCATTAATGCTTAAGGCTTCATTTGGAAATTGTCGTCTGGAGCGATGATACTTTTGACAATAACTTTTGAATTGGGAATTATTTTACAAAATATCTGAAGGAGAGTTGTTGGTAATGTTCTGATCAACATTTCTCCTTCAAATATTTTGCCCATTGTTCTAAAACCTGAAAGATTGCTTCAAAACTGTCAGGCTGGTTTTGGCCGCTGTGAGCATTAATGGGTTAACTGCTACCTAGACATCTCCACAAGAAGGCAGTTCACTATTTATTAGCAAAATCTCTAAAGTTAAAAGGAAACATTGGTTTTGTATTGTATCTCAAAAATTTTAAATGTGCCAATTCCTATTATTATTTGGAATTTGGAATGTTTGGAATGGCTCAACTGAAGCAATCAGATGTGCACCATTACTACCTTCCTTCAAGTCTCGATACCTAAAAGCAATGTATACCGTACTATTTTGTGACCCTGGGGCCCTCGGGCTACTTGTAAAAAATGCCAGAGGGCCTCATAGGAAGATCCTTACCATTGTACTGAGTTACCCTCTTGAAATAAAGATTATTATTATAATTATTATTATTATTATTATTATTATTATTATTATTATTATTATTATTATTATTATTATTATTATCATAATTTTCTTTGTAGGTGTGTGTACTTTGACAAGAGCACAAGTAGTTGGACAGGAGGGGGAGATGTATGTAAGGTGGTCAACGACCTTGACTTTAACCTTGATAACTACGTGCAGTGCTCATGTAAGCACATGTCTAACTACGCCGTCAAGTCTCGCAACAGGGGACCCGATGTTGTTGGTTATCCTGTCTGGTTCTATATTTCCTGCTTTATATGTATGGTAAGTACCGTAAACTCTCGGTAATTTGGGGCATTTTTTTTTTTAAATTACGAATTTTATGGTAAGTACCGTAAACTCTCGGTAATTTTGGACACTTTTTTAAAAATGATCGATTTTTATGATAAGTACATAAACTCTTAGTAATTTGGGACACTTTTATTACGATTTTTTTGGTAAGTACCATAAACTCTCGGTAATTTGGGACACTTTTTTTTCAAATTACGATTTTTATGGGTTGAGGGTGGTCTATTTTTTTGAAAATACCAACAATGCAGAGTAATAGTGGCCCAGATTTCCCACAAATGTAATATGCCATGATCAAGTGACCAGTAGTGAGATCTGGAAGGTGAGATTATGGCAAATTCTTAGGATGGTCTAAATTTCCAAAAAATTACGGTAACATCAGGCAAATTGTAATCCACTCATGCCTAGAGTTCCACTGGAATTGTTCTCTGGATGCTATGGTAACAATATCAAAGAAATAACATAAAAATGAATCAGGAATTTGCAATATAGTAGTAGTAGTAGTAGTAGTAGTAGTAGTAGTAGTAGTAGTAGTAGTAGTAGTAGTATACACAGGTAAAAATTGACGGGTCCAAACGGACCCGTTATATTGACGGGCCCGCAACGGGCTCAGAACCCATTATAACGGGCCCGTTACGAGCCCGTTACGGGCCCGTTATAACAGGCCTGTAAAAATAATAAAAATAATGGGACTGTTACAGGTTTTCAAGCCGTGAAATGTTGATATATTGAGGGATTGAAAAACAGGCCCGTTTGGACACGGGCCCGCAACCGGCCCGTTACGGGGCCGTACGGGCCCGTCAACTTTTACCTGTGTAGTAGTAGTAGTAGTAGTAGTAGTAGTAGTAGTAGTAGTAGTAGTAGTAGTAGTAGCAGTAGAAGTAGTAGTAGTAGTAGTAGTGGTAGCAGTAGAAGTAGTAGTAGTGGTAGTAGTAGTAGCAGTAGAAGTATTTCCAAATTCAGGGTCCTCTTGGAATCATGCGCATTGCTGGATAGTGCAATAATTTTTGTAGTTCCATAATTCATTTGAATATAGAGATTGTATCTCGCCAATATTGCAAAAATCAATACTTACCATTTTTTCTCTGTTTTATAACTTTTGTTTTATCATGAATAACTAAGAAGAATATTATAAACATTCATTTTTTATGATTGTTCATGACGATTATTGGTTGGTCCTCTAATCTATTTCTTCTAATTCCAGACTGGCTTGGCGTTGGCGATCCTGGCCCATCATATCTGCTCCCTCTACTCAATGTTCTCAGCTAATCTACTCATGCACATGTGCTTTGCTGGCATGGCTACACAGGTAAAACATCTTTTCTCTTTTAACCCTTATGCTGCTGGTGGCTAATTTGGTCAATACAAAATGATGCAAAGAATTACTCAAACCCTGGCACATGGGTACTCATCTGAGAGGTCTCAGTGAGAGCTATCCAATGAATACCAACATGACAACATCCTTGTGCTTAGGACGAAAGTAGCCTCAGCATTGGAAGGGTTAAAAATGGAACATTTTGTGCCAAATATGTGGCTGAACCCTTGATACTTTGATTGTCATCTGGGTCTTCGACACCTTTAAATACTTGGAAATAAAGATCTATTTAACAATATTTTTGAAATATTAGTATCAGGAATGTTCTCATTAATGTTACATAACATTACTCAAATTTTAGAATAGTTTAATATGCTCATAATCCTATGTCATAGAATATTTTGCATACTCATAATCTATGTGATTTGGCTAATTTAGTTTATGAGAGAGAAATAGATAGACAGATAGATAAAGAGAGAGAGAGATGCATATATGTTCTTCGTACTGTGTGATACTCTTGTATTTATTTTTTTGAGAGGGAGAGAAATAAAGAGGGACAGAGAGAAGGAGAGAGGGCGATGCAAATGTCCTTATTTATTGTGTAATATTGATTGTTTGAATTAGATCGTGATTACCACATTGTTTCACCTTTACAGATCTGTTATGTTGTGGATGCGTACCTGAGTCCAGATTACCTGCTCGTCAAGTCTCAGACGGAGAGTAACTACAGGTGTATTGTGATTACTCTGTAATATTGATTGTCTTACCTTTGCAGATCTGTTATGTTGTGGATGCGTACCTGAGTCCAGATTACCTGCTCGTCAAGTCTCAGACGGAGAGTAATTACAGGTGTATTGTGATGAGCCTCTTCCTGCACTACTTCTACCTGGCTCAGTTCACCTGGATGATGACACAGGTGTGTGTACATTTCAGTAGTCATGCCTAGCACTACTTTTTAACCATTTCATGCTGAAGAGTTCCTCTAAAATCTTTGTTTGGATCTATTGTACTTTATTGATCTTTAAAAGCTATTAACCTGATTTCCAAATGGTATATCTTTTTGTTCCACTTTGTAGAACCTTGGTTCTATCAATATAGATGACAAGATACCGCATAAGAGAGTGGCTAACTATCAATGAATGTATGGGTATAGTTTTCATTGCAATGTTTACATTTTCTTTGATCTTGGATATATGAATATAGAATAAAACATTTGAATTTTGAATAGATAAAAAATGTGTATTGTTGATTGATTATTGTTGCTGTTTTCACCATTCAGTAATAGCAAGATATTTTGCATTTCAGGCCATTAACTTCTGGAAAATCCTAGTGATGAATGATGAGCACACAGACAGAAAATATGTGCCCTTCTTCTTATTGGGCTGGGGTGAGTCAATACTACACACTCACACACACACACACACACACACACACACACACACACACACACACACACACACACACACACACACACAGGCATACACACACACACATATATATATATATATATATATATATATATATATATATATATATATATATATATATATATATATATATATATATATATATATATATATATATACATATGTATATTTGCTGAAAGTTCTTCCTAACGATTATCAATGCCAGATACTCTGCCAGTTCTCAAAGGTTTAAATGGCATGCACAAGTTTAATCTTATTATCAGTGATTACCAATGATTATTAAAGTTTATATAAAAGATATTTAATAAACATATGTATGCATGTATACTATTCAGTAAAAGATACATTGTTATCATTACATTATACTGTTGTTGTCTTTTCTGTGGATTTATATCATATATGAACATTTAGCAACTAACAATGTGATTATTCAACTCAAGATGGTAGCTTCATAACAAGATGGTTTGCTTTGCCTTGGTTGCCTTTCTAATTGTGTTTCCTGAATGTTAGCTAGCTAGCATGCATGATATAATAACAAACTAATTTGACCCCAAGGAATGTACATGTACCACTTCTAGCCATCTTGGATATTATCAAACATTGACACTTGTAAAATGATCTTTTCAGGTCTCCCTGTCGTGATTGTAGCGGTCTTCTATGTGGTGACATATAATCTCTATAGATTTGTCTACAGTCAAAATGGAGAATTTATCTATGGAGATGTAAATAGTCATGGTGATATGTAAGTAAATACTATGTTGCCATCTCATTATTTGACATATTTAGATGTTGATTCTTCACATTATGTGTAATTGTGTAAGAGAACTTTAACCCTTCCCGTTCTGAGGCTACTTTTGTCCAAAGCACACAGAAGCAAAGATTTTTGAAAACCATCCAAACCCTGTCATGTTGGTACTCATTAGAAAGCTCTCAGATGAGTACCCATTTACCAGGGTTTTAGTCATTTTTGTTGTTTTTTTTGCATCTTTTTGTATTGGGCAAAATAGCCACCAGCAGGCTAAGGGTTAATAGAATCCTATATTAAATAATGAGCCAAAGCCATATTTTGCCAATAAGGACAACTTTAGGATTCACATATCCTTCTCTATCATTATGTGTACTTGATAGTAGGGTTAACTAACTGAATGATATAGATTATAAAATAAATGCTAAATGATAAGTTCTATAGACCATATAAAAAGGGAAATGAAAAAAAAAATGAATAAATAAATGAGTTAATTAAAAGAGTAAATGAATGAAAAATAGATGAATTAGAAAATATGATAAATAAATGAATGAATAAAAGAAGTTCCATACACCAAGATTCCACCATATGTAGGAAATCTATATAAGTTAACCTTCACATGTTTATTGCCGTCTTTCAGCTGTTTCATCACCAACCCGTACGCGGCACTAGGGGGCGCCATAGGTCCCCCGATCCTCTTCCTTGCCATCAGCGGCATCATCTTCATACAGGTCTACCAGGTGACACCACAGTGGCAGGCCTATGACGACATGTACAGGGGCAGGTACAACATCAACGGTATGGAACAATTTCTCCTATTTCTGTTTTAAGCCTAGAAAAAAAATTGTTTGTTTCCGGTAACAGTCTGAAAAAATAGGGTAGGTAGGTCGGCAAAAAAAATCTTTTTGGGATAATTTTTTTTGCAAAAATGTGTGTTTTATGCATGTTTTATGTTGATTGGGAGTTGGGAAGGCAGATAAAAACTTAAGTGTAGGGATTTTTCTGAGTTATAATTTGTTAGGGTACAGTTACAGGAAACAAACAACATTTTTTTAGGACTCATTATAATTTTTCTACAGTATAGACATTTAATTCCTGCACCAGTTGCTTTGACGTCTGCCAGTGCCTGGTTATACAAACATCCATGGATAACATGCAAAGGAAAAAAATAACCCAAGCACATCGATGACCCATGTAGCTTATGCATCAAAGCTAAGATCAGTTGCGAGGTCATCCATGCATCCATGCCCAGGAAATCGGGTGGCAATTGGGCATGGTGTTTCATATTATGTCGAAGCTGTCCACACATTTAGTGCCGGATTTAAATGTCAGCACTGTACCATTTTAAGGTTAATTTATGACTAGCCCAGAGAGAGGTATAATTTTGATTTACTTTGTCTTGTCAGTCCAGCAGACTTTTTGCCAGTTTTGATACTTCGTACATTTCAGTGCGCATTAATGATATCTTGAGATCCATTAACTTCGGACAGGCTAGTATCCAAATGCCCTTTCTAGGTTTGAATCTGCCCACAAAATTCAGGAAAGTAAACCTCTGCTAGCCAGATCTTAATTGTGGAGCTAATCGGAGTACTTGGGGAGAGTGTAGAATCTAACAAAAGCATCTTTTAAAAAGATTTTTATTCGCAAAACAAGATATCCTTATAAGGCCATGTGCTTGTTATGTAAGGTTGCACCAACCATAGGAATTATAGGGAAAATTATATTGAAGGTAAATGCCTTTCTTTTAACTTCAGCCACAGAAAGTCATGCAATCCCATTGGTTAGGGATGTCTGTTTTTCACGCTTCTCTTATTAATTTTCTTGTGAAATTCACAAAATTCAACTACTCAAGAAGTGCCGAGGTTGTATTTTGCCAGTGAAATTTATCCGGCATGTAGAAATGTTGGGTTCTCTTAAATTTAGGTTCTAATATGTTACTGGTTCCTAATGTGGGAAAGTGGCAAGTAAAATAACTTTGGACAAGTAAAAGCGCTTGGGGCAAGTAAAAATCGCTTGGGGCAAATAAAAAGGGCTTGGGGCAAGTAAAAGTGCTTGGGGCAAGTAAAAGTAATTAGGGTTAGTAAAAGCGCTTGGGCCAAATAAAAAGGGCTTGGGGCAAGTAAAAGCAATAAGGGCAAGTAAAAGTGCTTGGGGCAAGTAAAACGGGCTTGGGGCAAGTAAAAAGCGTTTGGGGCAAGTAAAAGCAATTAGGGCGAGTAAAAGCGCTTGGGTCAAGTCATAGCACTTGTGCCATTGATTTTTCTAACTGGTTACTTTGTTTATTTTTTCAGAAATGTGTACCCCGCTGGATTTATTTTGGATTGTGATGTCTGACTGAGTATTTTGTTTGCTGTTTCAGAAATGCGCACGCTGCTGCTGTTTTGGATCGTGATCTGCCTGACGTGGCTGTGGGGAGGTCTGCACATGGCATACGGCCACCTCTGGATGCTCATATTATTCTGCATCTTTAATATCACTCAGGTAACACACCTACTGTATATGGCTTTAATTTGGAGTGCTATAAAATTCGCTTTACAGCCCAGCTGGAGTGTGTTTGCGCTACTTTAAATTTAGGCATTAAAGCACTGAAACTATAGATTTATTACTATATAGATATTTATTTGAAGCATGTTATTTTGGCACTATCATGGAAGCACAAAAATAGCGAAAATTAGATGCCTGTAAAAAATACCAGTTATAAGGTATATAGTCAGGCAGCTTATGTAGGAAAATAGGGGGTCCGTGGGCAACTCATGTTAATTGTTGGAGACGTAATGTTTCTAGACCAATTTTGGATGAGGACTTCAAAAAAATATGTCTCCAATTTTTTCGATAATTTTTTCAAGGTCAAATGGTCAATGTCAAAGGTCAAAATCCTTAAAATGCCTTGTTTGGACCTGTAACAAGCTGCATTTGGTAGGAAACTCGATTTTTAGGGTGACATATACTAAACAAATAAATTTCCTACACAAACATTTAGTATTTTACACAGTTAAGTATAAATCTGAGGTCAATAAGTTCATTTTAAAGTAAAGGTTAAAGGTCAAATCAGTGAAAAATGCCTTGTATAGACAAGAAATGAGCTGTATTTGATAAAAGTTGGTTAGAAACCATATTTTATGATGAGACACACTTCTCCAGTAAATTTCATTAAAGTACACTTTATATATTCCACCTCAAATATTTTATCTGAGGTCAATGAGTCCATTCAAAGGTCAAGATCAACCATCAAAATGCAGGAAAATGCCTTGCATGGACCGGATACTAACTGCATTTGATTCAATATGGTTAGAAACCAGCTGTTTAGGATGAAATGTACACTTAATACGTGAATTTCATACACACAGCTTCAGTTTTGAACTCAGTATTTTTTTAATCTGAGGTCAATAAGTACATATAAAGATCAAAGGTCAAATCTGTTGAAATGCCTTGTATGGACACGAAATGAGCTGCATTTGATAAAAGTTGGTTAGAAACCAGATTTTATGATGTCAGATGCGATATTTTATGATGAGACACACTTTTTCAATAAATTTCATTAAAGCACACTTCATATTTCCCACCTAAAAGATTATATCTAAGGTCAACGAGTCCATTCAAAGGTCAAGATCAACAGTCAAAATGCAGGAAAATCGCTTGCACGGACCGGATACAAGCTGCATTTCATTCAATATGGTAAGAAACCAGCTGTTTAGGATAAATACACTTAATACGTGAATTTCATACATACAGCATCAGTTTTTTACTCAGTAATTTTTAAATCCATAAGTACATATAAAGGTCAAGATCAAAGGTCAAATTAGTGAAAATGCCTTGTAATGACAGAAAATGAGCTGCATTTGATAAAATTAGTTAGAAACCAGATTTTATGATGTCAGATGCGATACACTTTTCAAGTAAATTTCATTACACTTCATATTTTCCACCTCAAAGATTATATGTAAGGTCAATGAGTTCATTCAAAGGTCAAGATCAACAGTCAAAATGCAGGAAAATGTCTTGCATGGACCAGAGACAAGCTGCATTTGATTCAATATGGTTAGAAACCAGCTGTTTAGGATGAAATACACTTTTCCAGTAAAACTATATCCACACACACTTAATTTTGTCCAGAGTATTGAATCAAGGGTCATAGTCCAAGTCAAATGTGAAACAACCCTGGGAAAAGACCACTATCAATCTTTTATAGATTTCATTCACTGAAGAAAAGACTTTAATTGTTATCTATGAAAAGTTTTTATATAGGAAACAAGTTCAACTTTACAACCATTCTGTATACAGTGGTGCTTGTTTCTTAAATAAAAACAAACTTATTCATCCTAAACAGCTGGTTTCTAACCATATTGAATCAAATGCAGCTTGTCTCTGGTCCATGCAAGGAAATTTTCCTGCATTTTGACTGCTGATCTTGACCTTTGAATGAACTCATTGACCTTACATATAATCTTTGAGGTGGAAAATATGAAGTGTAATAAAATTTACTTGAAAAGTGTATCGCATCTGACATCATAAAATCTGGTTTCTAACTAATTTTATCAAATGCAGCTCATTTCCTGTCATTACAAGGCATTTTCACTAATTTGACCTTTGATCTTGACCTTTATATGTACTTATGGATTTAAAAATTACTGAGTAAAATACTGATGCTGTATGTGTGAAATTCACGTATTAAGTGTATTTATCCTAAACAGCTGGTTTCTTACCATATTGAATGAAATGCAGCTTGTATCCGGTCCGTGCAAGCGATTTTCCTGCATTTTGACTGTTGATCTGGACCTTTGAATGGACTCGTTGACCTTAGATATAATCTTTTAGGTGGAAAATATGAAGTGTGCTTTAATGAAATTTATTGAAAAAGTGTGTCTCATCATAAAATATCGCATCTGACATCATAAAATCTGGTTTCTAACCAACTTTTATCAAATGCAGCTCATTTCGTGTCCATACAAGGCATTTCCACAGATTTGACCTTTGACCTTTATTTGTACTTATTGACCTCAGATTTAAAAAATACTGAGTTCAAAACTGAAGCTGTGTGTATGAAATTCACGTATTAAGTGTACATTTCATCCTAAACAGCTGGTTTCTAACCATATTGAATCAAATGCAGCTTGTATCCGGCCCATGCAGGGCATTTTCCTGCATTTTAACGGTTGATCTTGACCTTTGAATGGACTCATTGACCTCAGATAAAATATTTGAGGTGGAATATATAAAGTGTACTCTAATGAAATTTACTGGAGAAGTGTGTCTCATCATAAAATATGGTTTCTAACCAACTTTTATCAAATGCAGCTCATTTCTTGTCTATACAAGGCATTTTTCACTGATTTGACCTTTAATCTTTACTTTAAAATGTACTTATTGACCTCAGATTTAAACTTTACTGTGTAAAATACTAAATGTTTGTGTAGGAAATTTATTTGTTTAGTATATGTCACCCTAAAAATCGAGTTTCCTACCAAATGCAGCTTGTTACAGGTCCAAACAAGGCATTTTAAGGATTTTGACCTTTGACATTGACCATTTGACCTTGAAAAAATTATCGAAAAAATTGGAGACATATTTTTTTGAAGTCCTCATCCAAAATTGGTCTAGAAAAATTATGTCTCCAACAATTAACATGAACTTCCCACGGAAACTACATAAGCTGCCAGACTAATAGGGATTACTAGAACTCTACCTGATGGGAATGAACTAACTGGTGTGGGACGATCATCAATTATAATCTATGCTTATTCAGTTGCCTCTTTTTTACTGATTTACCGATTTTGAAACTGGCCATCGATAATGATCAGGAAAGGTGACACCTAGTGACAAAAAATAGATCTAAATGACCAGCAAGATGTCAGCTTTCTTGCTAAGAAACTAAACTTCAAAACGAAACAATAGCAAGCAATTGTCATAGACTATTACTTAGCTTTGCACTCTAGACCTATTAGTGCAAAGAACCGATTATGATCAATAATAGATTGGTTGGCTGCAGCTGATTAACGATCATGAAATTGCAACTGATTCCCAACCATAGAAGTAACCTTATATTTTTTTCAGGGTTTGGTGGCACTGGTTGTATACACCATTCTTCGCAATCCTTGTCTTCCGTGTTTCCGTCCACAAAAAGCCAGCTATAATCTCAACATTACCATGGATCCTACACAGGACCGTCCCTACACAATCCATCCTCCTCCATCTCTCTCTGGCAGCATAAAGGGCTCCAGGGCATCACTAATCAATGACGTAAGTATAGCTAAAACACCCCAACCCCAACCCCAAACCCAACCCCATCTCTCTCTGGCAGCATAAAGGGCTCCAGAGCATCACTAATCAATGACGTAAGTATAGCTAAAACACCCCAACCCCAACCCCAAACCCAACCCCATCTCTCTCTGGCAGCATAAAGGGCTCCAGAGCATCACTAATCAATGACGTAAGTATAGCTAAAACACCCCAACCCCAACCCCAAACCCAACCCCATCTCTCTCTGGCAGCATAAAGGGCTCCAGAGCATCACTAATCAATGACGTAAGTACTGCTCAAACACCCCAACCCCATCTCTCTCTGGCAGCATAAAGGGCTCCATGGCATCGCTAATCAATGACGTAAGTACAGCTCAAACCTCCAACCCCAACCCCAACCCCAACCCCATCTCTCTCTGGCAGCATAAAGATCTCAAGAGCATCACTAATCAATGACGTAAGTACAGCTCAAACACCCCAACCCCAACCCCAACCCCATCTCTCTCTGGCAGCATAAAGGGCTCCAGGGCATCGCTAATCAATGATGTAAGTATAGCTCAAACACCCCAAACCCAACCCCAACCCCATCTCTCTCTGGCAGCATAAAGGGCTCCAGGGCATCGCTAATCAATGACGTAAGTATAGCTAAAACACCCCAACCCCAACCCCATCTCTCTCTGGCAGCATAAAGGGCTCCAGGGCATCGCTAATCAATGATGTAAGTATAGCTCAAACACCCCAACCCCAACCGCATCTCTCTCTCTGGCAGCATAAAAGGCTCCAGGGCATCGCTAATCAATGACGTAAGTACGACTCAAACACCCCAACCCCAACCCTAACCCCAACCCCAACCCCATTTAACTCTAAAGGGCTCCAGGGCATCGCTTATCAATGATGTAAGTATAGCTAAAACACCCCAAACCCAACCCCAACCCCATCTCTCTCTGGCAGCATAAAGGGCTCCAGGGCATCGCTTATCAATGATGTAAGTACAGCTCAAACACCCCAAACCCAACCCCAACCCAATCTCTCTCTGGCAGCATAAGGGGCTCCAGGGCATCGCTAATCAATGATGTAAGTATAGCTCAAACACCCCAACCCCAACCCCAACCCCATCTCTCTCTGGCAGCATAAAGGGCTCCAGGGCATCGCTAATCAATGACGTAAGTACGGCTCAAACACCCCAACCCCAACTCCAACCCCAACCCCATCTCTCTCTGGCAGCATAAATTAAGGGCTCCAGGGCATCGCTAATCAATGATGTAAGTACAGCTCAGTGACAACAACTCCAATGATGCCAAAATCCAACCCATTGGTGACCACTGTGTTTGTTCTTTAATTTGCATGTTTTGACTTGTCAGGGGTGTCCAAATATTGAAGCCCTGAGGCACAGCACTTTTTGATAGACATTTTGCAATAATGAATATAGATCTGATCACTAGACGGTATCAATAAATGGAATTTACAATCTGTTTTTAAAAATGCAAGTGAAACATTTTATGATCACTGTCTTATTAAAGTTGTTCTATGTTTCAGAGCTGGGAGCATGAGTCGGTGAATCACGGCAGTCAGATGCGAGTCAAGCGTTCTCCTGCCACCAATGGCAACGTCTTCATAGCAGCCCCGCCCTCGCACCGCGGAGGAAAATCACCCCACGATGACCCAGATTCACAGGACTTTGATGACCTCATTTTCGCTCTGAAAACCGGAGGTGGTTTCACACCCAGTGAAACGAGTCATACTATAGATAGAGATGACATAGAAGATATTCACAACCATGGACCGTATGAGCGTCGGAGAATCTCAATCGCAGATACACATTTATAGCATAGAACCTCGTAGACTTCCAGCAAACAAATATGCTAGAATATTTATATAAATACAAGTCCCAGAATCTCAATTGCAGATACACATTTATAGCACAGAACTTTGTACACTGCCAGAAAACAAAGAGTCCTGGCTAGAATATTTATATAGATACTTGTCACAGAATCTCTATTGGAGATACAGATTTATAGCACAGAACTTCAAAGACTGCTAGCAAAAAATACTCTGGCTAGAGTATTTATATAAATACAAGTCCCATATTCTCAATTGCAGATACAAATTTATAGCACAGAACTTTATAGACTTCTGACAAACAATTACGCTGGATAGAGTAGGTAAAAAAAATTATTAGGTCCACTGATGTTTGATCGAGATGTGCAATTCCATTTAGCTACCAATATCAAAGGTTGCATTCTTTGACTATGGACTTACAAGCCTCAACTCATGTGTGTTTGCAGCACCATGCACGCAAGGTACATCCATTTGGTGGTATATTTTTTACAAAAGCTTAGTCAGATATTCTGTATAACAATAAAGCTTTCACACCTGTGCACCTGCTATACTAGCATTAAATGTACATGGTATCAAATGTTCAGCAAAGTTCAGTACCCTATGGGGTTATTTGTTAGATGAAGGTACTAACTACAAGGGTTCTACTTAAACATTGTAACACATCTATTTTGGAAAGTTTCACTCGTGTTTTCTTGTAAAAACACAAAAGCTTATTTCATGACATGTCCTATCACATATTGAATATATGTATTCAAGTAAATGTTCCCCCAAGCTGTATATGTTTCTTGCTGAATGCATCAATCATCTGCATTAAATTTGATATAACAATAAGGATGTAGTAGACACCGGAGTGGCAATTGGTTCACAGCAGGGTGTCCACTGATTTACCCAGCTGGCATTCTTGACTCTAGAAGTTTCATCCTTAAAGAAACTAATTGAAAATGTGTTAGCCCATGAGAATGCTCAGGTAAAATCAAACCAACAAAAAACTTATTTTCATTTTCAATTGTACATGACTTTTTAAAGGAAAAGGATAGGTAATGAATCATCATGTAAAAAGTATCGAGCTACAAAGTTGCTCAATTTATAACTTATTTGTATATATGTAGAATATTGTAATGTGTGACTTGTTTTTTCTTTTTCTTTGTGTGTTTATTTGTTTGAATTGTTTTACTATCTACTTCTAAACATGAAATCTCATCTCATACAAATTTGTATTATGTTTTGCATACAAACCCCTATGCATTGTATTGTTATTGTTACTTACAAGGTAATGAGGCTATATTTTGATGATAGACATTTTACCCATTAAAGTTCACAGTGACCAAAAGCATCCTGAAAATCTTAATGAAATCTCACAGGCAAAAACTAAGTCGGGGAAATATTTGAATAAAGAATGTTATTCAGAACATCACCAAGAACTCTCCTTGAAATATTTTGTAAAAATATTGTTAATTTCCAAGCTTTTTTAAAAAGTATCAAAGAACCAGAACAATTTCAAGAGTCCTAAGCATTAATGGGTTAGCCTATTTGTATATCCAGAGTGCACTCATATCATTGCATGCCAAATTTGAAATACTAGTAGTAGGTAATTGTTGATAGATATTTGAAGAGTTTTTTAAACCCAACAATTACATGAAATTTTATTTAAATACTTTCCTAAATGATGAGTAGTTGTGAAGATTCTTCAGTATTGTATATATATATATATATATATATATATATATATATATATATATATATATATATACATATATATATATATATATACATATATATATATATATATATATATATATATATATATATATATACATATATGAGGCAGAAAAAAGGATCACAAGTTATTCCAAGGTAAAAAGGTTTTGCAGATTGTTGTTTTACCACTGTATAACTCTACTAGTCTTCTCAATTATTTTTATATGATTATTTAAAATTGATTCATTTTTAGTAAAGGATCTTATTGAAATAAAATGATTGATTTTAGACTAATCAAGTGTTCCGTTGCCTTCTTCCTTTGTTGTGTGGAGATATATTATATGCTAGGGCTTCAATTATAATTCAGAGTTTTTCTTATCATTTTGTATTGGCCAAATTCGCCACCAGCAGCACGAGTATTTCCGTATTCTTCTGATTAACCGCAAATGCCCGAATAAGCGCACAGGGCCTATTTTTCCCGGTTAGAGTGGAAATGGCCAGTGCCCCCCAGGGGCGGATCCAGCTTCCGAATTTCACCGATGCACCATCAGACTATTGAAAGATCACCATATATTTACTTCATCTAAATGCCCAAGGGAGGGGGGGGGGGGGGGGGGGGCTTTCTTACATTGCATGAATTTTTTCTTACTTCTCTCATTGGTATTTTACGTTATTCAATCATTTAATAGTGCATAGGATTCTTTTGTAAGTTTCAGTATTTACATGCTGTTAACTTATCATTTTTTCAAAGAATCCTAAAAGACAATGGCACACATTCCCTTCAGACAGGACTATTCATTTCACTTTTCAAAATGGTTCCTTCAATAATGAATATTTTATACATATGCTAAAAATTAAAAGAATAGTCCCTATGCCATCTTTTGAGTTATACAACGCCACCGTCAGAGTGTTTGGTAAATTAAGGTTTACACATTATTTAAACTAGCCACTGGCATGCTAGTCTTGATCTTTGGATACTTAAAATGTACGACTTTGTTAACTGTTTATTTCTATTAGGTAAATTAATTCAAAACTGGTCATGAGGGTATTAAGATAGCATATGAGGTTAATTTCTTTAACTCAGTTGTTCCTATATCCCGCTTTTATTTGACACTTTAACCTATACAAAGAATGTCTGAAAGGTCTTCTGATGTTAAATATATTAAGAAAAAGTACCCTTTTAGCACGGTGCAGAATTTTGGAGGTTAAAAACTGAAAAGAAATGCTTAGTGCCACAACTGCAAACTATGAATCAGGGACATTCACATTTCACAGACGTGGAGGGAAGGTTAAGTTTTAATCCGTTCAAATATATTTTGGAATTTCTGTTGTAAATGAGAAAAAATCAATATTCACCTTTTCAACTTCATACCTTTTCAACGAAGTCAAAATTAGAAAAAAATGTGAAACCCTTTTCCATAAATATGTCAAGTTTAAAGCAAATCAGTGAAATTTGATATTCAACGTGTAATTAATTTGAAGCCATTACGTTTTGAATGAAATTCTACAATAAGAAAGGGCCAAAAACCTTTCCTGATTGTGTGAAAACCTGTATAGGTGCCTAAACTTATGAGGAAAAGTGCGTCGGCTTTAACTGATGTAAAAATTTCGAAGGAACCTATGTTCACAAAGATACCCCATAAGCTCCCTTAAACGAATTTTGAATTATTTCATAGTTTATAAAACAAGATATTATTCCATTTATTTGTTACAGTTAATGTTATAGAAAAGTTCTGAGACTACTAAGTTTCTGTATGTAATGCTCATCAAAAGCTATTAAGAAACAAGGGTCCCTATGTTCGTTGTCCTGCAAAGGCTTGATTATGAGAAAAAACACACAATCATCCAACCCCATTTAACCTTTCATATTTGGCATAACGAATATTATTAGATGATATTTAGTCGCCCATCAAGATTGCCATTCAGCCTAGATTGGCACTGTCCATGGTGGACCCTTGACTCAGTTAAAAGTGAGAGGACGTTTTTAGAGGTTGACCTACAAAGGTCAACCTATATTGTTTTCGCTTTTGTTGTCTTGCATTCCCGGGGGGGGGGGGGGGGGGGGGGGGGTCCTGGGAGCTGGTTGATGCATTTTCCCTATGTTGTCTTACATGGCTGTTTTGGATTTTTCTAGCCGCATGATCTGGAGAGTGGGGTGTGGTGGGGTCGTTTTGTTTATTGTTTCTGTTAGTGTTGAGTGTGTAGTTTATAATGGTTGTTTCATTTTTTCTGTGGGTTGCCTAGTTTTTTTTTGGTGGATTTTTACGTGTTTATACTTTATGTTTTCTTCACTCTAATACGCTTCTGTAACGCGTCGGGTGGGGCGGCCGTTGGATGCGCATGCGTGGGTTTTCTGCATATTTAATGCGATCGGCTAATCACGTGACGGTGCGTGTTGGGGTTTCCCAGCACCACGTGGTTTGTCTCTGGTGAATTATCCAATGAGCGGTCTCACTGCCTCACCGTCACACCACGTGGTACTCTTTCCCGCGGTTTATTAACCAATGAGCGGCTATTTGTATCCCTGTTTGTACTATTCTACTTACGTGTTCATTCACGTATTTTTTACATTGGCGAGGTTACGGTCCGTCATTTTGAATATCGGGTTTGACGAAATTTGCACCCCGATTTCAAAGCTTTCGTTTGTGGCCATCTCTAACTCTAAAATTCTGAAACCAAAAGAATTAACAAGCCAAGTATCTATATTATTAAGATTAATTCTTTTGGTTTCGGAAAATCGAAAATATTTTGAGATATTTGTCAACACGCATCGATGATGACGTGTTGACCATGGCGATGAGTACATTTTCAATGGTACCTCGCCGATTCCTGTCAATTTCATCAAGCTATCACCCCCCGATCACAATATGACTACCTACCTGGATAGATGAGATCCTCATCTATCTGATTCAATCATTTTTTAAATTCAACTTCAGGTTGGAAGCGAAAAAATAGCTTTTCGCTACAACCGGAAGTTGATTTTTTTGACATTAGCGAGGTTACGGCATTGATATGCATTGTGTGCATTTCACACAAAAAACATACTTTTTTCAATAAATTGTCACGTCGCCGTTTCTGGGTCAAAATTTACAAATGACCCATCAAAGTGTTCGCAACAAATAGGGCTTTTACCCTATTATCATAACTTGTTGGTTATATTTGTAATTATTGAAAAAAATTGGCGACTTCATCGCAGCCATTTTGCCTATTTATAATTCTGAGCGGGATCTTACCACGTGGTTTGTCTCTGGTGTATTATCCAATGAGCGGTCTCACTGCCTCACCGTCACACCACGTGGTACTCTTTCCCGCGGTTTATTAACCAATGAGCGGCTATTTGTATCCCTGTTTGTACTATTCTACTTACGTTTTCATTCACGTATTTTTTACATTGGCGAGGTTACGGTCCGCCATTTTGAATATCGGGTTTGACGAAATTTGCACCCCGATTTCAAAGCTTTCGTTTGTGGCCATCTCTAACTCTAAAATTCTGAAACCAAAAGAATTAACAAGCCAAGTATCTATATTATCAAGATTAATTCTTTTGGTTTCGGAAAATCGAAAATATTTTGAGATATTTGTCAACACGCATCGATGATGACGTGTTGACCATGGCGATGAGTACATTCTCAATGGTACCTCGCCGATTCCTGTCAATTTCATCAAGCTATCACCCCCCGATCACAATATGACTACCTACCTGGATAGATGAGATCCTCATCTATCTGATTCAATCATTTTTTTAATTCAACTTCAGGTTGCAACAGCATGGAAGCGAAAAAATAGCTTTTCGCTACAACCGGAAGTTGATTTTTTTGACATTAGCGAGGTTACGGCATTGATATGCATTGTGTGCATTTCACACAAAAAACATACTTTTTTCAATAAATTGTCACGTCGCCGTTTCTGGGTCAAAATTTACAAATGACCCATCAAAGTGTTCGCAACAAATAGGGCTTTTACCTTATTATCATAACTTGTTGGTTATATTTGTAATTTTTGAAAAAAAATGGCGACTTCGGAAAAAAAACGGCAAAAACGGCTTTTTGGAATGTTGATTTAGGAACCCTGGCGAAATTCTAAATTTACTTATTAATTTCGCCACTAAAACCGGAAAAAAAGTTTCAACTTCAAGAAAACAGACTCTAAATAATCCATCCTGCCCATTTGTGGATTTTTTTTGTTCCCCACAATCGTAAAAAAACAACTTTGAAAAAAACGGAAGAAGTAAATATTTTTATCGCGATTTCAGCAGTCAGTATATATACCCTTCTCACCATGAGTGTAGTATGCAGTCCTGAAGTTAGCAGACCTTTAACCCTGCCATCCCTTCCGTTCTCAATGTTGTTGTATTTTAGATAAAGATATGATTTTAATTGTTTTGGGTGACAGGAAAAGTGTGTACTGTTATAATTTATTGGTCACAAACTTATAAGCCCAAAGAGCATGTAATGCGAATGCATGGGATGGCAGGGTTAATGGTCTGCATACTTCAGGATTGCATTTTCACTCAAGGGACATAACTGCAGGCAGCACTCATAGAAACAGGCTTCGACATCATACTGCATCTACACCAAAGAGCATCATAGGAACTTGATTCACCTGACAACCCAAAATAGTAAGCATACATTAAATTGAAATAAATACAAAAATATCAATACAAAACTATCACTCAATATACAAATTTATAAAAACACATCCACAAAATATAGAAACCATGCAAATCTTCACTGTCCCTCAAACAAAACAATTACTGTTTAAAGAAGATATTGTGTCGGTGTGATAATATAAGATTGCATTTGGTGAGATATGTTTTGTGTTGATATTTTTGTGTTGCTTTGATGGTATGTATGATTATTTTTTCAGGTTGCATGGTGTATTGAATTTCTCTGATGTACCTTCAATCTACCTGATGTTTAGTGCTGCCTGCAGTTCTGTCCCTAGAAACTCTTCTCAACATGAGTGAAGTAGCAGACCTGAAGTATGCAGGCTTCTACCCTATGATGCCGATGCCGGTCCCATACCCCTTCAACCCAGTGCTCGGGCCCAGGCAGCATCTCCCTGCATTTGTATCACCCAAGATGCCTTCCTCTCCGGTCAAGACTCCGCCAGTGGTGCGGTCCCCCATCCCAATAGGAGCGATCTCGCCCAACAACAAGCGGGGTGGAAGCCAGGTGGTAGCTGGGAGCGGCAGCAGTCCTGGGGCCAGTCAGTATACAGTGGTATCAGTGACGCGCCCTGGGCCATCCACACCTACCAGACCCATCTCACCCCAGGGGAAGGGTATGCAGGTCAACACCACCCCTACACACAGCCCACGGGGACCCATCTCATCAGCACGGCTTCAGGGACCAGCGCTACCCCACCCTATACCACGGTTGGGTTACCCAGGTATTCCTCATGGACCTCTCATAACGCCGTACGGTTTCATACCCCCTGGCACCATTCCCCAGTGCCCGGGGCAGGACACCCTGGCATGTCGCCCTTTCTGGGGCACCCCTTCAGTCAGCGCGTACCAGGGCACCACTACCCCCTGCCCCCCTCAGGTCCAGGCCCACCAGCTGTCGACATCGCCCCCTGGTGCCAACGGGAGCAGTCCCTCCTCGCCTGCTAAACTACAGTCCCAGGGTGCACCTCACATCCAGATACTCCCGAACGTCAAACACGCCCCGGTGCATCTGCTAGACACTTACAAGGTGCAGAGCATCACATCGGGTGCTCAGTCCATGGTGCAGCAGACCTCCCAGGGCCAGAGGAAGGCACTACCATTCTCTGCGTTGCAGAAACTAGCTTTAAAAAAACAACAGACACCAAAGATCTTGACTCAATCTTCCCACATACATACCACAACCACCCTGACTTTACAAACACTATACCAAGTGCAAAGCATGGCGTATCGCTCTATTCAAAACACAAGCTAACCAATGTCAAACACATAAACACAAGCACACTGGAATCAACTTCTGCTTATGACAACAAAACGCAAACATATCTAACATGTATATACCGCTACCCCAATTCATCTATTCCAACCTTCATTCATGACCTCACAACATCACCATCAACAGCAAAACATCAAAAAGTACTTATTGGTGACTTTAACATCAACATTCAAAACAAACCCACAAGCACTTTGGAGAAAATTTGCAAATCAATAGGAACAAAACAACTAATAAACAATCCAACAACAAAACAAAACACAACAAGACCATATTCACACCAACCTTACAAAAGACCATTCAACAGGCGTCATAAAAATGTATTATTCAGACCACGACCAAATATACCTAACAGTTAAGTAACACTTTTCAACAGCAAAGTGAAACCACATTGACCACCAGCAAAAAAACACAAAAATCGGAAAAATTACAATATCACAAAATATTAAAAAGACATAAAATTGCAAAAGATTAACTACAAAAAGACTTACAAAGAATCAACCTCTTGACGCCACTGGCGTCTATCTTGTTGCCATTTGTTTCTGTAAAATGCCCCAAAACTTAGCATTTCATAAAAAAATATGACTGTGTCCCCATACCCTAACCCTCTTGAGTAATTGAGCTAAATAAAAGTATGTAGATGAGAGATTGGTATTGTCCACAGTATGGCAATCAAATTGCGGGAAATTACAAAAATCACTCCATTTTATGTTTTACTCCAAATATACTCACAGCAGGACACAGACACATCTTACAATAATATAAAACGATGTCAAACCTTGGGCACCCTCGGAAGATTATTTGTGGCAAGTTGTGAGTTCCCATCATGAATATCACACTTTCCACAAGCAAATCCCTGAAATCCCCTGTTTTGAGCCATTTTTTCGGTAAAATGCCCCAAAGCCTACCCTATTACAAAAAGATTGAGGTTGAAATTGCCTACAGTATAACATTCAAATTGTGGGAAATTACAAAAATCACTCATTTTTGATGATTTTTGCCCTAAAATCACTCATAGCAGGGGGTACTTTGAAGTCACCCTAATGTGACATGTTCAAATATCAAAAGCATCCTCTTGAACACATTTGTAGCAAGGTTTGAGTTTCTATCACGAAAAATGAACTTTCTAGGAGGAAATCCCAAAATTCATGCTTTTTAGTGTTTTTCTGCATAAAATGCCCCAAATTTCCCGTATGCAGCAAAATCAGACGGGTCATCCACCCGTACACTAAAACCCACCCTATGTCGAGATGAATGAGCATGAATGACGACTTGTAACGCTAAACGCCATCAAAAGTATAATGCTGACAAGTTGGCCATCCGCCTATTTATCAATCAGAATATTCAATAATGTTTGACATCAAAACGTTGCCTCATTACCTTTTGTACAAGGGTAATGAGGCAACGTTTTGATGTCAATCATTGTTGAATATTCTGTTTGATAAATAGCACCTTGTAGACCTTGTAGACTTGCATGCATGTGTGAAGTGAGCGGGGATGCACCCATCAATAAAATATAATCTCGTTTCCCACTAACTTTAATGATTTTTGCGTGCTGATATATACTGTTTATGCCTTCAAGTTCATTAACCCATTGATACTTATACAATATAGTCTGGATCTACATCATCACATCATCAAGGAGTAAATAAAATATGATGGAACTTTGTAAAATGATAAGTAGACAGTTGTGTCATGGAGATGATTCAGAATGCCATCAAAAACAAGTGACAGGGCCACCTCTTCCGCGCATGAGTGGAAAGACAAATGGGGAGTTGGCCATCGTTTCTCTCTCTCTCTCTCTCTCTCTCTCTCTCTCTCTCTCTCTCTCTCTCTCTCTCTCTCTCTCTCTCAAAAAAATCCGTTCATTTGTACTCTTTGCCTATAAAGACACTTAGTTCAGAACCAAAACCCTGGCACCCTTTCTATTGATTTCTGATATCGCCTACTGGGGCTACATGTGCACCACCGAAAATCTGCAATAAAATATTGTTGCATATAGTAAGGTTCGATATTATTGAATTATAAGGCACTATGCATAATTAATCCGTACATGGATAGGAAAAGGTCATTTGCATACTTTAAAGATAATCTGCTACGTAACCGAGTAAGTTGTTTCCAACACAGCCTGGCCCTGTCCGTTCCGTGTTGTGGTCTGTGGTTAGGCAGCAGGGATGGACCTAGACTATAGGTTTCTTGTTCCTAAAAAGTTGACATCCCCTTCTGTGTTGACCAAGCAGTGTAGTGTAGTACCAGGTATGGTAGATAGGTGGCACCACCTGATCCTATTTGTGCTTGGTAACAGAAAAAACATAACAGAAAAATACATATGACAACCTAGGAATCTAGGCTAGGATTGACCTTAATCGTCGTTTAGGGGCGTTTTCCCCATGGAGTATGTGATTCTACGATAAGATGGCCAAGAGCCATGTTTAGGAATGGACACAACCATTATTAGCTCGTATCCCAGACCACATTTAAATGTCATCCCTTGTGGATAGATGGCACTGCGGTATACTAGCAGGGTAGTTGGACATCATACTGCCAGGAACTTATGCTCGTTGTCTTGCAGGGACTTGACTATGGCGAAAAGGTTTTGGGTCTAAACAAAAGGTTTCGGAATAAGTGCCAAAATTTCGTAGAAAATACAATCATCCAACCCCTTTTAATTATTCAAAGTTGGCATAACAAGGATTGTTAAATGACGTTTATTCAGTGATCAAAATTGCCAATTAGCTTAGATATAGATTAGGACAGTCTACGATGGACCATCGACGCATCACTCAGTCGGAAGTGCAATTGATAATGTGAAAGGAAGCTGCCTCCCTCCCCTATCCCATTGCACCTGGCAGACGAAGGCGATTGAATACCTTTAAGCCCGACTCCACTTAGAATATGAGTACTGAGGCCAGGAGCCTTAGATTACATATACACATTTACTTCCTGCAAGACAGAGGCAGACACGGGGTTGCGTAAAAAATGTAACCTCCCAAGGTTAGATCGCCAAGGCTTCCAAAACAAATACAAACAAAGTGGTGAGTTTTGACTTAAAAAGTTGACCGATGCACTTTGATATGAATCGATGCACCGCCGTGATTGATCGATGCACATGCATCGATGCAAACCGATGTGGATCTGCGCCTGAAATACCTACATATATACACACACATACATACATACATCCACACACGCACATACATACACACATGCATACATACACACATACATACACACATACATACACACACATTACTCCTCACATACAAACATACACACACATACATACATACATACAAACACATGCAAACACACACACACTTACACACATAAATACAAACATACATACATACATATAAACATACATACATATATATATATATATATATATATATATATATATATATACATACATACATACATTGCCAAGGTACCCTGATTGGCTGATTTGATAACACCTTTAAAAGTCTCGGTAGCATGATACGTGTTGCATAACCCTGTCTAAAGGTCAACTAAATTAGCAGAATACATCAACAACCCGAGAGTGCGGCGCCAGACAAGAACATTTTGCAAACCTGTACCTCTAGCGAAGATGCTCTCCACATCGAGTTCCTGCTTCTATTTTCTGTAGACAATTTCGCTTCTGATATATTCTGCTATATATGGCACGTCCGGCGCCGTGCGAGAAAATATATACAACGCCAAAAGTGCATACCACTCCACCAGCAGCAAGTTGCAGACACTTCAGGTATGGTATCATTCTCTATTGCTTTGTATTATAATGAAATATAGCAGTCTGCCAGTGACTTTGATTAAGGTGGCGAAGTTTTTCACGGACACGTCCGAAATAAAGCTTTCTCCAGCAGGGCTAGTCACAAACAAAGGCAAGACGGAAGCATCCTACAGCAGCATAGCCCATCTATTTCCATCAACATTCACATACCTACAATTACACTCAAAATTAATTACTAAAATATTTGATATAAACCTTACTCCATTGCCTCATTATTTCCATAATGATATATTTGATACTTTGGGCCAAAATCAAACATTTGGCAAACAGACCTTTTTATTTTTGGAACTTTTTTTTTATTCAATTGCATGTAGATGGATGTACAGTAACATAGAGATGCACTGCTCAGCGGTGAAGATAAATACATAAATATATTTTAATGCGGAATATATTATAAGGTGACGGATAGTACACATATCTTGTAGTTATGAACATATTTGAAAATTGTGTCTGTATTAAGCTATATATCATTATAATAAATGCTCAATTTGTACCATCTTTTTTCGAAAAGTTGCTTTTTTCTAGTGGTATAGTGAAAATATTTCACTAGGTAATATTGGATCTTGACCTCTGCCTTAATATGGAATAATGACGATTTTCTCCCTTGTTTAAAAGCATCATAGATAGCCATCTTAGTTAATAATATTATGCAGTTAGTAACAGGACCACTATCCAGGTAACCTAATATTTTCTTGGAGTCACTGAGTTTATAGTCTAGAAATCCAAGTTCTATAATCCAGTCACAGATAGAATCCCACAAATTTGCATCAATCGTACAGAAAATCAACATGTGATCAACACTTTCAACACTGCTGTTACAGAAAGTACAGTTATCTGATTTCTTACAAAGTTTATCATGCGTATACAGTGCCAACATTTTATTCCTGCACTTAATGCGTGGCCATCCCGGGCATAATAGACGACTGCATGACCGATTGCTACCCAGTTTCCTTTACATAAATGTATGGATGACGTTATAACTGAACGTAGCTTTGATTAGCAAGCTACATGTGTCATTGATGTGTTTGGATTATTTTCTTGACATCTTAGCATTGCTTTTTAGACAACCAGGCATTAGCAGACGTCCGGTTGACTGGTGCAGAAATTAAATGTCTGTACTGTAGAATCTGCGGTGCAGGGTTCTAAATTGGGTGTATTTTAAGTAAGCATTTTTAAAAGTTATGTGGTGAAGTCAAAATGACCTAGAGAGTTCGATACTGCTGATTGAAATCTGTGCCTTCTCTTCCAATTTGTTAGTTAGGTCACCTAGTATCTGGTTACCTTTTGGATGGAAACAAACCTAGGGAGAAATCAGGTAACCATATTTTGATCCAAAAACCATCAATTCGCTCTTGCGCTACATGTTACGTTCAAGTAATGATATCAGTGTCAAAGAAAGATTACAGTTCAGTTCGCCTGTGTCTTTCTAAAGGTATTACTTTATGTGTGCACGTATGTTATAGCCAGGAAATATGCCTGAAACATACAAAGCTTGGCAATGTCGCAGCATTTTTTAATGAAATACTCAGGTAGCCTTGAAATTAAATACCCTGTAAGGTCAGTTCAGAGTCAATACCTCCATGTCACCAGCAAGTCTCATATATCTATTACAACAATGTACCTATATACATAAACAATGTCTTGGCAATAAGAGAAAATCTCATATAGCTATTATGATATACCTATTACAATAATGTATCTATATACATAAACAATGTCTTGTCAACAATAGATATAGTATGTATTACAACCGGTTACAGAACTGTGTTCAGTTAACTGCTTTCTACAAACACATTGTGTATCTCACTGTCATTCCATGCGGTTGAATAAAAAACTTCAAAAAATATTTTAAAAATGCAACTACTAAATCGAATATGAGCTACTGTGTTAACTTTGCGCATGTATAAAATAATGTACTCAGCAGGCAGCTGCCTTTGTTTTATCTAAAATTTAGTTTAAGGTCTGCGTACCGGTGTTAATTTACATGCTATCATGTCCAAGAGTTGTACAATACTAGGATTGAGGTCTCATGTCCAAATAATGGTGCAGAGTTTGGTAAATGCAGATACCAGGGGTGCGCAGAGTATTAATGTATTAAACTGCTGTAATATCAATATGGTGTACAGTTGTTCCCTTAAATATGGAACGGCAGACCTGAAACCTCTAAAGTTCCAACTGACAAGATTAATTTGCTGTGGACTTTCTTTCAGTTTTTTTTAATCTTCCCATCATAGCCAATCCTCACAGGTTGATCTGGGAAATCAATATAGGTGTCGTTCCAGTGCAGACACATTGGGTCTCTGCTCTTGTCAAAAGCTCCACCATGCAGTCCTGCAGCCCTGCGATTGACTACGAACCCTTCATGATGCGGCAAGTTGGGATATATGGTATAATGTCCTTTCTCCCAACTCCAATACACATGCCACGCAGACCAAAAAGTATCAAATTTTTTTTGTCCTTGCAGTTCTTTGATCCACCGAGTTGTAACTAGATTTGGTACCATTGGTAGAAATGTTTTGTTCTCAGCAGTTGTCTCATGATGAAATTTTCTCATCTCCAGCCATGGTTCAGGTCTTGGTGAAAATCCCCACGTGCCCAGTATTTGGTACATGTATGTATTGTAGATCTTTGGTATAGAGAGCCCGTGAGACCCTGTAGTGGCGATCAATTTCTGTCGAGAGAGAGTATATCCTGCTACATCCTGCCTACGGCTATACTTCGCGTGGGCAGCCTGTAATGAAACAAAAAGTACAATAAACATTGTGCAATTCCTTCACCTCAGATATATCTATTTTTGTATGCAAACTATAAATACTTCATAAAAAATCGTATGAGAAAATTTTACAAGAAAAATCTCAATTGTAAGATTTTTACTTGCTTCAATCATCTCATGAGTTTAAAGAAGGTAAAATGTTTGAAATTCTTAAATACTGAGCAGGGGTCAATGGTTAAACACTTCAGATTTTATTGAATAAATGGTCTGTCCTCCTAGTAATATGATCTATTTGTGTGTTCTAAGGATCAAATTTACATATCTAGACAACATGGCAAACTATTGGTCATGGAGCTTATGTCTGTCAGGCTGCTTGTTTATATATATATATATATATATATATATATATATATATATATATATATATATACATGTATATATATATATATATATATATATATATATATATATATATACAGGTGAACTTGGATATGACGGACTCAATGGGACCAGGAAAATTGGTCCATCATATGCAAAATCCGTCATATACATATGGCAAATACTTGATATGCATGGGACTGGGACCAAGCATCTTGTCCGTCATAGACGAATAATCCGTCTTACAGTGGTCCGTCATATCCAAGTTCACCTGTATATATATATATATATATATATATATATATATATATATATATATATATATATATATATATATATATATATATATATATATATATATATATATATATTTATATATATATATATATATATATAAGGTCAGTGGCACACTTGATAATTTAAACTTTCAGTTTAACAATATTAAACATATTGGAATTTTGAAACTTTGTTCAAAGTTTCAAACTTACAAATAATCAAACTTTCAAATATCCGTAATTTCAAACTTTTAAATTTCTACATATCCAAACTGACGTACTTTCAAACGGGTTTGAATATATGAGATCAGTCGTATTTCTCTACTTCCAAATATCCAAAACACTTCTATACATTTATACTATTGCATGTTTTGAAAAGCCGCAGGGTGGCACATTCAATAAAACAAAGTTCCAAACCTTTCCTATTGGCACGAATAAAGTTCTGTTACAATGTTATTTCCTAATGTATTGTATACAAAAAACGTTACTTTTCAAAGGAAATTACCAATTGTAAGAACAAAGGGTAATTTTTGCATGTCAACAGGAATAGTGGAGTGACAGACTTGTCTATTCTGTTATTAGAAATGGTAGTTCATAAAATGCGGAACTGGAATGTATGTTAAACTTATAATAATAGAATAGAAAAGTGGGTCACTACACTTTTCTTGCTGATTAGCGTTAATGACAGTTTAGCATAACTGATATCCATAATTGCAATATTTGAAGATATAGGAAATTAAGAAGAGTGCATTTCATATACTTAATGAGAAGCAGCGTCTTCATTATAAATAATTATATAGACAAAATGTGAGTCATATTTGCAACTTAAGGCAGCTTTTATCAGCAGCCTGATCATGGTATATTTGAAAGTTTCAATTGTTGTATCATTAACACATTTCGGAAGTTTGGAAGTTTGGATACTTGAAAGTATGGCAGTTTGAAACGTTGAAACTTTAAGTTTCAAATTTCTAATATGTTTTGGAAGTTTGAAAGTTTGAAAATAGAACCACAATTTCAAATATCCAATACGATCTAAAACCATAGCAATTTGAATAATAAAGCGTGCCACTGACAATATATACATATACATATATCATATATATATATATATATATATATATATATATATATATATATATATATATATATATATATATATATATATATATATATTTAATATATATATATATATATATATATATATATACATACATACATACATATCTACATAAATATATACATTCATACATACACGTCTTCACTGTGTCACGTTCCTG
>OZ012692.1:26029902-26097402 GCA_963942565.1 Maea johnstoni
AGGCTATACTTTGGGAAGGATCAGGAAATTAGAAGTAATTTCTCTTTCCTAATGGAAAGGCCCTCTGACGTCCCATAGAGACAAGGCTTACTAAAATAAAGTTAGCAATGGCATGAATCAATTATTCATGGATGTCTACTGGGTACGATGGACCAAGTGTGAAAGAGCAAATAAAAAACTTCATTTTCACGACCGTCTCTTAGGGGAGGGAAAATGAAACTATTTTTTCCTGACCTCTTTAGAAGGAGGGTAAATGAAACTTCATCCTCCCTATACAAAATGGAGGTAAATATAATTCAAGCAATGAGTAGTTGCTTTGCTCATTTTACTGGCAAAGGGAACCAATTAATTTAAAGTTGTACATACACTTCCTTGTAGCACATACTTTAACAAAATCGCACCAAAAATACCCCATAGGTGGCGCCACTTCATTCGAAAGTTAGAATGGGGACCCTTCTTTTTTAAGCGATTTTGAGTAAGGGCATAATAAATGGACCCTTTTGTGAGTTAATAAGCATGAATGTCCTTTTAAGTTCTGTTTCTATTTCATTTCATGATTAAGAAACGTAAAACAATCTTATTTTACATATCCTAAAAAACATGCTGGAAGCACTGAAATGTCTATTAAAGCGCATTGCTATAAAAAATACCTGGGCTTGGAAAACACACTATGTTCAGTGAGAATCTGTTTCTGTGGCTTCAAAGTGGTCCCGGTTCACAGCAGTGAGCAGGGACCAATTCCAGGCTCAATGCCCTAAGCCGGGACCAAATCAATGGATAAGAATACTTAGTTTATTGATGAACGAAGACATTTGGGCAGAATATTCCAATAAGAGGGGACCCCTATTGTATCATATTCGGCGCTATACATCTGTACTTATGGAGATAAAACGGTGATTGATTACAAACATGCACCTAGTTATCAAAGATGCTGAGCAACAGTTTGGTATATGCACTGAAACCAAGGTTTCGATGGAAAAATAAAACATTCCCATGATTTAAGTACCAATAAGTGTATGTTATCTCTCATATGTGGTGAATGAAACGGCTGTTTCATGATGAGCGTGACGCTAAACTACCCACTAAACCTACCCCTTGGCAGGTTTAATAGCGAAAGCGGCTGATCTGGCCGCATTTACCCCACCGTTTAGGCTAACCCACCTTCTTGCACTCTGTCCTCCATGCCTAGGGTAACATTCACCCACTGTTTAGCTTGCACTGCCGTTATGCACCTCAACAGTGGGTTAAATGGAAGTTACTCTGTGGGTTAGCTTAAACCACTGCTAAACCACCTTTATAATATCGGGCCCTGAGGGGGGCTGAAAAGGCCCTTTTCATAACCTCGAGGGAACCGTTCATGAAGGCTACCAAGAGCACCGTTGCTGGCTGCATGGTGAAGGAAGCCATTTTTGGGGCGCTCTCGCACCTGACAAGCGAGCAAATGGTGAATCGTGCCCACAACACCAGAGGAGTTGCGACCACTTGGGCTACGACTGTGGGGGTACCATTTGAAGCGTTTGTGGATGCTGCGGCATGGAGTTGCCCACAAACTTTCGCACAGTTCTACCTGAAAGATCTGCCTGCTATGAAAGAAAGATTCAGTAGAGCAGTGATTGTGGCGGCCGGCACAGCAGCTAGGAGATAAGAACAGATCCTTCCACAGCTTATGCTAACGGTGGTACTCTGCCTCCGATGTGAGCAGGTAAGAATTTAGTAATAAAACAAGAAATTAGAAGTAATTTCTCTTTTATCATAAATACTTACCTGCCATCATTATCCTCCCTTCTGGATCCTCCCTTAGGATCTGTTCTCCATGAAGGGGGCAATAAATGAATGATTGCTTAAAGGCACATTGGCATACAAAGGCCATTTAGTGCCATACAATTATATGAGTAAAACAATGGTCCTTAGTTATTGTTGAAAACAAAAACAAAGCAACTAATAAGTAGAAATATTCATAAAACAATGAACATTTATAGATTATAAGTAGTACATACAAAGTTGTTTCAAAGGAAACTAAAATTTTTGAATATTTTATAATCTGTAAAACAGAGTTCCTAAAAGCTATTTACATTAAAAAGTCTATTTCTTGATGCAATAAAATCAACACAATCAAATAGAATATTCTTGACAGTTAAACTTCAATCACACGCTATACATTGGGGAGGATCTTTCCTTTTCAAAAGGAAGCAGTGAGCCAAATGAGTGTGACCAATTCGAATTCTTTTTAAAAAACTCTCCTCATGCCTAATGATTCGAGAACCTCCAGATCAAAGACCCAACTGTGGATGAATCTCATGTAGTTTGTTGTTTACTGCCTCATCCCACTGAGACTGCCATTTGCGTTTTATAAGGACATTGATGTGCTTTTTAAAATCACCATAAGGAATGGGAACATTTGTGACTCTTCTCAAAAGACCAGCTTTGGCAGCAGTATCTGCCTTTTCATTAATTATGATGCCAACATGACTGGAAATCCAGAAAAATAATATTCGTTTCTCTTGGTACTGGACTAGCCAATGGAGGCGGTCTAGTATGTAGAGGACGAAAGGATGTGTCCAGTCTTGGCCGGAAATGGCCTGAAGAGCAGACTTTGAATCGGAGAAAATAATAGAATTCCTTTCATCATCATCTGCCGTCTCCACCCAATCAAGAACAAGGTACAGAGCGTGTAACTCTGCAATTATGGAACGCCATATGACCAAATATTCAACATTTAGAATGTACGATGCAACCTGACTGAAAACGCATCAACTTTATTCAAAACGATGCAACATGGCGAAAACGCACCAACCTGCATTCGTCAATATCATTTGGCCAGATATAGAAGAATGCAGGTTGGTGCGTATCTGCGTTTTTGCTGTTCACTTCCGTCGCATTTGAAGGGGAGAACCTATGGTGAAGGGGCAACTCCTTGCCATGTTATCCATACAAGGACAACATGGAATCTGTGTTTAATGGACGTCCGGGAATTTAGGCATTTTGACCATCGGACATGAACAGAGAGTGATGAATATATCTAAGCACAAATCTGAAGAATTTTAGGGTATTAAAAAAAATGAATAACATAAATAATAGGGGATAAGAGGGGCATATCTGACCAAAAATAATGCCTTCTAGGTCTATTATTTTGAGCATCGGACATGAAGAGAGAGTGATAAATATATTTAATCACAAATCTGAAGAAATTAAGGGTATTATAGTCCGTCTGACTTGGTTGGGCTAACAATCTCATGTTCACAAGATAAGATGTTGCCCAGAGACACTTTCTCAAAACGTTCTTTAAAGCTATTTACATTAAAATGTTATTTCCCAATTCAATTAAATCAACACAATCAAATAAAATGTTTTAACAGTCAAACGACAATCACAGGCTATACTTTGGGAAGGATCAGGAAATTAGAAGTAATTTCTCTTTCCTAATGGAAAGGCCCTCTGACGTCCCATAGAGACAAGGCTTACTAAAATAAAGTTAGCAATGGCATGAATCAATTATTCATGGATGTCTACTGGGTACGATGGACCAAGTGTGAAAGAGCAAATAAAAAACTTCATTTTCACGACCGTCTCTTAGGGGAGGGAAAATGAAACTATTTTTTCCTGACCTCTTTAGAAGGAGGGTAAATGAAACTTCATCCTCCCTATACAAAATGGAGGTAAATATAATTCAAGCAATGAGTAGTTGCTTTGCTCATTTTACTGGCAAAGGGAACCAATTAATTTAAAGTTGTACATACACTTCCTTGTAGCACATACTTTAACAAAATCGCACCAAAAATACCCCATAGGTGGCGCCACTTCAGTCGAAAGTTAGCATGGGGACCCTTCTTTTTTAAGCGATTTTGAGTAAGGGCATAATAAATGGACCCTTTTGTGAGTTAATAAGCATGAATGTCCTTTTAAGTTCTGTTTCTATTTCATTTCATGATTAAGAAACGTAAAACAATCTTATTTTACATATCCTAAAAAACATGCTGGAAGCACTGAAATGTCTATTAAAGCGCATTGCTATAAAAAATACCTGGGCTTGGAAAACACACTATGTTCAGTGAGAATCTGTTTCTGTGGCTTCAAAGTGGTCCCGGTTCACAGCAGTGAGCAGGGACCAATTCCAGGCTCAATGCCCTAAGCCGGGACCAAATCAATGGATAAGAATACTTAGTTTATTGATGAACGAAGACATTTGGGCAGAATATTCCAATAAGAGGGGACCCCTATTGTATCATATTCGGCGCTATACATCTGTACTTATGGAGATAAAACGGTGATTGATTACAAACATGCACCTAGTTATCAAAGATGCTGAGCAACAGTTTGGTATATGCACTGAAACCAAGGTTTCGATGGAAAAATAAAACATTCCCATGATTTAAGTACCAATAAGTGTATGTTATCTCTCATATATGGTGAATGAAACGGCTGTTTCATGATGAGCGTGACGCTAAACTACCCACTAAACCTACCCCTTGGCAGGTTTAATAGCGAAAGCGGCTGATCTGGCCGCATTTACCCCACCGTTTAGGCTAACCCACCTTCTTGCACTCTGTCCTCCATGCCTAGGGTAACATTCACCCACTGTTTAGCGTGCACTGCCGTTATGCACCTCAACAGTGGGTTAAATGGAAGTTACTCTGTGGGTTAGCTTAAACCACTGCTAAACCACCTTTATAATATCGGGCCCTGAGGGGGGCTGAAAAGGCCCTTTTCATAACCTCGAGGGAACCGTTCATGAAGGCTACCAAGAGCACCGTTGCTGGCTGCATGGTGAAGGAAGCCATTTTTGGGGCGCTCTCGCACCTGACAAGCGAGCAAATGGTGAATCGTGCCCACAACACCAGGGCCCGATATTATAAAGGTGGTTTAGCAGTGGTTTAAGCTAACCCATGGAATAACTTCCATTTAACCCACTGTTGAGGTGCATAACGGCAGTGCAAGCAAAACAGTGGGTGAGCGTTAACCTAGGTTTAGAGGACAGAGTGCAAGATGGTGGGTTAGCCTAAACGATGGGGTAAATGCGCCCAAATCAGCCGCTTTCGCTAAACCTACCAAGGGGTAGGTTTAGTGGGTAGTTTAGCGTCTCGCTCATCATGAAACAGCCGTTGCAACCTACATATATGAGAGATATCATACAATTATTGATACTTAAATCATAGGAATGTTTTATTTTTCTATCAAAACCTTTTTTTCGGTGCATACCAAATTGGTCCTCAGCATCTTTGAATACAAGGGGCATGTTTGTTATCAATAAATGCTATCTCGTTAAGTATATGTGCGTAGCTCAGAATATGATGAAATAGAGGTACTCTCTTATTGGAATATTATGCCTGAATGTGTTCATTTATAAATAATCCATTTAATTCCCAAAATGAAGACTATATAGAGATTTAAGTAGGTGCAAGTGATAGCTGCTTTTGCCATTCAAATATCCTTTTTGCAGGTTGAAATTAATAGACATTTTGGAGCTTACAGCGTGATTGCAGGGTTGGGGGGGGGGGGGGGGATGGGGGGGGGGGAAGAGAAATATTAAAACTTTTTTTTCCTGACCACTCTAGAGGGAGGGGGCCTGCTCTGACGGCCTTGTGGTCTAAGGCGCCGCCACTGATTGCACGCTGTCTCTCACCTCTGCCTGGGTTCGAATCTCAGCCTGGGCATGTGGGAAAGTTGCCAGTGACTTGGGGTCAGGCGGTGGTTTTTGCTGGGTACTCCGGTTTCTTCCACTACTTACAACTGGCTAGTCACGAATTAGCCATAATTGGCATGAATGTGACGAAAAACAAAATTCCAAATGACTAGAGGGGGGAGGGAAAATTAATTTATCCTCCATCTACAGAAGGAAGGTTAGTATATTTCAAGCAATGATTGGTTGCTTGGCACATTTTGCTGGAAAAGGGAACCATTTAATGTGCGAGAGTCGCAATAAAGACCATGTGCATGTCCTTCAGTATGTGATAGAATATCCTTAGTACAAAAAGTAAGACAACCCTATCAATAATATAAACACACATTTATTTATATGTTGATATGTCAATATCTAACACGTAACACCTATCTACCTCTCTGTCTGTCTATCTATCTCCCTATTTATCTATCATATATATAATGCTAATGATAATTATAATGATTGTATAATATAATGATATATGATTGTATGTATAATTATATATGATATATATATAATAATATATATATAAACACTGTATAACATAATGATATATGATTATATGTATAATTATATATGATATATATAATAATATATATAAACATATATATATATATATATATATATATATATATATATATATATATATATATATATATATATATATATATATATATATATATATATATATGTATGTGTGTGTATGTACATATGTATGTATGTGTGTGCATGTTAACTTACAGATAGGTATATAGAAATACAGACAGACAGACAGACTGGTATAGATGTTAGATACTAATGGATATACATATAAATGAATGTGTTTCCATTATTGATAGGGTCTTTTTATTTTTTGTAAAAATGATATTCTATGACATATGAAAGGACACACACATGGTCTTTATCAGACTCTTGCAAATTAGTAGTTCCCTTGGTAAGAAAAATGAGCCAAGCAACCAGCCATTGCTTGAAATATATTTACCTTCCATCTGTAGAGGGAGGATAAATAACGTTTTAATTACCCTCCCTCTAGCATGGTCAGGAACATTTATTTTATTTTATTTCCCAGACCCACTAACTATTCTTTTTAATGTGAAGTTGCCATAAGTAGATCAGAGTTCTTAACTGCAGGGCAGGTTAATAGAGAAGTAATGGTTGTTTGTTTCTCCGTTCACCACCAGGGGCCACATCTGGATGACATAACTTGTTCTAATTCAATATATGGCCAACTGTAGGCTACAGGTGCAATGTAGGTGTGAGCAGTGATATCTATACAAGAAAGTAAAAGAGAGAAAAGCCTAGTAGCTAGGCTAGATTGAGGCCCTGCATGTGGCTAAAAATAAGCGGCCCGCCTCACTGCACCCTGCCAAACCAGTCGTGGAGTAGCGTGAAGTAGTTGCCCTAGGTATTGTTCCCCTACCTTTCATGCAACCCATTTCCCTGTAACCTTTACCAGTGAGTGAACAAACCTGCTGGCCGGCTATTCCTTTCTATAATTAAACCTTCCTTTATAATATCGGGCCCAGAGGAGTTGCGACCACTTGGGCTACGACTGTGGGGGTACCATTTGAAGCGTTTGTGGATGCTGCGGCATGGAGTTGCCCACAAACTTTCGCACAGTTCTACCTGAAAGATCTGCCTGCTATGAAAGAAAGATTCAGTAGAGCAGTGATTGTGGCGGCCGGCACAGCAGCTAGGAGATAAGAACAGATCCTTCCACAGCTTATGCTAACGGTGGTACTCTGCCTCCGATGTGAGCAGGTAAGAATTTAGTAATAAAACAAGAAATTGGAAGTAATTTCTCTTTTATCATAAATACTTACCTGCGATCATTATCCTCCCTTCTGGATCCTCCCTTAGGATCTGTTCTCCATGAAGGGGGCAATAAATGAATGATTGCTTAAAGGCACATTGGCATACAAAGGCCATTTAGTGCCATACAATTATATGAGTAAAACAATGGTCCTTAGTTATTGTTGAAAACAAAAAACAAAGCAACTAATAAGTAGAAATATTCATAAAAACAATGAACATTTATAGATTATAAGTAGTACATACAAAGTTGTTTCAAAGGAAACTAAAATTTTGAATATTTTATAATCTGTAAAACAGAGTTCCTAAAAGCTATTTACATTAAAAAGTCTATTTCTTGATGCAATAAAATCAACACAATCAAATAGAATATTCTTGACAGTTAAACTTCAATCACACGCTATACATTGGGGAGGATCTTTCCTTTTCAAAAGAAGCAGTGAGCCAAATGAGTGTGACCAATTCGAATTCTTTTAAAAAAATCTCCTCATGCCTAATGATTCGAGAACTCCAGATCAAAGACCCAACTGTGGATGAATCTCATGTAGTTTGTTGTTTACTGCCTCATCCCACTGAGACTGCCATTTGCGTTTTATAAGGACATTGATGTGCTTTTTAAAATCACCATAAGGAATGGGAACATTTGTGACTCTTCTCAAAAGACCAGCTTTGGCAGCAGTATCTGCCTTTTCATTAATTATGATGCCAACATGACTGGAAATCCAGAAAAATAATATTCGTTTCTCTTGGTACTGGACTAGCCAATGGAGGCGTTCTAGTATGTAGAGGACGAAAGGATGTGTCCAGTCTTGGCCGGAAATGGCCTGAAGAGCAGACTTTGAATCGGAGAAAATAATAGAATTCCTTTCATCATCATCTGCCGTCTCCACCCAATCAAGAACAAGGTACAGAGCGTGTAACTCTGCAATTATGGAACGCCATATGACCAAATATTCAACATTTAGAATGTACGATGCAACCTGACTGAAAACGCATCAACTTTATTCAAAACGATGCAACATGGCGAAAACGCACCAACCTGCATTCGTCAATATCATTTGGCCAGATATAGAAGAATGCAGGTTGGTGCGTATCTGCGTTTTTGCTGTTCACTTCCGTCGCATTTGAAGGGGAGAACCTATGGTGAAGGGGCAACTCCTTGCCATGTTATCCATACAAGGACAACATGGAATCTGTGTTTAATGGACGTCCGGGAATTTAGGCATTTTGACCATCGGACATGAACAGAGAGTGATGAATATATCTAAGCACAAATCTGAAAAATTTTAGGGTATTAAAAAAAATGAATAACATAAATAATAGGGGATAAGAGGGGCATATCTGACCAAAAATAATGCCTTCTAGGTCTATTATTTTGAGCATCGGACATGAAGAGAGAGTGATAAATATATTTAATCACAAATCTGAAGAAATTAAGGGTATTATAGTCCGTCTGACTTGGTTGGGCTAACAGCTTTTTCCTCTTTTTTCCCATAAAATTTCGTTTTCGCTATTCAAACTTGGCAAACCTCTTAGTAGCACTACCGCATGTATGTATAAAGCAAGGTGAGATACTAGGCAAGTGCTTGAAATCTATTTAGAGCTACACAGGATATGCAAACCCAACTGGCACATTTATGACCCCCCCCCCCCCCCCCCCCCCCCACATGAAAGAGTAGCATTGTCTCTGAAGGGGTCAATTAGCATGTGCTTCAGGCGGGTGGGTCAGGAGTGCCGGTGTAATGGGATTAAGCGACCCCAAGATCTGTGGATCCCCAGTCACTGAAAATTAGGGTTACATTGACCCCCTGGGATATTGACTCCTAAGCACCTGTTGACTTACCCCTGAATAAAATGACATCTAGTCCTAGTCACTTACCCCTAGTGTATCAAGGCTTCATTTTTTTCTAATAAAAGCATTATTTCGATTTTGATTTATTTGATGTTCTTGTGATAAAAGCATTAAATATATCATTTTAAGCAAACAGATATCCTAGGATACAGTAAACAATATATTAAAAAAAACAATTTATTGTTCAATATTCATAATTCAAGGTATTTATTAATTTTGAAGAAAGGAAAAGTAACTAAAATGAACTATAAATATTCAAAGAATGAATAATGAATATTAAAAAAGCGTTAAAATATTAAAACAAATTTTCTGTGTTCAGAAATGATTCTTTAATATTTATATTTATTTCAATATGTATTGATTATTAAAAAATATTGAAAAGGTCATTTTGCATATTGGTAAATTGAATTGCGAATATTGGAAAATCATTACTATAATATAAACTTTTTCAAATATTCATAATTTCTTAATATTCTTAATTCATATTTTCATATTCATGACTTTTCAATGTTCGTAATTCATTACTCCATATTCCTAATTTATTTTTCATATTCTGTATTAGTTTTTCAATATTCATGATTAAATGTATTTCTGCATATTGAAAAAGGAATTAATGAATATTAACAAATCATTTGTGATTATTGAAAGATAACCTTGAATTTCCAATATGAGTAATTTATTTTTCAATATTCATAACTCATTTTTCAATATTTGTTATTGATATTCATTTTTAAGAATTATTAAATATATTCATTACTGTATAGTCTTAAATCATTTATTATCTATAAATGATATTTCAAAATTCATGTTTTTCCAATATGGGAAAAATTATACATTTTATGTTTATTCTGAGCACATTATTCTACATTGAAATTAAAGTTCGACATTAGCTGTCATTACCAGTCCAAGTGACCTTGTTAACTTAAAACAGGGAGGTCACTGTCATCTGTTACACCGGGGAGGTATTTCCTGAAGAACATGTTAAAACACTAACTTTTCCCTGGCCTGCCCCTCTCAAACCTGCCCTTGTATTATTATGATATCACTTTACAAAAGTACAAACATATTTAGCAATAGTGTAGTTTAGGGTTCGTGAAACTAGATTCAAAAATCATTACACTGGTTATGTACATTAACAAATAAAGTAATTATATGCTTAATTCTTCAAGAAATGTCTTTCGTAATATTTTGAACTTAAACCTTTTATAATTTTAACTTGGAATTAGTATTTTATAAAAAGCATACCAAAATCTAGGGTGTCTTTTTGCCTAAAATCAGGTATTTTTCATGAAGCAGGGAGTCCAATAGACACCCAGCTGGCCAAGACCCTGATATATATATATATATATATATATATATATATATATATATATATATATATATATATATATATATATATATATATATATATATATATATATATACAGGGTGTCCCAGACAAAATGCAACAAGCTACATTTTCCTAGATTTCAGGGAAAATAGGAAGCCAGTATTTATCATTTATACACTGTTGGAAAGCAACATATCTCAGCTAAGCACCATGAAAAAATCACAATGAAATGATATTCTTGTGGGGAGGTATCCCCCCAAACATGACACCCCCTCTGATGTGCATTCGCGCGCGACCAGTACTGGCCTGTTAATACACAAGCTAGCACTGATTTACCTGCTTTCACCTGTTTAACCTGCTTCAACCATGTGTGAAACAAAGCCCTGGCTTACCTGTCAAAATGCAAAGGGATGACCAGTCAATCATGAGCAAAATTACTTGGTCCGAATTTCCATTTTGAATAATTTGAGTGGAGCGATTGCTTGATCACTGGACAGTCCCTTCCTAAGCGTCATTTACAACTGTTATGAGTACATGGTGGGCCAGCAAGTTACACCTTGGGAAGACCTTTTTTTAAATTTAATTGAGCCCAAAAAGATGTTTTAATATAATTTTCCCTAAACTTATGGCAATATGCCTTTAGGTTCATTGTTTTAGGGGTGTTCAAGCCATCTGTATGGGAATATTACATGCAAACACACAAGAACCTCTCGTGTTCAATTTCACTTTGGAGGGGGTGTGACCTTTTGGGGGATATCTCCCCTCAGGAGTATTGTTTGATTTTGATTCTTCTATGTTAGTTAGCTGCCATATGTACCTTTTCAAGGATGTAAGAACAATACATATCGGTCTCATAGTTTTCCAGCAATTAGGGAAAATGTACCTCATTGCTAGCTTGTGTATTAAGAGGCCAGTACCGGTCACGCGCGATTGCACTTCAGAGGGGGTGTCATATTTGGGGGGATATCTACCCACAGGAATATCATTTCATTGTGATTTTTTCATGGTGCTTAGCTGAGATATGTAGCTTTCCAACAGTGTATAAATAATAAATACCGGCTTCCTATTTTCCCTGTAATCTAGGAAAATGTAGCTCGTTGCATTTTTTTGGGGACACCCTGTATATATATATATATATATATATACATAAATATATATATATATATATATATATATATATATATATATATATATATATATATATATATATATATATATATATATATATATATATATATATATGTATATATATATATATATATATATATATATATATATATATATATATATATATATATATATATATATATATATATTTATTTATATATGAAACGAATCAACTTGCAGATACGCACCAACATGGGAAAACGCACCAACCTGCATTCGTCAACATCATTCGGCCAGATATAGAAGAATGCAGGTTGGTGCATATTTGCCATGTTGGTGCGTTTTGCATGCAGGTTGATGCGCTTTCAGTCAGGTTGCATCGTACATACTAAATGTTGAATATTTGGGCATATGGCGTTCCATATTCAATGGAAGAATAACTATCAATGACTGCTGCTGCTGCAGCCTTGTCATCTGAAACAGAGCCATCAGTGTAGATGAAGTAATAGTCTTGCAAGACATCCTTCACCTCATTATGTAGGCTCAATGACTGCAAAGGATCCGTATGATCCTTCTAGGCATATGAAAGAGTGAGATTGACTATAGCAGTTGGATTTTTCCATGGAGGAGTTTCAGGAAATTGAAACTTTGCTATGATGTCATTATCAAAATCCAATTCTTCCAATGACTCTTTAATACGAATACCAAAAGTTGGAATGACTCTTGGTTTTCTACCAAAAAGGTCCACATACTGAGGGTTAAAAATATTTTCATAAACGAGTTATTTCGGTTGGCAGATATTTTATTTGCAAATTGGAGAGTAAGCTTTTCTCTTCTGAGGCGAAAAGGGAGCTCAATCACCTCAACACAAAGACTTTGGGCGGGAGAGATTCTAAAGGCTCCAAGACAAAGCCTCAACCCCTGGTTTTGAATATGATCCAGCAAAGAGATATAAGATTTTATACATGCTCATGGTTCAACTATAGTGGGATTTAGGAGCCAAATCACCCTAGATTTACCTTCGGGCCCCTAGAAATTGGCTGTTAGGAGCCAGAAATCCCAATATACCCAGTGCAATTTTGTTGACAATCTGTTGTTTGGGCTCCTAGCTTATAATCTTTTGGGTTTATGCTGCTTGAGTCCATAAATAAAACATCCATAGTCTAGCTTTGAACGAACAAGCCGTATACAGCCGTAAAGACGATCCCCACCCCAGTCAGTGTTGAAAACTATACTCTCAACAAATTCAAAGCCTTGAAACACTTTTTCTTAAGACCCTTGAAATGAGGGACAAATTTCAGTTTTGAATCAAGTGAAATGCAAAGGAACTTTGTTTCCTTTTTTACAGGAATGGGGTTATTATAAAGAACTAAATAGGGATAAGGATGAAGACCCCTTCTTCTACAAATATACACACAGACAGTCTTTGATTAAAAAGTGGCAGACGTCCCCTGAGGTCCATATCATGTAAATCCTTCATAATTCCATATTTCCAAGTGGTGACATATGCCTTTTTTAGGTCGAAAAAGATAGACACCTGCCCATGTTCCCCTTTTTAAAAATCCCTCTCTCACAAAAGTTTTGAAGCTTCCTGTTTTCCGGAAGTCACTTTTGGCTTCCGTGATGAGTGATGAAGATTCAAGAAACCAAACAAGACAGTCATTTATCATTCTTTCCATATAGTTTTGCATACACAACTGCTCAATGCTATTGGGTGGTAATTATTTGGATCCCTGGAGTCTTTTCCTGGCTTGGCAATGGGTATGATGGTGGCTTCTCTCCAGGAAGGTGGAAACTTTCCAGTTTCCCAAATATGGTTAAAAACCTTAAGAAGGCACTGGCGAGAAGCTTCAGGAAAATGCTTCAAAATCTGGTAATGTATTTGGTCTGGGCCAGGAGCTGTGTCATAGGCTTTGCAAAGGGCAGTCCTGAGCTCCTCTGTTGACTGGATTGATTGTATGGTTCGGAATTATCTGAAAAGAATCTAAGTGATTATCTCTCTTGTCTATTTTTAATCCGTTGGAATTTAGGTGAATAATGTGCAGAGGATGAATTGAAGGATATTGCCTCCCCAATGGTATTGGCAATATCCCTGGGTCCAACTGTTTATATCTGACTCAGACAGGTTCTCTTAGTGGCGTTTATCCTGTAATTGCCTTTTTTCTGTTATTCACTCACTGTCACTTTTGACCATTGCAAACATTTCCATGTTACTTTAATGTTAATGTTTGATTTGTCTTATTTTGTCTTTTTTATTGTTTTCTTTTTGTACCTCCTAGATTAGCATTTTATTTGCTATTGAGGTCAATAAAGGTTTATATATCCCTGGGTTGTGTTATTTTTGTGCCATTCTTCTCAATATGTTTTACAGACAGACTGCCTCCCTTACCCTTGATTTTACGGACCATGTCCCAGCATTTTATTATTGAAGTTCTAGCATTTAGTTTTGATACATATTTGTGCCAACTATTCTTTTTGTTGGCAAGAATGACCTGTCTTCCTTTAGTTCTTTTTACACGATATTCCCCAGCGGACACTGGACGTACAATGTACGTACATTGTACGTACAATGTACGTACAATGTACTTCCAGTGCCCGCTGGGTCTTGTAAATGTGCATTTGTTGGAGATCTTTTAAAAACTCTAAGAGATCTCTTTCGTTCTAAAATAGCTTCCTTACACTCATCAGAGAACCATGGCTTCTGTGGCTTCTTGGGGTTGGGATTTGATTTTGGTATTGTTGCGTTGGCAAAGCTTGTCGATAAATGTTTCAGGTGAAGACCTCCATCAAGATGGTCTTGAAGAAAGGCCTCCAAACACAGGTCTTTAAAAAGGTCCCAATCAGCTTTGTGAAACTGCCACTGGTCTCTCGTGTGGAGGATGATAATGCCTTTCTAAGATTAAAGGGAAATGGTCACTGCCATGAAGATCATCCTCCACCCTCCATGTAAAATCCATGCAAATTGAAGGATAGCACATGGTGAGATTTATAGATGTAAAAGAACCAGTTGCTGGATACATAGTCCAGGCAAAGTAGGGTTTTACCCATCACTAATTGCAAAAGAAACGAAACCTACTGCAATAAGAGCATTGGTGACTATGTATAATAACATATTGAAAATTCCACTTAATCAAAGTATAGGAAGAATGTGTACTTTGTTCCATAAGTACTATCTTGTCGCATGATACTATACCCCTTTTATAGGTCTTTATCAAGAACAGGCTATTACGCCACAAATGTCCATCTTCTGGACAAAGGGGGGAAAAAATGGTAAAAAGTACAATTATGAAATCAGTCACCTATCAAAAAAGTACTTATGGTTCAAAAAATGTTTAATTCCCAAATAAGGAATATATATTCCAGGCCAGTGCCTGAATGTCATTTGGACTCCTGAATCCTCAGAAATCACACAGAACACACAGGTTTCTGTGTAAGAAATTTCTAAAACTTTCAATTGCCAAAAAATAATTTATAATAAACAGTTTTTAACGCAATGTAACTTCTATGACTTTAAATGAAGACATTTTGCATTTTCCTATTAACCCATTCACACTCAGAGTGGCCACAGCAGGCATGAACATTTTGGAAATGTTTTGCCTACAAAAGCATTTTCTGGAAAACATTTTAAAGAGAAATGTTGATCAGAAGCCATACAACTCTCCTTCATATTTCTGTGAACTTTCATTTTCTTCCCGAGTTATTTTCATAAATATGAGAGTTTGCAGACGATACTTTCTATAGGAACTTTATGTGTGAATGGGTTAACCCATTCATACCCGTATCAGCCAAAACTGCTACTAGTCAAGTAGATCTCCAGGTATGAAAGGGTTAAGTAAATACATATATAAGATTGTTATCAGAATGTTTGGATAGCATACCCAAAAGTTTTGGGATTGCCAAATTGGGACATTTAGTTCCAAAATCCTGGCCAATAGGCTGTCCCAGCCCTTATTTCATCAAAAAACCTATACAGATCAGCTTCATCTAAATAATCTGTCAGGCCATCATATTCGATCCCCTCCCCCATGTTCTATCCCCCACCTACCCTTGAATTTTCCATCATTTCACCCATTGGGGGAAATGCTAAATGTAGTTCGCCTTCATCCATAGCTGCCACTTGCCGACACTTGTATTTCGGGGCACCTTCCAGAACATTTTCCGGTCGTATGTCTGTGATGTGAAGACGGGGCTTCTTGGGCAACTCATCTGCTGAAGATATGCCAGGCTTGAACCATCCACTCATTATCCAGCCTACTCCAGCTTCTCTGTAATATTCTAAGACTGCTTGCACAGCTCTTCGCAACCCAGTTAGGTCAATCTGGTCTTTGGCACCAATCTGCAACAGAAAATATAGGTAATTTTATAAACATCAGTTGATCTTTTTTACTGAATTATAATTATGATATCATATACCTTTTGGTTCTTTCAAATTAAATACTTAAGTATGACTACATATATTATGGATATTATTTTCATCATAATCAATAGCATAACAATTACATGAATTGCAAACAATCATTTTCATTAAATAGCAGAACTACCAGCACATTCTGTACCATTAACAGTTACTATTTTTCTGTCTTATCAATACTCAGTCATTTTCAACTATCATCATAAAATATCAATGGATAACCTGTGTTTTATTACTTATCTGTATATATATATATATATATATATATATATATATATATATATATATATATATATATATATATATATATATATATATATATATATATATATATATATTATATTATATCTATTTATAGAGAGGGAGCGAGAGATAGTATGAGGCCTTGCCTTAAATCAACTGCACAGACTATTATTATAAGTGCTTGTCTGTGTTACTTTTGCACGGTTTATGTTAGTTTTGTGATCTCATGTACATTTATAGGACTTTCCCACTAATTTAGTATGTTTATGATTTTGGCCAGGATCTCTAGTATCCACATTCAGAAACTACTGGGTATTCGCGATATAGGAAACATAATGCAGAGTACTGATTTCAATCACTATTGTAGATACTATTTTACTTAACAATTATTAAAAGGCAACACCTATAGCATTCACACTGCATTTAATTAATTGCATTATCTTTTGCTATTTCCTCATTCTTGATACATTTCTTGTACTCTCTATTCTTACCTTCATAGCCTCCTCTTGCAACTGTTGAAGACACTACACAGCGCACTATTAATTTTGGCGGCACTCCAGCTGACAATGCGTTACACCGATCCTTAGGTTCATGCTTGCCATCACGCATTTTTGCACCACATGCCTCTATAAGGCTACCTTTACGTATTTCAATGTCTGCATTGCGCGCAAATAATACTTGCATCTCCCCTCTTGTTGTCCACTCAGCAGCGTAGCTGGAGACACACATGCCTAAATGTTGTTGATCAAGTGGTAACATGGGATGTTCCGTGCTTATGGTCAGGACATTCGCGATACGAAATTCATATTCTGGCTCAAATATGCATACGCTAATGCCGATCCATGCACAGTCTCTCATTAAGAATAAATCAATTACTTTTGCCTCATTTTTAAACAAAATGTAAAAGAGGTCTCTGTCAGTGATGTCTCTGAAATATATAAGACAGTGTATTACATTCTGTTCTGTTATATATTCATTATTCTTCATGTTATGTCTATTTAAACAGTAGCTGCCATGTATCTTTTACAGCAGTAGACCCAATATTAAATCAATAAATATTTCATACTTCTTACATTTGTATCTGATCTATACGTATCTCATCATTGTTACATTTTTGTACTTATGTCACAGAGTGACTAGCCTGTGTTCATTTTTTAACATCACTTCAGCCATAGTTTTGATCTTAAAGGCAAAACAGGCTTTGAAATTGAAACAATGATTTATTTATTTTTTTATAATTTTATTGCTCCATAGACATAGGTAAATACAAGGTACATTTTGTGGTGTTGTAAATATAACATTTTCACATATATAGGTATCATATCACATTGTAGAGTACAAATATGCTCTATCCTAAATACATATTGTTGTAAAACTTTTGGATATATACATAGTAATAATACACATAAATTCATATAATTGTACATAAAATCAATACATGTAAACAGTGTGAGGTAAATATTTATTTAAGGTGATTATGAAAGCTTGGCCATTTGCCCAGAACCTTTTGAATGTTATTTCTGACCGTTCCTATGTATATCTCAAGGTCCATATGGTATTTGAGTACCCGTTTTATCCTGTGAATGTTAAGTTGATTTTTGTTCCATTTTTGTTTATAGATCTCATGCTTCATAATGGTAAGGATTAGTTAATAATTATTTCGTTCTTAATGTTCCCTAGTAGTACTGATTTCTTATCTATATAGAAAGTCTGAGCATAATGGTTTATTAACCACGCATTGGTCTCATTCCAGATTTTCTGGGCAGATGGGCAATCATATAATAAGTGTGCGATTGTTTCAACCTCGTCACGATATTCACACATGTCTGAATTTTTAATACCAAATTGCTTTAATTTTCAATTTGTTATCAAGGTACGGTGCAGTACTTGGAATTGGAAGTATCGGCTTCTGGCATTTAATTTACATTTCAACGGCATTATGTATAAACATTTCCAGTCTTTCAGATTTAATTCAGTGAGCCATTTTTCTTGACCTGGGGGCAATTTTTTCTGCTTGGTAATTGCCAAACTTTTCTAATGCATTGTGTGCCCTTTTTTTCCTTGGTTAGCCATAGTATAGGTGGTGGTATATATACGTTGTAAACTACAGGCTTTGTTTCCATTGAAGTTATCCAATTTCTTGGTATTGCTTTATATAAAGAAAAGAAGGTGGTAAGCATTATTGGTCTGCCAGTTTTAATTTCCAAGTCTTGCTTGGTTAACAGGTGGCCATGTGGTGAGAAGATGTCACGAACGAATAATATATTGTTTTTATATAAGGATTCATTAAATGGTATGTTCATTTGGGGATTCCCCCATAGAGGTTGCTTGTCTATTTTTAGCTCGGATTTTTTAATAAGCAATGAGTACCAATTTTTGTATGCTAGAATGACACTTCTCCAGAAAGGATATTTGCCCATTTGATAGAATTCGCTATGATATCTCTCACCCGTCCACACAAGTCTTTTGATTTTGTGCTCATCAGCAAAACTCGACCATTCAAAAGTGTCTGTTATAGCTTTACGGACCCAAGTCAATTTTAGGCTCATGTCGAATTCTGAGAGTTCTATCATTTTCAGACCACCCAAGTCGTATTCTAGGCATAGAGTGTTTTTATTAATTTCGTGGCCCTTGTTTTTCCATATGAAGTCGATTAGGATTTTGTCTATCTTTAGAAGGTATTCTTTGGGAGGGGTAGGGAGGGCTTGTAAGACATGGGTTATTTTTGAGATAAGGAGGCTTTTGGCGACACACACGCGCCCTACGGGTGTAATGTTTCTATGGATCCAATTTTGGACCTGTTTTTTAATGGACTCTAGTTTGTTTTCTATGTTAGTGACGGTAATGTGGTGGAGGTTTTTTACATCGTAATCTATCCCTAAGGCCCTGAATTTGCTAACCCAGTCTAGGTTGTTCTCGCTGCAAAATCGGCGGTCAGTTTCCCTGATTGGTCCTATTTCAATGGCTTTGGTCTTAGTAACATTGATTTTTAGTCCCGATTTGTGGTAGAACCAGTCTAGTGTTTCCAAGCAATTTTTAAGGTTTTCCTCAGATGCTTTCAAGAAGACTGAGGTGTCATCGGCGTACTGACTCGCCTTATGTTCTTTATTGTTGAGGTTGATGCCCTCTAATTTTGAATTTTTCAGGGCTAGTGTAAGGAATTCTGTGCACAGGATAAATATGTATGGGGAGATCGGATCTCCCTGGCGACAGCTTCTATGAAGTTTGAAAGATTCCGATAGGTTGCCATTAATTATTATAGATGAGTTTGAATTTTGTTGAAACATGGATATCCATTGCATAAAATTTGTACCAAAGTTGAATTTTTTTAGACACTCATCTATAAAATCCCACGAAAGGCTATCGAAAGCTTTTTCAAAATCTTTTAGGAGAATAAGCCTGTTAGTGTTTGTGGATTCACATTTGTGTATGATTTCAAACATCAATCTGGTACAGTCGGCTATTGATCTTCCCTGTAGGAACCCCTTTTGCTCTCGGCTTATTATTCTATTTAAGATAGGGCAGAGTCTATTTGTAATACAGAGTGAAATAATTTTGTATGTTGTATTTAGCAGGGAGATTGGCCTCCAATTCTTTAACAGGTTGCGGGCTTTTCCCGTCTTGGGAAGGCAGGTAATTAGGCCTCTACTCTGCGATTGTGTTAGAGCTCCTCTCGAGAAACATTCGTTTACGCAGTCCATGAAAAAATATCCTAATTCGGGCCAAATTTCCATCCATGCCTGGGGATTTATTGTTCTTTTGCTGAGATAGGGCCTTATCTATTTCGGGCTTGGTCAGAGGAGTATCTAGAAACTCTCGCTCACCTTTGGTAAGTTGAGACGGGGTGATATTCATATGGTCAGTATTCCTATCCATATCTTTAGAGGAGTATAGGTCACTATAGAATTGTTTTACTGTGATGAGTATATCTGTCTGATTATTTATCGTTGTTTTATCTTCCAATAGTATCTCTGATATGTTTTTGTTAATCCTGTTTCTATTTTCTAAATTAAGGAAGTAGCAGCTCGGCTTTTCTCTGTGCTCTAGCCAGTCTGCCCTTGACCTAATATAGGCTCCCTGTAGCTCTTCCTTTCTGGATTCTATTAATTCTTCATTTAAAGAGGAAAGTTTGGATAGTTCTTCAAGGGAGGCTGTACCTGAATTTGCCTTCTCGTCGATTTCTTTAATTTTTTGTTCTAATGTTTTACGTTGTCTGTTTTTTGCTGCCTTCCTTTTTTTTACTGTAATATATTATCGATCCCCTAAGAGTAGCTAGAAGAGTTTCCCAGAACACGATTGGACTGATCATTAATTCAAAGCCGTGTGAAAGTGAGGCTATATATTCAGGGTTGTACGGAGAGGCAGTGTATACTTCATTAAAGTTAATTATTTCCTTTTTGATCAAGGTTATGAAGTCCTTCTCTTTTAATAGGCTATTATTGAATCTCCATATTCCAGGTCCTCTATTATCGTCTGAAAGTTTTAGGAGGCAGCTTATCGGGGAGTGATCGGATCTATATTTAGTTTCTATGTTGAATTTAGTTATGACCGACAAATGTTCGTCGTTACAAAATAGTCTAGTCTAGCCTGTTTTCTTGTAATTCCCTGGGACCAAGTAAACTTCTTTGCTGTGGGATTGTATACTCTCCATCCATCTGAGAGTGAAAGGGTTCTTATCATATCATTTATTGCTCTAGTCATCTTAGGGTTGTTTTGAATAACATAATTGGTGTTGTCTAGGTCAAAGCATCTGGTACTATTCCAGTCCCCCCCAATCAAAATGTTAGGGTTTTCGTATTTTTGTACTGTCTCTAGGATAGAGGTTATAAAATCAGGGTTGTCCTGGTTAGGGCAATATATTGAAGCTAGGACTATCGATAAACAATGATTTATTAGGCAAATGTTTCCCCAAAGCTACTATGACCCTTTCTACAACAATTACACAATACACATAATTGATCTATTGTTAAACTACATCATAACTAACTGCTGATTCCTTTTCTTTAACTTTCTCCTTTTCTTTTTATTACTGTTCTCTTAAGAACCTCTTTTTAATCAATATGTATTAACCTTAATATACTCACCGACACAACACTAGTCTATCGTAAGGATGCTCCAGCTTCATGACTTTGCCATGAACTCCTTCTTTGCTTACAATCTTTTTTTTCCCCTCCGGTGCCTTTCTTTATCCTGATTATTTGGGCCAGAACTCTTGTATCTTCTCCAATGAACTCAGCATCCACTCCTGATACTGGCACTGTTTGAACTTCAGGGCCATTCACTATCTCTGTGGCTTCCTGCACCCGTCCTTTTGTGATCAGCCGTGCCAACATGTCCTGGGTTTACACTTTCAATCACAATTTTCTACGTTTCTTTGAATATACATGTCATGAAAAAAAAAATCGATTAGTACATTCAATTCATATATTTCCCACATTATGTACCCCATGATAGTATTTTAAGAACCTAATTCTACCAGCTGCAACAAGCTTTTCAATATATATTTATTTCAGCGACATTAACTGAAATAGTATTCTTCACTACCTTTCTCTATCACATTTGTTGCTATATTCAGCGTATTTACAGCTTTAGTTAATTTCATATTAAGTAATAACTTTTCATAACGTGCTTAGCTATTTTCATATATATGCATTTATTTCAATACCACTTTATATTCATTACTTATAATTTCTCTACTGCAATATTTACATGTAATTAAAAAAAAATTCACCATACTAAACAATACAGTCTCAATTGTTAGCTGCTTTCTAAATAGTTGTTTTGTGTAATAGCATTTGGTGTAGGTGTCCTACTATTACATGTTGTCTGTTTGTGGTCAGGATTTCCATTCTAACTAATATCATAGAGGCAATCTCAACTAATTTTGCTGTTACTCAATGCTTTGGACATTTTTGCCTGTTTTCATATTTATTTGTACATTTATTTTAGAGTGTGTGATTTGCACACAAATCAATTTATTCTTAACACTATTAGACACTCAAAATGGAAGCTACAACTATCATCAATACCTTGAGCTAAATGCATAACCTTCTTCACTTCACCTATCTGCCCTCTTAAACAGTTATTACACTTGCAATTTTACCAGTTCACCTTCTCCACAATCAAGTCACACCTCATATATAAAACTATGTGCTATGTGTTTAGTTACTTACTCATTTCATTAGCTCTCGTATCATCTTGGCCTAAATGATTTTAGCTATATTTTATTCTCTATATTCCAATAACAAGATTATGTTAAACCGTACACACAGAATATTACGTAGCCTCTTCATGAACTATCAATGGGTATGTGAGATGTAGTGTCTAGCTGATATAAGCAAATGGTATTACAGCAATGGCAGACAAGTTCACAGCAGTCTTTTTTTGATGGAAGCAGTGAAAGTGTTTGAGGCCAGGATTTCTCTGCCACAGAGCTTGCATTCAATAATTTCTAAGGGCCTTCATCAGTCTCTAGGAGAACCACAGTTTAGTTACTAGGAAGCTTATCAGCAGCCTTTTAATGCGCCTCTGAAAACCCTGGGCATCTTTTGTGACCCTTTCATTTCTTTTTTTCTTGCATAGTTGATGATGCCATCTGTACCATTTACCATATTTAGCAGGTGTTATCAATTGCACATTAAACAATTGTAATGAACACTTCTATTTAATTCAAAAGCAGGACAGAACTATCTTCATTACCTGTTGCTAGTTCTCTTGTCTAAACCTACCCTCTTAAACAGATATAACCATAAGATTTATACTACACCCCTGAGTGTGATTGCCAAAAAGAAACACCAAACATTACTTCATCTACATAATGCTGCAATCTGCAGTGTTCTACATAAACTGACCACTTCATCAAAGCCAATCTCGTCTAATTTACTGATTTTCAATGCTCCATACATTATATCTTGGCTCAAATTTATTTTTACATTTTTACATGTGTTGTGTATGCACACAACTCGATTGATCCTTAGCACTTCTACCTACTTCAAAAGCAAGCCACAACTATCATCAATACTTAGTGTTCAATGCATAACCTTCTATTCTTCAGTTACCCTGCCATCTAAACTGATATTGACTTCCATTCTTACCACTTATAAATATTATACAATCAAAACACAAGTAATATACAAATCATGTGATTCTGCCTTAATCATATTCATTTGCCTAATCATTTACCCTTGGATTATTCTGATTAGAATATGATAAATTAGTATTGGGTGTTGGGAAAACTTGAAATAAACTGGGATAGGAAAGACGATGTAAAGGATATCACACACAGGACCTTATGTACACTGAGGAACACCTGTTAATAGGTATGTCATTGTACTTTATACTTACTTATGAATAAATGGTACTTATATAACTGGTTTCCAAGTTGAGAGCAGTCATTAAAGGTTGATAGCAGCAGTCAAAGGCCAGGATTTCCTCCCACAGAGTATGCATTACATCATTTCTCAGGGCCCTTATCAGATCTCCCAGGGAACACCAGTGTAGGAGGATGCATATCAGCAGTCTAACAATGGGCTTCTGTACATCTCTGCCTTCTTTTCCTAGACAGTTCATGTTTTTCCATCAGTGACTTACAGCTGCCATCTTAGTATTTATTACATATGTGTATTGCACAACAAATGAATTTAACTTGAAACTGTTCTCTATTTAGAAGCAAAACTCATCTATGTCAATACATTGCGCTTAATCATAAATTGTTCACTTAAGTCAGCATGCATTTTTAATCAAATATTAACATTGAATATAAGTACCAGTTATATAAGTACTACACCCTTGCCCTTCTTTACCAGAAACAAACAACACACTACTTCAACTATTTACTGCTGCTATTTGATTCTTCTATATGAACTAACAATTTTAACAAAGGCAATTTCAACCCTTTAAATTGCTAATCATTGCTTCAATTTCTTCTTGCCTTAAATCCACTTTTTACATACATTTTAGATGAGTTGTGTAATCACACAAATCCATTGTTTTATCCCTTTTACCTACTTCACAAGCAAGCCTAAATTATCATCAATACTTATTCCTCAATGCATATCCTTCTTCAGTACAGTTACCCTACACTCTTAAGCAGATATTACACTTGCATCCTCACTATTTGTAGCTGTTCTACAATCAAGCACAACCAATCTACAAACCATGTGCTCAGTCATCCATCATGTTCAGTTGCCTACTCATTTACCATTGCCTTATTGTAGGTTATCAATATGACAGGTGATTACATACTAAGGGTTTTGTGAAAACTTACTTAAAACTGGGATATAAAGTAGTTAAATAGTTATACACAGATGTTCACCTAAATTTTCTTCCCTTTAAACCCATATACAACATGAATTTTAAGCCACCACACATAGGATTAATTAGGCTGCGAATCAACTATTAATGAGTAAGTGGGATGTATTGTATAGTTACACATGAGGAAGTAATACTTACACCACTGGCTGACAAGTTGAGAGCAGTCTTTACTGGTTGATGGCAGCAGTCAAAGTGGCAGAGGCCAGGATTTCTCTGCCACAGAAGGTGCATTACATAATTTATGAGGGCTCTTATCAGATCTCTCAGGGGACATCCAATCAGGTAGTAGGATGCTTATCAGCTGTCTAACAATAGGGCCCTGTAACACATCTGCTCTTATTTTGTCAGACACTAACATTTCTGTTTTACCTAGATACTCAAGTCATATTAGCATGTACCACATGTTTGTGTATTGTTACAAATAATAACTAATTTGGATACTTTTACCTGTTTTAGAAACAAAACACCAAATATTCAATACCTGCTGCTTTATGCAGAATCTAGTTCATTCACTCACACAAACCTTAAACATATGTTACCATCAATTTCTATTTGATGATACTGCTGTTATATGATATTGACTACAGAAAATGTTTATTAAACATACATATATATATATATATATATATATATATATATATATATATATATATATATATATATATATATATATATATATATACATATATATATATATATATATATATATATATACATATATATATATATACATATATATATATATATATATATATATATATATATATTTATATATATACATATATATATATATATATATATATATATATATATATATATATATATATATATATATATATATATATATATATATATATATACAAACATACATACATACACACACATATACATACCGTATTACCCCGCATACAACACACACTTTTATACACCACAACACCTATGTCAAGGAGGGGGTGCGTGTTATCAACGGGTACATAAACAGAACTTTTTTACATTGATGCTATGGTGCGGGGCGGGCGTGGTAGCGAACATCTATCTTTAGTGGGTTCCTATTGTCTATTGTCCTGTCACCATGACGATGTTATGATGATTGCTATTATGATACCCTATATGTACCAGCTCATGTTTAAAAATAGACTACCCTTACTGGTAATTGGTATCACTTGTACAGTGACTCTGATCACTATAAACACTGTAAGCCTCTAATTCAAGAGGCAACGCGGGTTACGGTACAAGGGTCAAGTACTTAACCGGACACTCCACACTCCCCAACTCCGCATGCGTGTTATTAACGGGGAATTGTATTTTACATATGGGAAAGGGACTTGGGGAGGGGGTGCGTATTATCTATGGGGTGCGTGTTGTATGCGGGGTAATACGGTACATACATACACACACACACGCATATATATATATATATATATATATATATATATATATATATATATATATATATATATACATATATATATATATATATATGTATACATATACATATACATATACATATATATATATATATATATATATATATATATATATATATATATATATATATATATATAGGGTTGCATACCGGTACTCGGGTACCGATAGGAACCGAGATTCATTTCGAAAAGAACCGGTATTTACCCGTTTCATTGAGAACCGGTACTAAAAGGCACCGTTTCGTTTTTGAGTACCATTTCGTTTCAACAGTTTAAACAATTTGTTACTGCCAATAATATGTGGCGATGACGCTTTGTATGCTGATTCCCGCCGAAAGAGTTATAGACACGCTGTCTGGAATAGCATTCGGCGGGAAACACGATATGATCTAACATCCCACGCACGTTCGCAGTGCGTTGTGGCGATCATTTGCTTCGGTAACTTTGTCAATGTCCATCTCAATCGTTGGTTCTGTTCCCCAATTCTACTATTGATTGTTGTCATAGAATTGAGGAATGGAAGGACACTTGTTTATAGCGACATGAATGTCGTAAAAAAGCCGATCAGGCCTCGGAGATCAGAGGTACCGTTTCACTGTTAACGATACCGATACTACTGGTACCATTTCGCCAGTACCGGTACCGGTATCGTACCGTTTCGTGTTAACGGTATGCAACCCTATATATATATATATATATATATATATATATATATATATATATATATATATATATATATATATATATATATATATATATAACAACTAATCTAATATTTCCAACTTCATACTGTTATTCCCTGAATAATTACTAACATTTTTATCACTACCACATATTCTACAGTCAAGAAACAACTGATATACAAAACACTCTGCTTCCATTAGCTCACAAGATCATTTAGTTCCTCATTAGAACTTTTAATATTGTAGGTATAGGATTTTGGGGCAATTGAAGTAAACTGGCATGAAAAGTGCTAAATACTTCATATTTTGGTGTTCATTTCTGGAAAACAAATTCAGAGGTGTAGTATAACACTGATGTCAATATCTGTTAACATAACAACTGATGAACTTTTGCTTATCGACAATGTAATAAAGATAGCTATCAACAAGATGACATGACACACAGGACCCTATCAAGCCTGCAGATAAACAATTATAGCTAGGTGGGGTGAACTATATATCTAAATATGAGGAAAGGGTACTTACACCACTAGCATAAGTTGAGAGCACTCTTAATGTTGATGCCAGCAGTCAAAGTGCCAAGGACCTGCATTTCTTGTCACACAGTTTGTATTACATAAGTTATAAGGGCCCGTATCAAATATCCCAAGGGGTACACTTCAGTTACTAGAAGCTTATCAGTAGTTTTACAATGGGGCCTTCTAACAGCCGTGCCCTCTTTTGTGCTAGAAGCTTATCAGTAGTTTTACAATGGGGCCTTCTAACAGCCGTGCCCTCTTTTGTGAGACACTACCATTAGTTCTATTGTAGCCTAGTTACTGCTGCCATCTATACACAATTACATGATTTAAATATTACAACAAAGCCAAATCTTGTGATGGATACTTTCTCCTTAATATATTGTAACAGTCATTTTATGATTTTAAAATAATTCACACATAAATATCTATTACATTATCTAAGTCTCATGCAACATCAGCAGTTGTCGCCATGTGCAGCAGCTAACATTCAACATGCTTTCACCTGCCTTCTAATAAACCTGCCTTTTAATTTTTTATTTATGCTTGTCCTACATACTCTAATCCTTTTATGGTAACTTCTTATTCTAAATGGCCATGCATTTATACATAGTTCTTGTCTTAATAAGACAAAGATACTTGTTAGTACACCATACCTGTGTATAGAAGAGATACATTATACACAGCCTATGTGTATAAACAGAAAGATTTTTGTTACATACATTGCTGCTGTTTTTACTACAAAAAGATTGTTGTTAGATACATAGTGGTACTGGAAGCAAGTAAATTATTTTTGTTTTATACATAAAACTCGTGTATAAATCTGAAATGTTTTTTTTATATACAAACTATTTGTGTATATAGCATACTATTAATCTATTATACACTGCAACAGTGTATTCTATATTAGCTTAAGTACGCGCCAACTGTGTATATAGAATAAAAAATATTCTTTACACACTGGCTGTGTATACAAGGGATACCTTTTATATAAACAGCAACTGCATACAGAAAAAGTCTTTTGTAATAATAAACTCTTATAATGAATTTTTAACATCAACTTTTATTGTGTCTGGTTCCACAGATGTAGGCATATTCTAAATAAAATAAAAACAATGCATTCGCCATTCTGTTCTGTAGATGCTAGGATCCTTTGAATTTATGAGTTTGGCTGCTCCTTGATATTTATGTTTTTTTTTGCATTTTTATATTTTTCTGATATTTAATCAAATAAATGTTTATTTAGTACCCACCAAGTCTTAAACTCCATTCTTGGCCCAGTGAGTACACCAAATGGCTTATTCAAAAAAGAAAATATGGTACTTCTAAGAAGAATCTTGGGGGTATTCACTATCCATGGATTTTACTACCAGCCTTCTACTAATTCTTGAAGTGTCCACCTCATGTCTCACAATTTCAGCCTACTTAAGTCTTACATCCAAAGTCACTGCACATATACTGTCTCTCACCAACTCAGAATTTGATTGGAAATTTTCCGTAGCGTGAGAAAAGAAGCAAAAAGGATCATTATGACTCAGCCTCATAATAAAGAACCTGGGATGCACCAAAATAAACATGCAAGTATGTGATACATAATAAGTCACACATACTAATTTGTCTTTTTTTCTGGTTTGCCCTAAGGATTGGAATTCTTCCTCATGATTACTTTTTCTCTGACAAACGGAATGCCATTACTAGTTACAACGTTACCCTTTACAGATTTTTGCTATATTCCCTCTGGTAAACATTTATAGTTGTCTATCACTCTAAATCATTACCAAATATTACCTATAAGCTTTTGTTTTACTTTAAAGCAATTTCATGCAATTAATTACTTTTTATTTCCTCTGTGTTTATATTTGTGTACAGCCAGGCGAGTAGGCTTTACATATGTCCATATCCTGGAACTTCACCAACAATATATACTAATTGTACATATTTAGATGATCTATACATCATTTTTACTCCTTATCCATCTATCTATCTATTTCAAACACCCTTTTATTTTAATCCATTCCATTTGAGCCATGGATCCGTGAGCCGGCATACGGATCCAATGCTATATTATTCACATAACTTTTGCGCTTCTTTGCGCCCAGTGCCACTATGTTCATACTACACTCCACTCCTTACATATCCACCCTTATCACCTTGCATCGGATTTTCTCTGGATCCACATGCTACCGTGCATCCTATTCCCATTTTTTTACAACTAGAGTGTTTAGTGAGACATCCAGTCGTACAATGACATCTCACAAATTGGAGAAGTTCTTTTTGTGCTATTTCTTGTTTTCATTGGATGGGAACCATCCTTATATCTACAGTGCCAACTTTTGATTCTTTCACTAAATGTGCGAGCAGCCTGGGCATAATACACAGCTGCACGCTTGATTCCCACCCAGTTTCCTGGATGCACGCATGACCTTACAATTGACCGTAGCTTACATTCACAAGTTACATGGGACATTAGTGATTGGCTTATTTTTTTATATTTTATCCATGGGTGTTCACACAACCAGGCACTGACAGACGTCCGGTCGACTTGAGTAGGAGTTAAATGCCTGTACTGTTCAGTTTTCCAACCCTAGTCCTCAGGATCCAACTTTCTGTTCTTCCATGTATGAATTTGGTGATAAACACACAAGCTGTGGAACTTAATGGCAGCTTAAGTGAGTGGCAACTGTTCAGACTGAACTGCCTTCCTTCTTGTCTTTATGATTCAATAAACTTCTGGTATAACAAAGAAATTGACCAATCAGCTGCTAGAATTAGAGGAACTGATAATGATTGTAATTCTCTGTTTGACAATCCGGACCTCTTAACCCGAGTGCCATCCTTTGGAGCTGAACAACACAGAAAATGCAGGTCACTAAACACTACAGTGCTGCCACCAACTGGCTAAAGGGAGATCTTCATATAGTGTCCTTTCGAATGAAACAGGTTTTATTTCTTTTGCGTTTTAGTGATGGGTTTAGCCACAATATGTGCCAGATTGCCTGGACTAACAGATAAGTTGGGGTATCGTCATTAAAGAGGCAGATATTATTTCTGGTCATGAAGGTCTCCATGACCTTACCCTTGGCGTCATTTTTATTCCCTCCCTACAAGTAATTGTGAGAATTAAAATCCCCAACAATCACAAATGTACAAATGGCTGAGGTAATTGGGTTCTATGTGTGCAAGGTCACGGAGATGAAGTGCAGTGCTAGGAGGGATTTATAGATTGCAGAAAGTGATGATAATGTGAAGAGTCACCTTAACAACAATCGTTTGCAAAGGTGATTTCACATCTACAAGACTCTGAGGTAAATTGCTTTTGACAAATGTAGAGACACCACCATGTGCCCTCCATATCATCTATTGTTCCAGCTTTGTGATAAGCGACATTAAAGTCATTTGATCATCCTTGAGATTTGTTGCTTGGAGACAAATGACAGGAGCATTATATTTTTGAGCTAATAGTTCAAGTTCCTGCCGATTTGCTGAAAGTCCTTGACAGTTCCACTGAATAATAGAGCCACTAGCCAAGGTTAGAAAAAGGAGAAAAGAAAGAGATATGTGGATTAAAATCAATAAAAGTGTCATTTTCATGGTATGAGGTGTACTCTTGCCTTTGGTTGGTGTGGCTTTGGTACATCCTCATAGTCCATTGTTCCAAATGACCTCTCTCTGCGGCATTGAGAGAGAGGTTCAGATGAACCTTTGGATGGTCTTGAGCCTAAGGAATTTCTCCTTGGCTCCTGACTGCCACCCTGAGGGACAGTGACAGGTTTGCGAGTATAAGATTTTGTATGTATTAGCACAACCATAAAGTCACATTAGACCCAATGCTCAATGGTTACAGGTTCACTAATACTAATATGCCTGCAGTGTAATTATTCAGCGCTACACTCGGGTCAGGACTTGAGTGAATAAAAAAAGCACACCTGTTCAGTTGGCTGCAAGCAGGGTGTATCATTAATTTCCCTGCTATGCCCCATAACACAGGTCTTGCAGCTAGATCTCCCTGCCATGAGTCCAATTTATTCTAAAATCAATAATATTTATAAATACCGATTAAAGTATCTTTGCAAATATTTGCTTGTATAATATACTTAATAGGACCTAAGATGAATAACACAATTTGTGATAGGACTATATAAGAATGTGGTAGTGCTTTATACTCTGGCATGTAAAAATGAAGTTGACATTCCTTCCTTCTAATCATACTATAAAGATGTATGGATGGAACACTTAATTTTTCACCAGCAAATTCTCATATATAGAGTAATGGTCTGCTAAGTCTTGCGATTGCACATGGGTGACATCATCAGGCTGTGCATTGATGTATGTAAGGTTAGAGGTTTTTTACTGAAAGACATTTTTCTACTTTAGTAACTAAATATTTTTGGCGATTTTTTTTTCACTGAATTATTTTACTGAAAGATTTTTAACATTGAATGAAATCTTTAACTGAACAAATTTCCCCAAACGAATTATGTTCACCAAAAAACCACGTTTACTGAAGAAAAAAATTCACTGAATGATTTTTACTGAACAAAATATTTCACTGAGCGAAATTCACTGAAAGAAAAAAAAACTGAACAAAACTATTTCACTGAATTATTTTTACTGACTGAAAAGTATGAAGGACCAAGAGTGAAAAGGCAAATAAAAAACTTTATTTTCACCACCGTATTTTGGGGGGAGAAAATAAAAAAACGTTTTTTCTACCGTCGAAAAAACAGTGGTGAAAATAAAGTTCTTTATTTAATTTCTCCCCCCACCCCCCCCAAAAAAAATGGTAAAAATAAAGTCTTTTTTATTTTCTCTCCCCCCCCCCCCCTCCCCCCCAAATTACGGTGGTGAAAATTAAAAAAAGTTTTTATTCTCTCTTTCACACTTGGTCCATCATAGAAAAGCTTTACTGAATGAGAAACATCCTTTTTTTCAATAATATGAAAAGTATTTTTCCTGAATGATAAATTTTCTGAAAATGAAAAATACTTTTCTGAGTATTTTTACTTTTCGGCTTGCCATTAGATAGACTAGTGTCAGTCCTCTGAGCTACTACGTGACTGGCGCCAGTCTAGGCTTGCCATAACGCACTGGCCATATCCGCAATACGTAATCGAACACAGCGGATCAACATGTCGGCGGCTCAGTTGGTGCAGACGATTGTGGTGTTATGCATTGGAGGATTTTGGTCAGTTTTCGTTCTGTGTCGCTCCTTATGGCTACTTGCCACTAAAGGCTCTAAGTTTCTCCAAGTCAAGCAACGTGACAGCCCTCCGAAAGATTTACAGAATGACAGTTATGGCACTCACCACTACATTAAGTTGAAGGTATGCGAATTTTGACCTATCTATCAGTGTCTATACACTACAGGCTACACCCGAGGTAGTTTCGTCATCCTAATATTGAAATCATGGGAAGGCTAGATTAACTTTTCGTATATACCATTACGCTGTAGCCTAGATTTATAGGCTGTCATTATGTAGTGTCATATGTATTTTGCTGTCAGGTTCTTCTGTCACCAGCCCAGGCACCAAGCAGTCAAGCTGGGCAGTTTAGTTTGCATTTATCTCACCAGGGGAATATGTGACTCAGTGTGATTTAATATGACTAGAGATTTCTTGCACCAAGGTCTTAGCCAGGATTTAGATACTTGGTGGCCATAATTGGTGATTGTGAAATTTTTGAGTGTGCTATTTTTCAGAGGAGATCACAATATACTCAGACTGAGTAAATTAAATTAAATTAAGAATAGATAACTACCATGAACACACACTAACTTCTTGAAATAAGGCATAAAATACATTTGTCATTTGAATTATATTGAGATTTTAAAAAATCATTGATGTGCTTATAAATATAATTGACGTTTTTAGAAATTCCTCCCTAAGTCCAAATGACACCCAGATGCCCTACTGGCTAAGACTATAATATATGACTTGCACTTTCGGAAAGTGCTAAGTCATGAGTGGGAAGTTTTCTAACTGCATATATCCAGACTTAATCTAAGTTAGCTTTTTCTCTCACCACACGTTATTCTTTTGATCATTTCTCCACATTCGTTTTTCCCGATGTTCAGTGCTCTGCTTAGCCTTTGTTACATATTATAGCATGTTGCCATAGTAACAATTAAGGCAAAATTATTTTTCAACAAAGTTTTGAACAGATAATTTTGTTGTGGTTTTATTTTACGGACCGTCATCATGGCAACAATGTCACCACCTCAGGGTCTAAATATACAAATAAAGAATTTATGTCTGTTTTTGGATTTAAAAATAAATTTGTAGGTTTTGAAAAATTGTTAGGTATTGTTTTCTGGTGTTTATACATGTACAAGCAAATAAATTGGAGAAGCCACAGTACACTTCCTCCAGATATGCTATTAGCTATAGCTAAGGGTATTAACTAGGGATCTTCTATTTAATGTTAAATTCTATTTAATAATATATTCAATGAAACATATATATTTTACTTCTTGTTCATACAGAATTACAATATCTCATTGTCTGGCAGACTATGGCCCATTCCACTATGCAAGATTAGGTTACCCTATCAGCTTACCAATAGGTGCTGCCATTACCACCAAGGAGCATGACTGTAACAACCGGGAATTATTATACCTCACGTGAGGAAACTCTTATCCTATTGGATGAGAGCAATGTGTCAAGACTGTTGGCAACCTGTGTCTCTGTAGGTTCCTTGACAGCGGTCACCATTCAACTTATTAGCACCCGCTGTCAAGGAGACGACGTATTAGCACCCGTTGTCAAGGTGCTGTTTCATGATTCCCTATAGTGTTGAGGACGTCATGCTTTCAAGATCCCCACGCGTGACGAGCACTGAAGAAGAAACGTCAATCACAACCATATAATAACTCTCCTTCAAATAATTTCATATCTTTGCTTTATTCCAATTTTATTTAATTCAATATCAAAAATGGATGCAGTACTTTTTTAACCCATTGATGCTTTAGAGTTCCTCTAGAGATTAACATTTGGATCTAAGAGACTTTTGACAATAATTTTGAAATTGAGATTGATTTTACAAATTATTTGAAGCTCTGTTAGAATATTTTGTTTTGATTAACATCTAGTGTTTCCCAGCTATGCATTTATCTTAAAGATTTCACCAATGTTGTCAGGCCCCTTTCAGCTGCTGTGAGCATTAACCCTTTTAATGCTGAAGCCACTTGCGTCCAATGCACAAAAACGCAAAGATTTTTGAAAACCATCTTAAACCTGTCATGTTTGTACTCATTGGATAGCTCTCATGGGGTACTCTTGAATGAGTACCCATATGCCAGGGTTTCAATGATTTTTCAGGATTTTTGCGTTATTTTGTATTGGCCAACTTAGCCAGCAGCAGCAAAAGGGTTAATGGGTTAACTGGGAATAGCAGAATGAAGATTATTCACATTCCCTTCACATACATGTGCATCTTGGCCAATAGTTCATGGTGTTTTGGGTGCAGTGTGTCATGATGAATAATACATGACCTATATAGATAACCTGTTTGATGCTAGTCAGGTCAACCTCTCATAGGCTGTACAAAGAGCATGTACATGTATGTCAAGCACTATGAATTGTGAAAAACAAATAACCACATCAGGGATTTTCAGACAGGAGTAGATTTGACTCCTAGGATTTAAAAGTTAGGAGCAAATAAATCCTTGTGCATGTAGCTTGACAGTAAGAGTGAGCCAGGGGCAAACTGTCCAAGCTAGGGGGTTTCGGGGTATGTCCCGATTATCCTCAGGAAAATCTTTTAAGATATGCGCTCTGAGATACAATATGAGGTACTATTAGGTAAAAGAATGGGAGATATAAGTTGGAAAATAAAACTCAATCTTAAGATCCTCCTGTTGATAATTGACATGTCCATTCGCAAACTTGGCTTCTATGATTTAACATCCAGTACCAGAATGCTACGTTCCAGGGGAAAATGCCCCTAAATGACCATTAAGGTCAGGGATTGACCTTAACATTTTCAGACGGGAGCAGGTTTGGCTCCTAGGATTTAAAATTTAGGAGCAAATAAATCCTGGCGCGGGCACCACATCAATAAGATTTTGCCAAAGGCACACTGTACAGGTTGTTTGCTCCCCCAGAAAAAAAATGAAAAATGTGCTCTCTCAGATGCATTTTTGGCCACTATTAGGTGTTAAAGGAGACAGAAAATCTTTGAAAAGATGAAAAATTCTCAATATGCTCTAATTGATAATTGATATGTCCATTCACAAATTTGACTCCTACAATTTAAGATGTGGTAGCAAAACCACATGATCCAGGGGCAAATGCCCCTAAAACGACCTTAAAGTCAATCCCTGAAGGTCAATCCCTGCACATTGGCAATGCATAATTTTTGTATGTAAAAGATAAAGCACTGAAAATTCTATTGTAGGGGAGTTGCGTGGTTAAATAAAACAAGCTTTGGTTAAAGTTTCTACCTTGTCTATGGAAGAAAGATCTCAGGTAGATGCAGCCATAAGTCAATTGGTCAAATAACATACACTCTCATTAGGTCCACTGCACAAAAGATGCATACTTGTGTTGCCCAGCGCAACAAAAATGCCTGCAGTGTAATGGGTAGTCCCTCACATCTCTACATCACCTATCAGGGATAGACCTTATCATTTTTAGGCAGGAGCAGATTTGGCTTCTAAGATATGAAATTTGGGAGCATATAAATTCCTGTGTGTGCAAGGCGCCAGTAACAGTATGCCAGAGGCATGCTGTCCAGGCTAGGGGGTCAAGGGGCATGCTTTCCCATAAAGTTCTGAAAAAATATGTGCTCTCAGATGCATTTTTGGACACTATTAGGTCAGGGTCTGACACTTAGTTTTCTGGTAAGGGGCCCGAAAAAGGTCTTTAGATGAAAATAAGTGGTCAAAAACAGGATTTATGGTTATTATACATATGATTTTGGGCCCCTAGTATGAAAAATCTAGGGGCCCACAGCAAAATCTAGGGGCATATGCCCCTGGGAAAGTCGAACCCTGTAGGCAGTGATAAAAACTAACACTAGCCCACTAGCCAATGCGAGTTTCTTTCAAATTGGGCGAGTTAGAGTCAAAATATGCTCGCCCATTGGGCGAGTGAACAATTCCCCCCCCCCCCCCCACCCAATATAAAAATTCCCACCCAAACCCTTTGTTTTAAAAAGAAAAAGAAAAAGCTAAGAACATTAATGCTCACATGTCGTTGTCTTGTTTACCTCCCCACTGTTTGCAACAGGCTTCGCAACCTGGACTAGTAAGTTCAAAAATTCACTAGCACAGTGGGCTAGTAATAGTCTTTATGACTGTGTAGGTGTAATAAGAAGAGATAAAAATTGAAGATTTTCTTTCAAAGTGCTCCTGTTGATGATTATTATATCAAACTTGGGGCCTATATTATAACATCTGGTCACAAAATCAAGTGCTCCAAGGGCAAATGCCCGTAAAGTGTAAACGATCATTCAGTATTGCCGATTGGTTGCAAGCTGGGTATTATATTTGTCGCACATTTCAGGAAGAGATGCTTCAATACTTCTATATTGTATGTACATATCTCTGTGTTGCATATTTTAGGAAGTGAAGCTCCACTATGTCGCCAAGGGAGCAGAAGATAAACCTCTCATGCTGTGTCTTCACGGTTTCCCGGAGTTCTGGTATTCTTGGAGGTATCAACTCAAGGAGTTTTCGAACGACTACAGGTAAGAACTAACTATAATAATTGACAAATTGTGCCTCTAAAACAGGTATTAACGTATTTGTTCGAATAAGCGCACAGTGCATGTGCAGGTTAGGGAAAAATACACCAGAATGGGGTGCTGGCAAAATTGCATTTAACCGCACCCCCTACGTGGTGCTGATCGTTGAACAATCTATGGCCGATACACAACTCCCTCGACTACCGTATTTCCACTGTAAAAAAGAAAAGAAATTCAAGGCTGTAAAGGGATGGGTAGTTACGGCTAGGCAATGGGTTTATGTGCAGTGTAAAATCATGCAGTTTTTGTGAAAATAGTTTGCAAATCAATGCTTCATACCAGAGTTATTTTGAATGGTATGGCAGGTCCAGACGACATCCATCAAGTAGATCTCCAGGGCCCGGTTGCACCAACTAAACGTGACTCAGGCTCAAACTTAGACTCAAGGCTCAACTTGATTGTCCACAACAAGAGATGCTATTGTTGTAGACAATCAAGTTGAACCTTGAGTCTAAGTTTGAGCCTGAGTGAGGTTGGTGCAACTGGCCCCATGCATGAATGGATTGAGTAGGTTTGAATCTGTACAGGGTAACAGGACATGTCACTAAAGCCTGCCTGCCCTAAACAGACAGACAATGAAGGAAGACTTTCCTTTAGGTTTTTATGAGAGGATATCATAGATATATATGTCTTTGATCTTTGACTGTTCTGTTTGTTGCTGTAGGGTTGTTGCAGCAGATAAGTGAGGATATGGTAAATGTCTTTGTCTGTTTTGTTTGTTGCTGTAGGGTTGTTGCAGCAGATAAGTGAGGATATGGTAAATGTCTTTGTCTGTTTTGTTTGTTGCTGTAGGGTTGTTGCAGCAGATAAGTGAGGATATGGTAAATGTCTTTGTCTGTTTTGTATGTTGTTGCGGGGTTTTAGCTATAGATAGGTAAGCATATGGTAAATGTCTTTGTCTGTATTGTTTGTTTTTGCAGGGTTTTAGCTGTAGTTAGGAGAGAATATGTTAAATGTCTTTGGCAGATTTTTTTTGCAGGGTTTAGCAGTAGAATCATGAGAGGATATGCCCCTAAAGTTTACTTGCCCCGCCTGCACCCAGTTACACCAAGGGTGAGTTACACTCTGCCCAAAGCATTACTTGCCGAGCCGGGCAAGTTAGGGTCTTGTTCTGCTTGCCCGATTGCCATTTTCTGCTGAATTCACTTGCAACTTGCGACGGGGCAAGTGGTTATGTCACACGCTGTAATTTCGGTTTTATTTGTTGTTACAGGGTTGTAGCAGTAGATATGAGAGGATATGGCGACTCAGATAAGCCATCTGGTAAAGCTGCCTATACTATGACGAAGCTCACTGGTGACATTAAAGAACTCATTCCAGCTTTGGGTAAGTCAAACCTATGACGCCTAGGTAAATTGCAGGTCAAGCTGTAAGTGTAAGAATATTTTACTACAGTAAAACTTATGAACACAGCTCTTAACCCTTATGCTGCTGGTGGCTAACTTGAATGATGCAAAATACCTGAAAAATTACTGAAACCCTGGCACATGGCTACTCATCTGACAGTACTCAGTGAGAGCTTTTCAAAAATCGTTATGCCCTTGTACTTTGGATGAAAGTAGCCTCAGTATTTGAAGGGTTAACCCATTCACACTTAAGAGTTCTCTAGAAATGTTGTCTGCTATATTCATACTTTTGGAAATAACTTGGGAATAAAGCGAAAGATCGCAAAATATTTCAAGGAGAGTTGTTGTTTATCTTCTGATCAACATTTCTCCTTCAAATGTTTTCCAAAAAATGCTTTTGTAAGGAAAATATTTCCGAAATCATCAGGCCTCTTTTGGCCGCTCAATGGGTTAAAGATGCTAATGATTCTTCTCTTTCAGGGTACTCCAAGGCTGTGGTTGTGGCCCATGACTGGGGTGGTGCGGTGGCTTGGCAATTTGCCATGAAATATCCAGAAATGGTGGAGAAACTGATCAACTGTAACATTCCACACCCTAAGGCCATGAGGAAGTTCCTACAAAAGAGCTGGAAACAGTTTCTCATGTCTTGGTGAGTTCCTTTCCCAATTTAGAACGATGGTGAATTTCCTTAGCAAGAGCTGGAAACAGTTTCTCATGTCTTGGTGAGTTCCTTTCTCAATTTAGAGCCATGGTGAATTTCCTTAGCAAGAGCTGGAGACAGTTTCTTATGTTTTGGTAAGTTCCCAATTTAGAGCCATGGTGAATTTCCTTAGCAAGAGCTGAAATCAGTTTCTTATGTTTTGGTGAGTTCCCAGTTTAGAGCCATGGTGAATTTCCTTAGCAAGAGCTGAAATCAGTTTCTTATGTTTTGGTGAGTTCCCAGTTTAGAGCCATGGTGAATTTCCTTAGCAAGAGCTGAAATCAGTTTCTTATGTTTTGGTGAGTTCCCAGTTTAGAGCCATGGTGAATTTCCTTAGCAAGAGCTGAAATCAGTTTCTTATGTTTTGGTAAGTTCCCAATTTAGAGCCATGGTGAATTTCCTTAGCAAGAGCTGAAATCAGTTTCTTATGTTTTGGTGAGTTCCCAGTTTAGAGCCATGGTGAATTTCCTTAGCAAGAGCTGAAATCAGTTTCTTATGTTTTGGTGAGTTCCCAGTTTAGAGCCATGGTAAATTTCCTTAGCAAGAGCTGAAAACAGTTTTTAGCCTTGGTGAGTCTCTTGAAATCCCGCCTTAGAGGCATGAGGAAGTTTCCCAGAAACTGGAGACACTTTCTTATGTCTCTGTGAGTTCCCCTCAGAACCCAGGATAATTAGGAATTTTCCCCGTGAGAGCTGAAAACAGTTTCTTATGTCTTTGTGAGTTCCCCTCCTAATCTAGGGCAATGATGAATTTCCCTTAGGTAATTATGGTTTTCTTGTATTCCTCATCAAAAAGAGCTGAGGAAATATCCTTTTTGATATAATCTTTGTATGAGTACATTCATTTTTCTTTCAATGGAAACATAGACATTGGTTGGAAAAGTGAATAAATGATATGATGCTATATAAAACATTAGACATAGAGCTTACCAGGGTCTTAGCCAGGATTTGGAAACTGGGTGCCCAAAATTGCCAAATTTTAAATTTTGGGGCGTCCAAATTTTAAAGGGGGACCACAACATACTCAGATTTGAACCATAAACATGTATAAATTTATCAAAACAAGGCATGATATCCTTATAAAATGTCATAGGAATAATATGGAGATGAAAAAATCAAATTATATGCTTGAGATTGACATTTCAAGAAATTCCTCACAAAATATTTTGGGTGTCCTGAGGGGGTGCTTTTTAAGGGTTTGGGTGTCCAAAAAGACACCCAGATGCCCTGCTGGCTAAGACCATGGAGCTTACCACAGAACAAATATTCAAAAAGAATTCTGCAACTGAAAAATTCAGTGTTTTAATTTCAAACTTATTGAACCATTTCAGGTCATTAATCCTTAAGCTGCTAGTGGCTAATTTGGCTGTTACAAAATGATGCAAAAATCCTGAAAAAATGACTGAAACCCTGGCACTTGTTCAATCTTTTATCAAAAATCTATGGATCCTTGTACTTTGGACAAAAGTAGCCTCAGCATTGAAAGGGTTAATTATTAATAATACCTGTTATACAGTATTTCAGGTCATTAATTATCCTTGGTTATGATGATATCTTACTATCCTCCAGGTACATGTTCTTCTTCCAACTACCCTACCTGCCAGAGTGGTTCTTGCGCACCGGAGATCTGGCCCTGTTTTCAGGGATCGCTAAATCAATGAAGCCTGGCACAACTAGTGAGGAGGATACAGAGGTCTATAAATACATCTTCTCTAGACCAGGTAAGTAAAGATCAGTGGTATATATAGGTACTTAACCCTTATGCTGCTGGTGGCTAATTTGGCCAATATGAAATGATGCAAAAAAAATGAAACCCTGGCATATGAGAGTACTCAGTGAGAGCTTTCCAATGAATGAATACCTACATGATAGGGTTAAGATGTTTTTCTAAAACATGGGTGTTCTTGTGCTTTGGATGAAATTAGCCTCAGCATTGGAAGGGTTAATCCATTCCAGAGAAGTACATTGGGTGTTTATCTCCCACTGATCCACACTTAAAATTGTCCTCTTAAGATTGTCATCAGGATCTATGATATCTTTGGTAATAACGTAAGAATTAAGAATGATTTTTGAAAGGAGCCTATAAAGGAGAGGTGTTGGGTAGATGATATGATTAACCTTTTCCTTGAACTGTTTTCCCAACTTTGCTTTTCCTTCCACATACAAAGTCTGTCAATACCACCTATATATTGTTGCAGTCTAGTGAAAGTATATATATACATACATACACACACACATTTATATATATATATATATATATATATATATATATATATATATATATATATATATATATATATATATATATATATCCACACACACACACATACATATATATATAGATATATATATATATATATATATATAGATATATATATATATATATATATATATATATATATATATATATATATATATAGATATATATATATATATATATATATGTATATATTTTGTTTATTTCTAGGAGCATTTACTGGCCCTGTCAACTACTACCGGGCAGCTTTGCAGTCCCCTCCAGAACGAGGCATCAACCCTAAGATCACCACCCTGCCAGTTCTTCTCATCTGGGGAAACAAGGACACGGCTCTGAGCACAGAGATGGCCGCCATGTCCGGCGACTACTGCAGCAACTTCACGCTGAAGTATGTGGATAACACCAGCCACTGGGTGCAGCAGGAAGAGCCAAAGATAGTCAACCAGTACATGTGGGAGTTCCTGAAAGAGTGATGATGTTTCGGGTATTGAGATGGTGTAGGCCTTTACTGGCCCAGTCACATCTGGAGCTTACACATGGTCCGACACATAACAAGATGTTATTATAATTAAGCGATATCTTGAGAGATATTTTACTGAAAGTTGTATGTCATGTTGGGTTACACAACCCTTATATATATATATATATATATATATATATATATATATATATATATATATATATATATATATATATATATATATATATATATATATATATATATATATATATATATATATATATATATATATTTATATATATATATATGTATATATATATATGTATATGTATATATATATATGTATGTATATAATTTTATATATATATATATATATATATATATATATATATATATATATATATAATATATATATATATATATATATATATATATATATTGCTCTTCAGATATTTCTCAAATTCTTTGATTAATCAACCCATTCTTGCCTGGAGATCTCTGTCTTAGACAGATGTGGTTTGGACTTTTTAATATAACGTAGGAATGAATCATATATTCACAAAACATTTGAGTTTTGGGTGCTGATGAACACTTCTCCTTCAACTATCAGACATTTTCACTAAAAAAGCACTTAAGTCACAAATATATAACCAAAATAGTGAGGGCATTTTGACTGCTATAGGCGAGAATGGGTCTAGTATGAAGTCATTGGACCATGTGTGCACTCCTTATGCAAATGGGTTAACAAACACCACTATGAACAGGGTTATGATGCCAAAGTAATTTTCTTTCTAATGTAGTAGTGATGTATACAAATATATTATGATATAGATCACATCACATCATTAATCTTAGCATGTGGGCGCACAATAAAGAAGTGAACTTCAGGGCAGGGGACTTGCAAATTTTTCAAAGGTTGATAATCTTTTTCAATAATTGTTAAAAATTGATTAATCACATAAAAATATTTGCTGACATTTGTGGTTGATTCCTAGCCCCAAATTCACATTTTATTATCCATGATTTACAAACATGGTCACTGCTTGGGAATATGGCAATACTACAAAATGGATTTTTGATTCACTTATGTGATTTAAGAACAGAATGATACTACTTAAAGGGTTTAGATTCATTTATTTTATATTTTTAATATATCCATGCCATAGTTGTTATTTTATAACATAATGTAGGAGATCGAAATATCTGTGATAGATTTTGATATAGTGTATTTTTTTCACTGAACATTTAACTCTTTCATGCCTGAAGCACTTAAATAAGATATTTGTCCAACAATAGCATCTTTGGGGATGTATTTGAAGGACATGGCTTATAACGCGAAAACCAACAGCTCTTCTTCAAATATTAGCCCTCAAGCTACTGGTGTCTGATTTGGTCAACATGAAGTTATGACAAAAAGCAGAAAAATCACTGAGACCATGGCAAATGGGTACTCATCTGATAGTACTCAACAAGAGCTTTCCAATGAATACAAACATGACAGAGTTCAGATGATTTTCATATTTTTTTCCTTTTGTGCATTGGACAAAAATAACCTCAGCAGCAGGAGGGTTAGCTTGAAATATTCAGTCCCCAGAAGAAGGAATCAGCTGGCTGGCTTATGAAGCATTTTAGAGAAACATAATTCATCAACAAAGGATGTTCCATGCAGTTTATAATGGCCGAATGATATGGTAGGTCACAAACATTGTACCATTCCAATAAAATAAGTGATTTTTGAAAGTGTTTTGTTGGTATGTTTTTTCACATTAAACTTGTTACTGAGACAATGCTATTTGAATCTCTCTTTTTATGCCCATATTTAAAAAAATCTTTCATAATAACAAAATTTCTGCACTGACACTATCATGCCAATTTTGTTTGCAGTCAAACCTCAAGGGTGGGAATATGAATAGAAAAGTTCTCTCTAGAATGCAAGGGGTATAAATCCCAGATTTCTGTTTAGGCAGAAATGTGAATATTCTGAAGAAAATCACCATCTAAAATTGTCAAGGGGTATTTGTCTTAAACCCTGAACTCTCCATTGGCACAAGAGTATTTACTTCAATCTGAAAAATTGAATCCTGCTCTTTTTTTTTGGGGGGGGGGGGGGGGAGTCATGCAGTTAGAATATTTTGATTTGGAATTTGCTTTATCATCAATTTTTCTACCATATTTAGGCTAAATAGTTACTAGCCAGTTTTAATTGGGGGAAGAAATTGGAAAACCTGGGGAACAACACCGCCCAACCCCTAGTCTCTGGCAACTTTCTCACATGCCTCAAGTATGATTTCAATCCTGGGCAGATGTTGTAGACCTTGAAGATACTGAATTTGAACACCACTTTGGAAAAGGAGTTGGCGAAGCATGTTAATTTTTGTTGTGTTCTTTTTGGGTGCATTTTGACCATACCTTCCAACATTATTTTTGACCAAAGATGCATGAAATATTAAGACCTGACGCACATACTGGTTGTTCATAACATGTTTATTTGAGCCATTTGTGATGCGATATAACAAATAACAGCAAGTGATTTCTGCGTAAAGTAAACCAACAGGTTCCTTTTACCAGGCAAAGCGCTTACACGACACTGACCACACACACTTCAACACTCGACAATTTACACACATTGTACCTTCCAAACTTCATGTCTTCAATGTCTTAATAAATACAATTTTCAATAAATAGTTCCACAAATGATCCATTGTCATTTTTTTTCAGAAAGCTCGTGGCAAAAAATAAAAGTAATACAAGCCTATTCTCCAAAATTATGCTAGTCAAAGTAGAACTCCCTTCTAAGGTTGTTCTGACCTTAGTAAACTGACCATCCAAGATGATGGTGGTCATTACTGACCCTTTTTTCAAGAGTTAACTAAAGATAAAACTTCTACCTTTCAAGATCTTTCTAGTCTATATTTACAGAAATCACCATCACAGAATATTCTGATAATCCCCTTCATAGATTATTTTTGTCGCAATTTCTCCATTCCCCACTTCCAAAATCATTCTTGTTAAATAAAATGACCACTCTTAACCATCCCCACTGTTAAATGACTGAATGATTCATTACTGTCTTAAACATGGCAGAGGTAAAATCTTGTTTTCCACATTACCATAAATTCTCAGTAATTTGGGACACTTTTTAACAATGACAATTTTTATGGGTTGAGGCCGACCCATGTTTTCTGAAAATACAGACAAAGCAGAGTAATAGTGGCACAGATTTCCCTTGAAATATTTTGCACAATAATTACTGTGGCCCAAATTCTTATGGTGGTCTAAATTCACAAGAATTTACAGTAGCTACTGTTAAGCCTTCATACCACATCAGCTTTGGTTCTGTATAACAGGAAATGTACAACAGTTGTTTATACAAGCTTGCAACCAATTTTGTATTGATGTAGTTGCTTAAACTATTTGTGAATTATCATAATTCTTTCATAAAGGGTAGCCATATCAACATCCCTTCTGAAACTCGAGAATTATGGAAGTCAGACTCTGTTGGCCTTATAAAAGTTTAAAAAAGACAAAATAAAGTTAATCTGTTTCTCATTAATCTATCAAATGTTAGTTAGGAATCATTAATAAAGTTCAACAACAAAAAGATCAAACCATTAAATCATATATAAATGCTCAACTTAGATGTACAGTAGACAAAGTTCAAAAATAAAAAGCAACATATAACAAAACCAATGGGATTGCTTAATGTAAGCAATGAAATAAAGAAAAGCTATCACAACAAAATTCCCCATGTGTGTTATAGAAGAATTGACTTTAGCTCAGAAGCATAAAAGCTTCATCCAATCCAGTCTCAAAAATACACACATAATGAGCTTGCTCTCTACCAGCCCTCCCATACACATCATTTCTTGAAAATGACTCAATAACCAATACATAAGATCCTATAGGTAAAGGTGAGGTGATCTACTGTGCGTTCACACACACACACACACTCTAACACACACACACACACATATATATATATATATATACATATATATATATATATATATATATATATATATATATATATATATATATATATATATATATATATATATATATATATATATATATATACATACATACATACATACATATATACATATATACATACATACATACATATATATATATATATATATATATATATATATATATATATATATATATATATATATATATATATATATATATATATATATATATATATTCATCTTAGTGGACATAAAACACTCATATGGGGATCATTTGAAACATGTAACTTGTGACCTAGAAAATAGTCGGAAGGGTTCTTAACCCCAAACCAGCTGAATGGTTTTCTTGAAACTTAGTTAAATTGTGGCCATAAGGATGGAGACCATCCTCACTGATAATTAATTAAAATCATAACTAGATGCCCTTTGGTTATTTGTATGAATTATCTACATAAATCTTAAACTAAAGCTTCGACATGGACTGTGTCTACTCGGGTTGAAAGAGTCCTTGTAGGACTTAGAATTCATCACAGGTTCTCGATATCACCAACTAGATACATGTGCTCTTTGTTGCGCCTTTATGCATACAATTATTGTCTGGATCTATGATAGTTTTGACAATAACTTTGAAATTTAAAAAGATTTTAGAAAATATTTCAAGGAAAGATGTTGCTGGTGTTCTGATTAACATTCCTCCTTCAAATATTTTCCCAATTAAGCATTTACCTAAACGATTTTACCAAAATTGCCAGGCTGTCTTTGCTGCTGTGAGCATTAATGGGTTTTAATATTTAAATTTGTAGCAACTTATTCAATGTGCTTCTTATCTCTTAAGATACTATATACCTAACTACAGGGCCATTCCACCGCACAAGGGAACGTGTGAATACTTATAGTCACAATTTTATTTTTAATAGCGTTAAAGATGAGTGTTTGGCCAAACATACATAACCCTCACTTAAAGCTTCTTATTACCTATTGACAATTTAATTATCAATTATATATTACTATCTGATTACATCAACCTTAAATAAGTCTTGTTGGCATATTATTACAATAAATATGCCTTATTCAGGGCCTTGTTTAAGATCAGGATTATTGTCAAGCAAGTTCTTACATGCTAATATTTTTAACTGCATTTTGTCAGCAATGTGTTTTTGGTTGAAGAGTTATCACACGCATAGCGTGGATATTTAACATTCCTCATCAGAACCTTGTCCCAGGGTTTCTGGAGAGCATGCTGTTTATTACTTCTCTTCAGATCTCGCCACAGTTCAACATTCTTAGTGAGCATGTTTTATACTCCTTGACCTGTCCAAACCCTGTTCCTGGTGAGCTTTTCTGGTGAGCATGTGTAGAGACCATGTGGTCGGTCAGCACTCCTGGTGAATATTATCAATACTTCTTGTCAGAATCCTGTCCTAGGTCAGCGTTTCTGGTATGTTTAATACTCCTGGTTCAAACCCTCACCCAGGCCAGCATTTCTTGCGAGCATGTTAATACCACTCGTAAGAACTATGTCAGCGTTCCTGGTGAGCATGTTTAACCCTTCCAATGCAAAGGCTACTTTCAACCAAAGCACAAGGATGCAAAGATTTTTGAAAGCCATCTGAACCCTGTCATGTTGGTATTCATTGGATAGCTCTTGCTGAGTACTCTCAGATGAGTACCCATGTGCCAGGGTTTCAGTCATTTTTTAGGATTTTTGCGTCATTTTGTATTGGCCAAATTAGCCACCAGCAGCATAAGGGTTGATACTCCTTGTTGGAACCCCGCACCAGGGCAGCGTTTCTGGTGAGTATGTTTAATACTCTTTGTTGGAACCCCGCACCAGGGCAGCGTTTCTGGTGAGTATGTTTCATACTCATCATCAGAACCCTGTCGCCAGTCAGCATTCCTGGCAAATATTAATAGTACTCCTTGTCAGAATCCTGCTCCAGGCCAGCATTTCTTGCGAGCATGTTTAATACTCCAAGTCAGAACTCTGTCAGCGTTTCTGGTAAGTATGTTTAATACTCCTCGTCCGAACCCTGTCCCATGTCAGCGTTTCTGGTGAGCATGATTTATACTCCTTGTCAGCATTACTTGTGAGCATGTTTAATACTCCTTGTCAGCATTTTGTGTGAGCATGTTTAATACTCCTTGTCAGCATTTCTGGTGAGCATGATTTACATACTCCTCGTCAGCATTATTTTTGAGTATGTTTAATACTCCTCATCAGAGCCCTGTCCCAGGTCAGCGTTCCTGGTGAGCATGTAGTTGTCCATGTCTATAGAGCGGCAGTTGTTGATGGCGTAGCGGAGCCGGTCGGCCATGACGGCCTGGCTGCTGTACGGAGGGATGCGAAGCTGGAAGAAACACGTCTGTGACGTGGGGAGACTGTCCTGAGCCTGCAAAGATAAAGACAAACTCAGATAAACACCATCATCTTTACAGAAGCATGCGTTTGCCCATATGGAACAATTCCAAAATATGCCATACACAAAATAGTGCCTGGTTTAGTACTGTCCTGAGCCTGGAAACATAAAGATACACTCAGATAAGCACCATTACGAAAAGTATTTTGAACCATATATGTGGCAGAAATTACGTTCTTCTGAGGTATATATGTGCTATGCGAAAAACTCTTTTGCATTGATTTATCAGATTTTTTTTTTCATAATTAAATGATTTGGGTTGATTTCCTGGCCACATTGATGCACTTGGGTTTGGATGCGAAATTTTCACATACATACAGGTAAGTAACTAATCAATTGGGGTCAAATTCCTGGTAAAATTGATGTACCACTGGAAACAAAACAAACAATCGCGATTGTTGTATACTGCACACATTGTTTGCACAGTACGTTCAGAGACACGAACGTTTGAAACATGTGAGCATAATTGATTTTGTAAAATTTCTATAAACAAGTCGGTGTGGCTTTGCCACGGACATTTAACCAACTAATTGTCTGAGCACTACTAAGCGCTATAACGAAATAAATTTTGTGCCACATATGTGGCTGAAACTAGGTGCTTCTGAGGTACAAGTGTGTCTTTCGGCAATAACTGGGAACAATTTCCTGAGCCTGAAAGCTAGGATAATGGCACAATCAGCTAAGCACCCTTACTAAAATATTTTTTGCCACATTTGTGGCTGAAATTAGGCTGTTCTGTGGTACAAGTCTGTCTTTCGGCAATAACTACCATGTACTTAAAGGTAAAGGTGTTCGGTTTATAGTCTTGTATCCACCAAAATGTTCACACAACCTTCCTTCCCTAGCAGGCACTATACACACGGAATCCATTTCAATCCCTGAGGAATATTCTAGAGCAGCTGGCAGCATATAGCGCACAAACTCTAAGCACTGCCTTATTAATGCTAGGTACCCATTTTTGCAGCTGGGTAGATGGAGGCAATATGGAATAAACTGTCTTGCCCAAGGACAGACCAAAGTGCCCCGGCCGGGAATTGAACCAGCGACCTACTGATTAAGATAATATGATGACACAAATATGGTGTAGAGCAGAAAAGGCTATTTGTGAAATGTACAGAAAGGCCACTAGGGGGAGAACTGGTTTAGGGTAGGGCTTGCCATATATGCATGCTGGGTATGGCTTGCCATACCGGAGGCCATAACCCCTATGGCGAGTACAAGGCCAGGGCCCTATTGCGGAGATACGGATACTATGTAGAGGTTTAGTAAGGAAACATTGTAATCATATTGTGATAAGTTTTGCATTAACAGTTAAACATTATTGTTTGTACTTCTGTGTCATTATGTTTTATTTTGTTTCTGTAAGTTCCGTTCTCTTTATTTTGTATATGTAATTTCGTATTTGAAAAGATACGGTCAATAACGAATACAATACAATACAATTACCTGGTGAAAGAGACCTGATGAATGAATGGTGGATTTTACAATACCCGATGCTCTCAGAACTCAGTGTCCATTATTATCAACTAATGGAGATTTTTTTTGGCATTAACTTTTACCTTTGAGCTATTAAGTATCACATTCAGACAAGCTTTAACCCTCATGCTGCTGGTGGCTAATTTGTCCAATACAAAATGATGCAAATTTCCTAAAAAATGATAGAAACCCTGGCAAATGGGTATTCATCTGAGAGTACTCAGTGAGAGCTATCCAATGAATACCAACATGACAGGGTTTAGATGGTTTTCAAAAATCTTTGCATCCATGTGCTTTGGAAGAAAGTAGCCTCAGCATTGGAAGGGTTAACTAATGACTTACCCTATCCACCTTCATGACTTGGAAGCGCTGTGAGATATCGGCAGGATTGGCAGGCAGTCGCGAGCGGCCAGACACAAATCGCATGAAGAGGATTCGCTCTTCGTTGGTGAAGGCGTCGAGGATTTGCCAGAACCACTGAACCAGCGTATGAGTCTCATCCACCTCGCGATACCTGAACATCAAAACATAAGAGGAAAATTACTTCGAAGGCCCTTGATTTTCAGTTGCTATGGCACCATAGACAGCCTTTCAAAAGACTACACAATTTTCAGGATTTTCCTCATGGGATTAGTACATTCCACCATATATGAATAAAAGAATGGATATGAAGCGAGAGACCAATTACTATATGCGCTATAGTGAAGACCAGGCTATTCCCACGAGTTTAGAATCTGGCCTAAGTGTGACGTCACTGTGAGACAAAAAATAAAGAGGGCTCTCATATCGTTTACATTACAGAGAAACCTGGGCACCAATATGTGCAGAACACAACTTTTGGGCTATTCGCCGCAGCCAGCTTGTTCAGGTTGACCGGCTGGTTTCATATCCCCTTGATTTTATTCATCTAAGATTCCACCAACAGTTTACTGGTGATTCTCATATTATCCCATCCATGCAAAGAGCCACGACTCATAAGAAACTGATTAATTGATTTAATTTAGTTTTGACTCTGCCAAGTTTTAAAAGAATATTTACAATTTTCACATGTTATATGTGCTACCGGGCCTGTCACTAGACGTGCCTATATTTCATGTAATCAAAAGAAAAGTTAGTGGTGTCATAATTATGCTCCATATTGATATATTATTAACTCTTCTAAAAATATAGCAATTTTAAAAAGGTTTAGTACAGCAACAGCGCTATAGCACAGATATCAAAACATTTTACAACTCCTACAAAGGTTCAGTGGTTGCAAAAATACTGAAAAAGAACAAACAATAAAATAGCTAGCGTAAAAACTGTATCTTCCTGTGATGGTGAAGAACTAGCAACATTAAAAATCTATTCCTAAACGAGTTTCTCCATATCTGGCATAACTCACCTAACCAGGGTGCAACATAGGTTTCAAAACATTACTTGCCGAGTGGGGCAAGCTGCCCCTAAAATTTACTTGTCCCGCAAGCACTTCTACTTGACCCGCCACTCTGTTAAACAAAGGTGAGTTACATTGCGAGGACTCTGCCCAAAACATTACTTGCCGAGTGGGGCAAGCTGCCCCTAAAATTTACTTGTCCCGCAAGCACTTCTACTTGACCCGCCACTCTGTTAAACAAAGGTGAGTAACATTGCGAGGACTCTGCCCAAAACATTACTTGCCGAGTGGGGCAAGCTGCCCCTAAAATTTACTTGTCCCGCAAGCACTTCTACTTGACCCGCCACTCTGTTAAACAAAGGTGAGTTACATTGCGAGGACTCTGCCCAAAATATTCCTTGCCTAGCAGGGCAAGCTGCCCCTAAAATTTACTTGTCCCGCAAGCACTTCTACTTGACCCGCCACTCTGTTAAACAAAGGTGAGTTACATTGCGAGGACTTACTTGCCGAGCGGGGTCTTGTTCTGCTTGCCCGATTGCCGTTTTTTGCCGAATTCACTTGCAACTTGCAATGGGGCAAGTGGTTATGTTGCACAGTGCTAACCGCCTTTTTCAGTATGCAACTTAATTACAAATCCATTTCTAAAATGGTTCTCATCATATCTGGCATAACTCACCTGACCACCTTTTTGAGTATGTCTACGGAGACCTCTGGCATGCCGCAGACCATCTGTTCTAGATGCTGGCCGGTGAGGAGGGAGAGGAGAGGGACGGGGATGATCCACGCCATACCCTCGCGCACTGACTGAACCTAAACAGAGAAAAAAACAGTTGTTCTTTCAGTATTTCCATTTGTTTAACCCTTATGCTGCTGCTGGCTAATTTGGCAAATACAAAATGATGCATAAAACCCTGAAAAATGTCTGAAACCCTGGCAAATGGGTATTCATCTGAGAGTACTAGGCGAGAGCTTTCCAATGAATACCAACATGACAAGGTTTAGATGGTTTTCAAAAATCTTTGCATCCTTGTACTTTGGCCGAAAGTAGCCTCAGCATTGGAAGGGTTAAACACACATACTTCATCTGCACAGAGAAAATTGGATTCATTGTTGTTACAGTATTTCCATTGTTTTAAACTTCACTTCACTTGGTATAATCATTTATAGCTAAAAATGCTTATTTGATATTTAACCTTTTCCTTTGCACCTGCAGAGAAAAAACAATTGATTTATTGTTTCCGTATTTTCATTTTTTTTTAAACATCCGTACTTCATTAGGATTGCTTTAAGAGATAAATAACGGTATAATTGTTTATAGCTATAAATGCTTATTTGATATTTAACCTTTTCCTATGCACCTACAGAGTATTCGCTAGCAGCTGTACATCTCTCATCGCTGAAATCTCTTTTAACAGAATATGTTAAATTCAGCTATAGGTGCTTAACCATGCACAGGGTGGGAACAGGGTCTTAGCCAAGATTTGGAAACTGGGTGCCCAAAATAGTCAAATGTTAAATTTTGGGGCATCCTATTTTTCAAGGGAGGCCACAATATATTCTGATTACAACCATAAACATGTATTCAATTATTGAAATAAGGCATAATATCCTTATATAATGTCATGGGAAGTATATTGAGGTGGAAAAACTTCAATCATATGCTTGAAATTAACATTTTGCAAAATGACTCAAGAGAAATATTTGGGTGTCCTGAGGGGTGGTTATTGAGGGTTTGGGTGTCCAAAAGACACCAAGACGCCCTGGGCTACGTTTCTTTGGTCCCTTTTTAGCCTCGGGTTTGACCTGGGCCTTGTTCAGCACCATAAACGTTGATCAAATCAACGTAGATCCAACATATCCCGTTCAGATCGTCATCGCAAGTAAACGTTGAAACCATTCAGATTCCGTTTTCCCACCAAGTTGATCAACGTTGATGGTCCTGAACAAGGCCCAGTCGGACCCGAGGCTGGTAAGGGACCAAAGAAACGTAGCCCTGCTGGCTAAGGCTATGGGTGGGAACTAACCTGGAGGTCCATTTCATGCAGTCTGTAGTGAATAACCCGATCAACGTATTCCTTGCGGTTGCTAAAGGTGAGAGGGATACTACGGCCCCCTGGTACAATAGGTACAAAGCTTCCATCAGCACTCTGCCCCTCAAAGCTGTCCAGCGGGATCACCTGCAGAGAGACAATATAAAGTAGATATCTCACACCCACCCACCAAAACATATATAAGGCAATATTAATGTTACTGTATACGCCTTTAATTTGGAGTTCTAAAACTTTCACTTTACAGCCCTGCTTGAAGGTATTTATTAGTGCTCGGACTTGGCCGAATTTTTTTTATCGATATATCGTCCCAGATAAGGTCGACGATCAAGTCAGCGATATTTCGATTTATCGTCCGAGCACTAGTATTTATGCTACTTTAAATTTGTGCATTGAAGCACTCAAACTATATATTTATTACTATATAGGTCTTTCATTGAAGGATGTTATTTTGGCGCTATCACGGGGAGCACAAAAATAGCAAAAATTAAATGTCTGTAAAAAATACCAGTTATACAGTATTTCAAACTGATGTATCAGAAAATATAACCAGGTGCTACAAATTTCCTTACAAGTGTCATTAGTTAGCAGTTACCATATTTGTTCAAATAAGCGCACAGACTCCCCCCCCCCCTTTTCTGAAAAATGTTGGAAGGGGCAAGCCAGTGGACATAATTTTCTGGCCTTCCGAAACTTCCCAAACTCCCCCTGTAAACATAAATATTTCCTCACTTTTACATGTAGTATCTGTACAGACCCTATATTGTCCTTATTTTCCAGCACTTGAACACTTTGGACTATTGGTCTTCCACCATTTCAGTCAGTCTATGAAGCGCCATCGCTCAAGCGACCAATCAGACATGGCGTAACAAAAGTCAAAAGAGCACGAAGCATTCAAGCTCAGAGCGGTAATATATTGTTGCACCCTGCTTGGGTTGCAGAAGATTACCAATACCCCATCTAGTGAATATTTTCCAAACTTGCACTCTGACTGTGCGCTTATTCGGAAAAATATAGTAAGTTGTTAGTTGGGCTGAGATTTCAATTACACTTTCAAAATATTTTTGCAGAAGATGTTTTTTTGTCATAAAGAACTCATCGGAATATAAAGAAAATAAAAGACTCACGTCGTGGAAGTTGTTATCTGTAATGCCATTGGTGTGGATCTCTGCAATCCCTCGCAGACTCTGCATGTACAAGAGGTCAACCTGGAGAAACACAGCAAGAGACAAACATGGTAATTAGTATGTTCACATCACACATGGACAATAAAAGTAAAGTGAAAATTCTAAAAATATTTTGAATTATAAATGGGGATTGTCGAACTCTCTGTATCCACAACTGAAAACCCTGGTCTTAAAATCTGACTGACCTAAAATTAATATTTTTAAGAACCTTCCCCCTATGTAAAATATCTAACATCCTCCAGGTCTTAACATCTGACTAGCCTAAAATTGATTATTTAGGAAGCCTTCCCTTATGTAAAATATCTTACATCCCCCAAGTTTAAAAACGTGACTGACCTCAAACGTATCATTTGAGAAAACTTCTCCTCATAGCCTTAGCCAGAAGGTCGTCAGGGTGTCATTTGGACATGCAACCCCCAAAAATCACCTCTTAGGACACCCAAATTTCGCTATGAGTGATTTCTTTAAATGTTAATTTCAAGCATGTTATTGAAGTTTTTTCACTCCAATATCATTCCCATGACATTTTGTAAGGGTGCTTTGCCTTATTTCAATGAGCAACTACATGTTAATGGTTGTTCTCTGAGTATATTGTTGTCTCCCTTGAAAAATAAGACCCAAAAACATTTCAGAATTGACAATTTTGGGCACCCAGTTTCTAAATCCTGGCTAAGACCCTGCTTCCCCAATGTGAAATATCTTACATCCTCCAGGTCCTCCCCGCTCAGCGGCATTCCCGCCAGCTGTTTCCACACCATGGGGGCGAGGTGAAGATCTAACGGCTTCTTGGTCCTGATGGCGACACCTAGCAGGATTCCGAGGAACTTGAACATGGCGAGGGAGTCGTCGGACTTGGCCTGCGGGTTGAGGAGGTAGCGGTCGCGGTTGTAGCCCGTCTCGTTGTTTCCGTTTGGCGTCAGGATCAGTAGCGGCACGATGCCACCCTCCAGCTCCTGAAATGGTACATCCACTATTTACTAAACTTGAATCATTGACAAACTATACATAAATATAATAGGAAAAATAGTATTCTTGTGCATTGGAATGCAAGATTTTATTTTATCAAACCTCACATGAAGATCGTAAGCCGTGATTGGCTTACTGAGGTTTGCCAATCCAGCATGTCCCACCTCCCTCATGTCCCACCTCCCTCACTGGTGACGTTTTCCTTCAGTCTACGCCCTCGGAAAAACCATCCAAAATTGAGTCAAAATCATTGGAATCTAAAGAAATACTTTAAATAATCCTATAAAAAAATTAGTGCCAACGACGGCCTTACCTGGCACATCTCTGTGATGGTGTCGTCAAACACGCCGCCTGCATCATCGGCCCCTTCACCAATCAGCTTCACCTTCCATGCCCGCGCGGGCAACCGCAGCTCCTCAGGCTTCAGCTTCACCACCTGACGGGCAATCTGCACAAATATTGGCTTACACTTCTTACCCCTGCAACAAACAATAAAAAAGACATCACCATCTGACAGGCAATCTGCACAAATATCGGCTTACACTTCTTACCCCTGCAACAAACAATAACAATAAACACCATAGTGTCTTGTAACAACAAGCATGAATCAAGCTTAATCCATTAATGCTTAAGAGTTCCACAAATAATTGTCAGCTGAACCTGTAATTCTTTTGAAAATAACTTTGGAATTGGAAACCATTTTACAAGAAATGTAAAGGATAATCGTTGTAATCCTTCAAATATTTTCCCAATTAAGCTTTCACCTAAATTATTTTACCAAATTTGTTGGGCTGTTTTGGTTGCTACAAGCATTAATGGGTTAATATCATTTCAAACTAAATCAGATTATACTTAAGTCAGAAAAAGTGTCCCGAAAGAAGTCTGGCCAATGAGGGGGCTACATGCATAAACGGGGTTAACCCTTCCAATGCCCTGTCATGTTGGTATTCATTGGATAGCTCTTACTGAGAACTATCAGAAGAGTACCCATTTGCCAGGGTTTCAGTCATTTTTCCTTTTTTTTGCATAATCTTATATTGACCAAATTAGCCACCAGCAGGATAAGGGTTAAAGGCATGCAGATGGTACTCAAGAGTCAAGATAGAAGCAGAATTTTGCTCAAAGTAAAGGAAGAAACTGAGCTTTCTTCAAGAGTCGAAATAGAAATTGAGCTTTAATCAAGAGTCAGGATTGAAACAACAGAGCTATGCTTGAGAGTAAAGATTGAAAGGAGCTATGCTTAATTAAGAGTCGAGATTGAGATGGAGATATGCTCAAAAAGTTAAGATTAAAACAGTGCTATGCTTTAAGAGTCAAGATTGAAATGGAGCTATGCTCAAAAAGTTAAGATTAAAACAGTGCTATGCTTTAAGAGTCAAGATTGAAAGGAGCTATGCTCGAAGAGTTAAGATTTAAACAGAGCTATGCTTTAAGAGTCAAGATTGAAAGGAGCTATGCTTAATTAAGAGTCAAGATTGAAATGGAGCTATGCTCAAAGAGTTAAGATTAAAACAGAGCTATGCTTTAAGAGTCAAGATTGAAAGGAGCTATGCTCAAAGAGTTAAGATTAAAGCAGAGCTATGCTTTAAGAGTCAAGATTGAAATGGAGCTATGCTCAAAGAGTTAAGATTAAAACAGAGCTATGCTTTAAGAGTCAAGATTGAAAGGAGCTATGCTTAATTAAGAGTCAAGATTGAGATGGAGCTATGCTCAAAGAGTTAAGATTAAAACAGAGCTATGCTTTAAGAGTCAAGATTGAAAGGAGCTATGCTTAATTAAGAGTCAAGATTGAGATGGAGCTATGCTCAAAGAGTTAAGATTAAAACAGTGCTATGCTTTAAGAGTCAAGATTGAAAGGAGCTGTGCTTAAGGATCAAGATTGAAAGGAGCTGTGCTTAAGAGTCAAGATTAAAACAGAGCTATGGTTAAGAGATAAGTTTGAAACAAAGCTATCCTTAAGAGTTAAGATTGAAATGGAGCTATGCTTAAAGGGTGAAGATTGAAACAGAGCTATACTTAAGAGTAAAGATTGAAATGAAGCTATGCTTAAGAATCAAGATTGAAACGGAGCTATTATATATGCTTAAGAACCAAGATAGAAACTGAGCTTTCTTCAAGAGTCTAGATAGAAACTGAGCTTTCTTCAAGAGTCTAGATAGAAACTGAGCTTTCTTTAAGAGTCAAGGTAGAAACTGAGATTTCTTTAAGAGTCAAGGTAGAAACTGAGCTTTCTTCAAGAGTCAAGGTAGAAACTGAGCTTTCTTTAAGAGTCAAGGTAGAAACTGAGCTTTCTTTAAGAGTCAAGGTAGAAACTGAGCTTTCTTCAAGAGTCAAGGTAGAAACTGAGCTTTCTTTAAGAGTCAAGGTAGAAACTGAGCTTTCTTCAAGAGTCAAGGTAGAAACTGAGCTTTCTTTAAGAGTCAAGGTAGATATTGAGCTTTCTTTAAGAGTCAAGGTAGAAACTGAGCTTTCTTTAAGAGTCAAGGTAGAAACTGAGCTTTCTTCAAGAGTCAAGGTAGAAACTGAGTTTCTTCAAGAGTCAAGGCATAAACTGAGTTTTGCTAAAGAGTCAAGATTGAAGCTGAGCTATGCCTAAGAAGCAGTGGAGCTTTAAAAAATGCTTTGGATAAAAGCTGGCTGAGTGTAGTGACTGTGTAATGACAAACCGCAGGAGGCCTGGAGGTAATCTCTGGTGCATCTGGCACCAGGAGCTCTTGGTGAGTGCGGGGGCCACAGTGACATCATACGGGGAGTGCCAGCCTACTGAGAGGCGGGCCTGGGGGCGGGGCACAGGCATGCTGCAGGAACACACATCACAAACAATACTAATTAAACACTACAATAAAGTTAACCCTTCCAATGCTGAGGCTACTTTCATCCAACGCACAAGGATGCAAAGATTTTTGAAAAACATCAAAACCCTGTCATTTTGGTATTCATTGGAAAGCTCTCGCTGAGTACTATCAGATGAGTACCCATATGCCAGGGTTTCAGTAATTTTTCAGGTTTTTTTTTTGCATATTTTTGTATTTGATAGCAGTAGTTGCAGAAGCAGGACTTGAGCTTTTTAAAATCTTATACCTGAAACAGGGAGTTAGTCAGGACACGCCCAGCCTGTCTTTTGAATAGGCAGTTTTCTTGAAAACTTTGATTTAGACGGGTAAAAATTTCTAGGAATAATATTTACTTTTTATTTTTTTTGGAGTAGTAATCATATCTTTTCCTAATAATCTATCTTCTAAGCAGTACGTACCTGGTGGCCAGTCTTTTGACGGTGATCTGAGGTCCGTAGTTCTTGCCCTGCACCATGGTGCGCCCGATGGACCTCACCATGGGCAGCGTGTAGACCCTTGGTGCCAGCAGTGGGCGTAGCTTCCCCTGCGCCAGCCCGTTGCTGCCCATGTTGAAGCCGCCAGTGGCGCCACCTACAACGCCGCCGCTGCCAGAGCAAGTAGCGGCGTCGTGGCTCGGCGCCAGATTGAGGAGGCGCCAGGAGGAGTAGATGAGATCGGAGAAGTGGTGCAGGATGCGGAGGCGAGCCTTGATGGCCTCGATGTCGGTGCCGTGGAGACTGCTGTACTGAGGGGGTATGGAGGTGGGCGTGCCGAACTGGAGGGGTGCGGGTACCCCTGGTGAGCGCCGTGGAGGGGGCGGAGCACTCCAGGCTGCACTGTGGGTCCTCCCAGCTGAGATCTAAAGTATAAACAACAACAGGTCAGCAACAGGACGATTTTCCTATACTGTATAACTGGTATTTTTCTACATGCATTTAATTTTCGCTCTTTTTGTGCTTCCTATGATAGCGCCAAAATAACATCTTTCAAATAAAAATCCTGCTTTGTATCTGTTTTGTTTGAGTGCTTGAATTCGCAAATTTAAAGTAGCACAAACACCCTCCAAATTAAAGCTGTATGCAGTACAGTGAAACCTCAGAAATGTGAACCCCTTTTTAATTTTTAAATCATTTTTATAAATGCGAACACCTTGGGACCAGAGACCAGCGTTCACATAAGGGGTGTCCACATTTCAGAGGTTTTTTCAAAATGTGAAAAATGTTAAACTGCTTCCTACCTGTTTGATGTTTTTGCCGGATAGTCCGGGGCACATCTGTGGCTCCCTGACGGCGCCCGTGTGCCCGACGCCGAGCTGCCCGTCTCCGTTGCTGCCCCAGGCCCACACGTCGCCCTCGCTCGTCAGGGCAAGCGAGTGCTCCGAACCTACGGCAATGTCCTCGACGAAGAACCCCGACAACGCCAGCACCTGCTGCGGCCTGTTGTGGCCACGGCAACGTGACTCCGGCTGACCAATCAGGCGATCTGAACAAAATCAAACAACAAATTAAACAAATTAAGCTTAATCTTGACTGGTCAGTTGATGATAGTGTAGGAAACCAGGGGAAAACCACCAACTAACCCAATAAACTTGTCAAATGAAACTTTTTCACTAATAAGATCGATACAAGCAGAATTTTGAGAAATTTATAATATTTTTTGTTTATCATCACTTTTTCTGCCATTTAAAGAGGCTTGTGGCTAGGGCTGCATACCGCTAAGGGTGAAGCGGTACGGTACCATAACCAGTACCAACGAAACGATACAGTATTTTAACGGTACTGCTATCGGTATCTATAGAAGTCTTGAACTATGCTAAGTACGCACTTAGCCTAGTTCCCGACATACATAGACAACATATCAATATCTGCCAAGCATGCTGATAACATCACATGTTCAGTTGTACTTACAGGTCAACAGGTGCCGGCCGAACTTGTTTACTTCAAAGACACGCTATATAGCAAGGCGAGTGCCGTGTCGCTGCTGTCATAGGCACAGTGCTCATTGTGATTGCTATCGCCACCGTGTAGTGGCGCTGTAGTAGCGATATGCAGCGCCACTACGCGGTGGCGATAACAATCACAATGAACACGCACATGGCAGCAGCGACACAGCACTCGCCTCGCTATATATAGCGCACCTTCGAAGCAAACAAGTTCCGCACTGTAAGTACATGTACAACTCCTCACATGATACTATCAACATACCCAACAGAGATTGATATGCTATCTATGTATGTCAAGCACTAAACTAAGTGCCTGCTTTGGTTGTGCTGTTTTGCAAAATACCGATAAGCATACCGTTAAAATCTGAAACGGGTATTCCCCGGTATTTTGCAAAGCGGTATTCGGTACGGTGCTGGTGCTGGTACCGGGTACCGGTGTACAGCCCTACTTGTGGCGTTAATTTGAGAATATAAGGTCATTTTAAGATTTTCACATACGTTAAAGCCCACATTTCTTTCCTCATAATCAGATCAATGTCAGGTCAGTCAACGAGCAGCATGAGAGACCAACTATTTCTGAAGTTCCCGTAGGTTTGCACATTAGCAAGGAAACATTTTTGGCCCGTTTCTCTACATCGAGCTTCACCAAAAAACACAGTCGCTTCAAATATGCATCCATAACTAATCCAAACTTACTACCCCACTTCTCATACCCCTTAACCATACGCACCCCATGACCCTTGTTTCCATGTCTTACAGCATTGACTGCTTTAACCCTAATGCTACTGGTGGCTAATTTGGTCAATACAAAATGATGCAAAAAATCTGAAAACTGACTGAAACTGTGGCAAATGGGTACTCATGTGCGAGTGCTCAGCAAGAGATACCCAATGAATACCAACATGACAGGATTTACTTGGTTTTCAAAAAATGTGTCCTTGCGCTTTGGATAAAAGTAGCCTTAGCATTGGAAGGGTCAAGAGAGAAGAGAATAACCAACAACTGACCTTGACCCCAGGTGAAGACGCGGCCATCTTTGGTCAAGGCCACTGTGAATTGGGTCCCGCATCCTATATTCTTGATCCCGATACCGCATAGCATGTCTATCTTGGCCGGGGTTGATTTAGCAGTTGAGTTGCCCAGGCCGAGTTTTCCATAATCGCCATCACCAAACGCCCAGATAGAGAGACCGTCCATTGAGATGCAGACTGTGTGGTTGAGTCCGCAGGCGACCATGCCGATCTGGTAGCCGTCCAATGAGCTCACTCGCTCTGGTGTCTTCTTATTGGCCGTGTTACCCAGACCGAGACGACCGTAGTCACCGTTTCCAAATGTGAACAGCTTGCCATCACCAGTGACTACTGCGCTGTGCTTGAAGCCACACGCCATCTACAACAGAACCAGATACTTCAATTATCTACTGCACTTACAATTGGCTAATCATGACTTTATGGCAAAAAATGAAAACATTATTAATACATTATTAATACATTAGTAATACATTATTAATACGTTTTTACAAATATCTTTCTTGTTTTTGGTCTGATTAAGGTTAGGGTTAGGATAGGGTAATATCAGATCAAAACACGCCCAAATAAAAATGGTTTATTATGGAAAGATAGCTAAAAATCTCACAAATCAGAATTAAAGGGTTGTGTGTGTGTGTGTGTGTGTAGGTTTATGTGTTCAGAGAATCTAAAAGACAACAAACAAAGTTCCTGGATTTACCTGAACTACTTCCTGTCCCTGGAGAGCCTCTATCTGTCGTGGTCGTCGCTGGCGGTCACTGTTACCATGGCCCAGCTTGCCATAGTCCCCGTCTCCCCAGCTGAACACCTCTCCACTCTCAGTCAGAGTCATGCTGTGACCGTCAGAGCCCACCGACGTCACCAGCTGAGTCACAACAAAACCTGGACAAAAACAACAACAATAATAAACCAATAATAGTCGCCGTCTTCCCAGCTGAACACCTCTCCACTCTCAGTCAGAGTCATGCTGTGACCGTCAGAGCCCACCGATGTCACCAGCTGAGTCACAACAAAACCTGGACAAAAACAACAACAACCATAATACACCAATAATAGTCCCCGTCTCCCCAGCTGAACACCTCTCCGCTCTCCGTCAGAGTCATGCTGTGACCGTCAGAGCCCACCGACGTCACCAGCTGAGTCACTACAAAACCTGGAGAAAAACAACAACAACCATAATAAGCCAGGGGCATACAGGCATGTCATGACAATCAGTCCTGGGGCACAGCATTTTAGTCCATTAATGCTCACAGCAGCTAAAAGCTGCCTGTTATCTTAATTTAGTTATGGTTCACCACAGGTCAACCAGTGGTCAGACCATGGAAAATGAAACATTGACCTGTTTCTGCCAAAGATTTACTGGTACATATGAAGTATGCCATTCATGCTACTCTAGAAAGTGTCATCTTTTGGCCACTATGAGTATATTTAAATATCTTCCTATCTATGCTTTTAAATGAACGATACCACCCAAATTGTCAGGCTGCTTTTGGCCCCTATAAGATTTAATGGTTTAAAAGGAGGGTATCTTGTAAGGGTAAATACCTTGTAGTGCTGAGACGACAGTGAGAGAGTGCAGGTCATCAGAGTTGCCCTGGCCCAGGCGTCCATAGCTGCCCTCCCCACACGCCAACACTGTGCCATTCGCCTGGATCACAAACGTGCAGTTCTGACCACAGATTATCTGAAATGGTGAGGACAAGTTTAGATACAATATTGTGATTGAATACATCTTCTTTTATTTTAGACTAAATGCACACGCTTCTTCTTCCTTTAAAAATCATCAAATATAACTATTACTAACATCACCATATCTACTATTATAATCAATCAATATCATTATCATAAATAGTAGTAGTAGTAGTAGTAGTAGTAGTAGTAGTAGTAGTAGTAGTAGTAGTAGTAGTAGTAGTAGTAGTAGTAGTAGTAGTAGTAGTAGGAGTAGTAGTAGTAGTATCATTAGTGTTGTTGCTGTTGTTATTATCATTATTATTATCATCATTACTATTATTAACATCATCATCATCATTATTATTATCATTATAATTATTATTCCTATTATTGTTATTATAATCATTACTAGCACGTCTTACCTGTTGTGCACATGAGAATGAGTCTGTCCTAGCAGGAGAGAAGGCGCCCCTCCCCGTCTCACAGAGCTGACCGTGGCGCCCCCCTCCCCAGAGAAACACCTCGCAGCGTCCACCAAGCTGCCAGTCCTCAGGCTTGTGGGTCGCCCACAGCATCATCTGCTCGTCCATAGACCAGTCCCAGCCACTGTTGTCCTGAAACATTAACAATTATCATATAGACCAGTCCTCAGGCTTGTGGGTGGCCCACAGCATAATCAGCTGATCCATAGACCAGTCCCAGCCACTGTTGTCCTGAAACATTAACAATTATCATATAGACCAGTCCTCAGGCTTGTGGGTGGCCCACAGCATAATCAGCTGATCCATAGACCAGTCCCAGCCACTGTTGTCCTGAAACATTAACAATTATCATATAGACCAGTCCTCAGGCTTGTGGGTGGCCCACAGCATAATCAGCTGATCCATAGACCAGTCCCAGCCACTATTGTCCTGAAACATACACAGCTCTTATATAGAAGAGACCAATCCTCCATTGTTCGGAAACATACAATCCTCATATAGAAATCCCAACCACTATTGTCTATAAACATGAATGAATCTTGGAATGAAATGAAAGTCTAAAACACTATTGTCCTGAAACTTAGACATATGCATATATATATATATATATACATGTATACATGTATATATATATATATATATATATATATATATATATATATATATATATATATATATATATATATATATATATATATATATATATAAATATACATATACATATATATATATATATATATATATATATATATATATATATATATACATATACATATATATATATATATATATATATATATATATATATATATATATATATATATATATATATATATATACATACACTGTATATATACAACATAACTAGACCAATCCTCCATTGTCCTGAGACCAACACTTTTCATATAGAAAAATCTAATCCTCCGTGGTCATCAAACAATTATCAAACAGAACTCTCCCAACCATATTGGTTTACAGATCCTAAACAATGATACTTTTTCCCATTCAATATCAGTAATCATTATTGTATCGAGTATCGGTACTAACCCATATTATAGGTATTTCCCTAAAGCTGTAGGACTTATAACTTACCTCCGGATTGGGTTCCAATACTGGCGTAGCCTCGTTGCGAAGAGAACTCTCTGCCAGTGGTGGTCGGAAAGACTTGGGGAAGGCTGACCTTTGCGTGAGTGCCGTGGCAGACTTGACGGCCGAGCTGTAGGTGTAGAGCCACTGCCACTCTGCGAGGGGGACGGCGGGGCTGTCGGCGAGACATAGTCTGTGGTGGGGTGGCTGGGGATTGGTACAGAGGATCTCGTCCAGATTCAGCCCAACCGCCAGTGAGGAGAGATGCTGGAGATAGCTACTGTGGATGAGCTGATCCCCTCCCATCACTTGTGGCTACAATGTGAAGCAGAGTACCACCGTCATATCACGCTGTTATACAAATACATTTCAGGTAGATACACCGAAAAAAATCACAGCTAGTGAGGAGAGATGTTGTAGATAGCTACTGTGGACAAGCTGATCCCCTCCCATCACTTGTGGCTACAATGTGAAGCAGAGTACCACCGTCATATCACACTGTTATACAAAAGCACTTTGGGTAGATACACCAGAAAAAAATCAGACATACCTTTGAGGCTAATTCATGACTTAATTAACCCATTTATGCCTGCGGTGCATAAAATATATTTCAAGAAAAAAATGTTGATAAGAAGCTAACTAACAAATCTCCTTCAAATATCTTTACAATATATGATTAATTTCAAAGTTAGTTCAGAATGTATCATAGGTGCAGTAATTATGGCTTTGGGAACTCACCGTGGTTTGTTCCAAAAGCTAAATTAAAAACACCTCATGTTAGAAATTTTCTTTCCTATAGCTTACTCATTAGAGAACCTCTATATCCCTCACCTTCTCATATGTATACTGCTCATGTAGTATCAGAGGTAGCTTTTGTAATAAGCCCCTTAAACAGGGGGCTTGCTGCAATCCCACAATGCCTTGCTGTTTCAGGGCCTTGCGGCACGTGGCAAGTACTCGGTTTCTATTGAAGACATCCAAGGAGTAGTGATATACATGAACATCCTGCAAAAATATGGATACAATTGTCAGACATGTGCATTGAATCAATCTTAAACCAATAGCCAGTGAGGAATTATGGTTATTATCATCAGCATCATTATTGTTATTGTTATAATTAGTATTATTATCATCATCATCATTTTTATTATCATTTTTATTATTATTATCATCACCATTATCATCATTATTTTGTTATTATCATTATTATTATTATTATTATTATTATTATCATCATTATCATTATCATTATTATTATTATTTTGTTATTATCATTATCATTATTATTATTATTATTATTAGTAGTAGTAGTAGTATTATTAGTATTATTATCATTATTACTATTATTATTATCATTATTATTATTATTATTATTATTATTATTATTATTATCATCATTATCATTATTATTATCATCAACATCATCATAATTATCATCCTCATTTCTATTGTAAATATGATGATTATCACCATTATAATAATATTTTCTGATCATTATTTTTGACACACCTAAGTGTACTGTGTCATCCTCCTAAATGCTACCCTTACCTTGCATCTGTTGAAGCAGGTGGCGAGGGTGTGCTCAGAGAACCAGCAGATAGACTGAACGCCACCATTGCCAGTCACAGTCTGCAGCACAGAGCCATCCTGAAATGCACAAAAAAGGGGAAAATAGTTTTATTTATATAATTTCATTGCTCCATGAACATATATTAATCAGTATACTCTACAAATGACATTAAGTATATCATTATATCATATTCAATCAGGGTCTTTTTCAGTATGCTTTACGCTGTGATGAGATTATTACAAAAGGAAACCCACTTTCCAAGAATTTTGGCAAGGTTGTTTTTAGTAGTACCAAGATATATTTCTATTTTAATATTCTGTTTAAACACTCTTTTCAGGTAGATAGTATTTAAATTTTTATTGTTCCATTTTCATTTACAAATCTCATGTTTAAATAGTTTTATTTTTAAAAGTGGATGAATGACTTTCTAAAAATTACATTTATTGGGAGAGGCTGGAAACAATTTACAGGTGGTAATTGCAAAAAGTGTGAACAGGTTCATAAATTAGGAAATATACAACAGTATATATCTCAGTATATATATCCAAAGCACAAGGATGCAAAGATTTTTTTAAACCATCAGAACCCTGTCATGTTGGTATTCATTAAATAGCTCTCACTGATTCTATCATATGAGTAGCCATATGCCAGGGTTTCAGTAATTTTCCAACTTTTTGCATCATTTCGTATAGGTAGCTATCATCAAACAGAGCTAGAATATTCCTATAAACTTATTTCTCAGTACTTACCTGTAGAGACCATATGTTTATCCAGCCTTTAGAGCAGCCTGTAGCTATCATGAGGCAGTTAGGACTGAAGGCTAGCGACTGAATACCCATGATGTGGCCTTTCAGCGTCATCAGATGTCTGTACTGAGGGGGTAATTCACACACTGCAAACTTCCTACTTCCGCGCCGATCACTGGACGGGAACGACTTGCCACCTTTTCCAGAGTTCTGAGAAAAATAACATATGCATCAGCATACTGTATACTGTGAATATTTTTAATATGCGGACACCCCTTATGTGAATGCTATTGTCCTCAGAACACCCAAATTTTTTTGTGTGGAATTTCTAAAAATCTCAATCTCAAGCTTATAATTGAATTTTTTCATCTCCTTATAATTCCAATGACATTGTTTAATGATATCATGCCTTATTTTGATGAATTTATACTTGGTTATGGGTGAAATATGAGTATATTGTGATCCCCCTTAAAAATTTGGATGCCCAAAAACTTTACAACTGCCAATTTTAGGCACCCAGTTTCTAAATCCTGGCTAAGACACTCGTTTACATTTATGAATGATTTAGAAATGAAAAAAGCAGTTCACATTTCTCAGGTTTCACTGTACTGTATATGGCTTTAATTTGGAGTGCTAAAAAGTTCGCTTTATTGCCCTGCTGGAGGGTATTTGTGCTACTTTAAATTTGTGCATTCAAGCACTCAAACAAAGCTATCCAGCCATAGTCATCCGTATCACACTCGGCTCCACTTCATGGGCTATGGATGAGTTTGGGTGGAAATCAGGCCAGACCCCACTTTCAAACAGGGCGTAACTAATATTATCATCAGCTCCACT
>OZ012692.1:26102402-26123902 GCA_963942565.1 Maea johnstoni
CACTATTATGAAACAACAAACATAGTAAGGAACTGGTGGGTCTTGTTCGGCAGACTCCAGATACGAACACTGCTGTCCTGCCCACTATTATGAAACAACAAACATAGTAAGGAACTGGTGAGTCTTGTTCGGCAGACTCCAGATACGAACACTGCTGTCCTGACCACTATAATAAAACAACAAACATAGTAAGGAACTGGTGAGTCTTGTTCGGCAGACTCCAGATACGAACACTGCTGTCCTGAACACTATAATGAAACAACAAACATAGTAAGGAACTGGTGGGTCTTGTTCGGCAGACTCCAGATACGAACACTGCTGTCCTGACCACTATAATGAAACAACAAACATAGTAAGAAAAATACTTCAGAAGATTAATCCTTATGCTGCTAGTGGCTAATGTAGCTAGTGCAAAAAAGCTGAAAAATGACTGAAAATCCTTGGCATGTGGGTACTCATCTGAGAGTACTCAGTGAGAGCTATCCAATGAATGCCAACATGAAAAATGATTGGAACCCTGGCACATGGGTTTCCATCTGAGAGTACTGAGTGAGATATATCTAATAAATACCAACATGACAGGGTTTAGATCGTTTTCAAAAATCTTTGCATCCTTGTGGTTTGGATGAAAGTAGCCTGACTTAGCATTAAAAGGGTTAGCACATTTTTTAGAAAAAAAGAAAGAAAACATGACTACACTCAGATAGGCACACTGCTGTCTTGACCACTAAAATAAAACAACAAATATTGCAAGAAAAATATTTCAGAAGATTTAGAGATTGAATATAACACGTCGAGGATAACTACATGTGATGTTTTTTTGGAATTTTTTGTATTTTGTAAGATTTTCTGTATTTGTTGAGTCCATGGAAAAATTTCATTAGTTTCACTCATACAAGAAGATGGGTACATTAAATGATGTAAATAAGCATACTTTGTCTTGATATGTCAATATACAGGGTTGGTATAATTATTTTTGTAAATTGGGTAACTGAGTTTTGACCCCTAAAAAATTCATTTGTGAGATTATCCATGCATCCATAACCACAAGAGACAATCAGGCATGCCGTTGTGTATTATGCCCAGACTGCCCAAGCATTTAGTGCAAGAACTAAATGTCGGCACTGTAGTTGTCTATAACAACTATTCCCCAGCTCACAGCAGCACAACATCATACTAACCTAGTGGCGAGTAGGTTTTTCTTGTTGTTGTAGATGCAGCTGACCACTCTGTTCTGGCTATGCTATGTATCTATGTATCTATGATGTGTTTGATACTAACCTAGTGGCGAGCAGGTTTTTCTTGTTGTTGTAGATGCAGCTGACCACTCTGTTCTGGTTATGCTATATATCTATGTATCTATGATGTGTTTGATACTAACCTAGTGGCGAGTAGGTTTTTCTTGTTGTTGTAGATGCAGCTGACCACTCTGTTCTGGCTATGCTATGTATCTATGTATCTATGATGTGTTTAATACTAACCTAGTGGCGAGTAGGTTTTTCTTGTTGTTGTAGATACAGCTGACCACTCTGTTCTGGCTATGCTATGTATCTATGTATCTATGATGTGTTTGATACTAACCTAGTGGCGAGTAGGTTTTTTTCTTGTTGTTGTAGATGCAGCTGACCACTCTGTTCTGGCTATGCTATGTATCTATGTATCTATGATGTGTTTAATACTAACCTAGTGGCGAGTAGGTTTTTCTTGTTGTTGTAGATACAGCTGACCACTCTGTTCTGGCTATGCTATATATCTATGTACCTATGATGTGTTTGATACTAACCTAGTGGCAAGGAGGTTTTTCTTGTTGTTGTAGATACAGCTGACCACTCTGTTCTGGTGCGCCTCCAGCTCACCCATCAGGCAGTAGGGCATGTCCCCCATGATGTCGGCGAGGTTGTCGGCGCTGGCCGAGCTTCTGCTTTGCGCCACCAGGGTGCGCACCAGCTGCTCCGCCGCCCACTGCCGGTGCTGCGAGGAGAGGCGGCCGGACAGGACGCAAGCGGAGAGCGCGTTGGCCAGATGGAGAGGGACGATCTTTGTCCCCTCCTTACTGCTACCTCGAGATGGTGAAGACTGCAGATCTGGAACAGATGTATATAAATTAAAGGGGCCCTAAAGGCTCACAAACATATCAGCTTATATGAAAGTTATACACTTCAAGAACAGGATGCTACCATTCTTTTTCTCTCAGTGATCCCGTGAGGGGAGATTTTTGCGTATTGTCATCCTCCTAGACAGCCTCTGCCAGCCACTGGGTGCGGCCATGTTTTTCAAGTGCTATCAGCTGTGACACAATCGGGTGGCAGGGATCACATCCTGTCTCCAAGCTACCTCTGGGCAGTGTATCTAACAGCAGTGCTCCTGACAAGAGCTCTCTGCACAAGTTGCATAAAAACGTATATATCAAACAAGAAAATGGTGAAATCATGTGCAGCAATTGGCTGTAAAAAAAGACACGGTAGTGGAGAAAGCTTTCATAGATTTCCTAGTAGTAAATTTAGACAAAAACAGTGGTTAGCATCCATGAAACTTTTAAACCCACCTGTCCTGAAGTATGCATATGTATGTTCAGACCACTTCACTGACGAGGATTATGTCAGGAATCACACACTGCAGTCAGGATTACTTCAGAGTACAGTTAACAAGGTTCTGAAGAGGGATGCTTTTTTAGAAGGTTTGGGTACTTGTGAAATAGGTGTGCATAATCTCTCACACTTCTTCAAAAAAAGAAACAGTCACAATTGATACACCTTTTATCATGCTCCATGCGACTCCTATTGCATCTAGTCTTACTTTCTTCAAGGATATAATATCTGGTAACCAATTTTCATAAATCTCTTATTTCAAGCAGAAGTGATCTTGCAATTTATCAATTTCGGGATTTATTTACTTTATTGGTATACATTTACTAGTCTCAACATGATTTACCTTCATTCAGTTGCTCAACGAATATAAGCACAGGTGTATGCATTAAATGTTTAATATTAAGCCAGCATGAGAAGGGTAAATATCATTCCCTAACTTACAAAATTGAAACAGCTAAGGTTATAGTCAGTCATGACCCCATTTTCACTGGGAAGAAATACATTTCTAAATAGTACTGCAATATAGAGGAAGGTTGAAATCAAAATATCTCAAATTGCAAATGACCCTTTCTTTTATTTATGATAGAATAAATGACATTTTCATTTACTCATTACCAACCTTCTCTTAATGACTTATGATTAATAATCATACTCTTCATTATTATGATCTGATGTACAGACTTTAGCAACCCTAACAGCTAACTTTCAGGGTGAATGGCAGTTTTCATAGGTACCTCAACATGGTCTTTATTAATCCACTGAGAATAGACTGTGCAGGATTTTGTTAGTTGTGTTACAACTGAGGTTTTGTCTTATGTCTAGGTCCCTAGGGTAATAACAAAAGTAAGTAGAGGAAAGGGACACACAGGGTAATTGACCTTGTCCAATTGGCATTACACATCTAGACCCCATGGGACACAAGGTAGTAAACACAGGAAGTGACTAGCAGTACTGGGAACAGCAATCATCTTCATTTCCTTTAGTAATTGTGTACATATTCATGAGGATTATAGAAAAGAAATGTCAAGAATACCTTTGGAAGGGGCCTGATAATTTAAAGAAGGAAAGAAGTCTGACAGGTGCACCACAACATGCTATTTAAGCGCCAGCCCTCTGTTTCCACATCTTGACCATCAAATTCATCAACACCTTGAACTATGTCCATATAATCCACCTGATCACCTTCAGCCACTCTTGGTTCAAAGTCGTAGGGATTTGCATACCTAAACATCTTGAATGTGCTTCAGAGCAGCGAAATATCTACCTCCTAGACAGAGCTACTGGCTTTATCTAATACACCCAGTAAGCTGCTTGCCACCCATTTACATAGACTACAGCAGCATGAGTTGACTCAGATCCAAGATGGCGGCTGCCCTGCCTCAGTGGAGGTGTTATTCACTAATTGCAATTTGAGATTTCTCTTTGTGTGGAGCTCTAGGGCTTCTCTGTTTATGACAGATGTTGAGCTATGTTCATGAACTTTCATATAAACCTATGATGTGTTTTTCCCCAAGTTCCCCTTTAACCCATCGATAATAATAATAGTATTATTGTCATTTGACATTGCGCCCTTTCCATATAAACATGCTCAAAGATGCATTACATTATATTGTCAAAGGATAGATGTCGATATCCACATAGTTAATTGATATATACATCTTTGAACAGATGTGTTTTCAGTTGTTGTTTGAAGATTACCACACTCCCAGCTGCCCGAATATTACTTGGGAGCTGATTCCATAGTTTTGGGGCACAGGGGCACAGGCAATTTCGTTTGTGAAATACATTGTTTGCTACTTTGGCACAACCTATATGGACGGCATGACTGGTGACCCCCTTTTTTATTTTAGATATTCAAAGGGGACCTGACAATGAAAGCCTAAGCAAGGTTTAATGAAATTCTGAATGTGGGATATTTTTTTAATGGACTTTTAATTTTAGACGTGATATTTTCAAATTGAGTGCCAATTTGGGGTCACCTATATGGATGGGATGACTGGTGATCCCCCTTTTTCAAAGAGGAACTGACAATAATAGCTTATGCAAAGTTAAATGGATTTCTGAATGTTGGATATATTTTAAATGGATTTAAATTGATTTTAAGTTTTAGATGCCACTGTCACCTTGTCGAATACCATACCTTATCTTTAAAATCATAAATAGAAACTTAATCATTGAAATAAAGCATAATGTCCATATACATTGCTAATTAGTAATTATATTCAGGTAGAAAATATTCAATTATATGCTTGAAAGAAATTTATCCCAAAAATCTTTGGGTGTCCTAAAGGGTGATTTTTGAAGGTTTGGGTGTCCAAATGATGCCCAGACGCCCTGCTGGCTAAGACTAGGTATAAAATACCTTTGAGATGCTCGGCTACCGAGAGATTTCGCGAGATTCCGGCGCCACCGCTCTGTGCCAGGAGACTCACGAGGGCCTGAGTGACGGCGAAGCTCGGCGAGGAGAGTGCGGTCTGGTCACATGACGAGGTCACATGGTGGCGCTGCAGTGAGGAGAATGCCCTCTGGTGGGGGCCGAGTTTCGGGTCACGTATCGCGGCGGTATTTATGCCCATTGCGGCAGACATCAGCTCCTAAAACAACAACAAGCAGAATAGATCAGGGGTGAGGGGCAGATATTTTCCCTAAAATTCTATCGCCAAAAAGCTAAAACCATAGTAACAAATGGGCACTCCAGACATAGAATGGCTGTTATATCCCTTTCGATGCTGAGGCAACTCTTGTCCAAGGCACCCTGTTATGATGGTATTAAACGGAAAACTCTTGAGTGCTATCAGATGAGTACCAACATGCCAGGGTTTCAAATATTTATCATTTTGTTTTGACCTTATTATCCACCGGATGTTGAAGTGATATGGCGCAAGAGAAGTCGCGAGAAAATTGCTTACATACAGAGTTGTAGAAGTAGCTTTCAAAAAAGGGTCATGCCAAAAAAAGAAAAACCTAAGTAACATAAGGGCACTACAGGTATGCGTGGGTTATATTATGTGGCCCTAAAGAATTGAAGAGATGCCTTGCCTGTGTGCAGAGTTGTAGAAGTAGTTTAGATGCCGTAGGGTTGTCTTGTGCCAGTGCTCCTATTGCGGCGCTGAGATAGGTCAGATTGGTCTTGCTGTTCTGTCCACCGCCGCCACCCCCTCTGCTCTCAGTGGCGCCCCCTGGATGGCTCATCTTACTCCCACTGCGTCCTGGAGGCTTTCCGTGCTCCGTACCGCTACTGTACTGACTGCCGCTGTCGTTGACGGGGACCTCCACGTAGCCCGAGGCACACAGGCACATCAGGCGGACCACCAGGCGGATATCAGCCAGACCCATCAGCTCCAGGCCCGCCGACAGGCTGCAGGCAGAACTACTGCAACAGCAACAACAGCAAACACTCACATACAGTGAAACCACTCATTGTGAATACCCCTGAGATGTGAACACCTCCTATTGTGAACACAATTTCATGTGTATCTTTAACATTATGAAAAGACCTTAGAGATTTGATGTGAAAGCGTTTAACCTGGTCCCAAGGTGTTCACATCTCCAGTTTATTTAAATCATTATTATTATCATTATTATCATTATTATTATCATTATCATCATCATTATTATTATTATTATTATTATTATTATTATTATTATTATTATTATTATTATTATCAGCTTTATTATCATTATCATTATTATTATCATTATTATTATTATTATAATTATTATTATTATTATTATTATTATTATTATTATTATTATTATTATTATCATTATTATTATCATCATCATTATTATTATTATAATCATCATTATTATCATATTGAACTACTACCACAAGTAGGAATTGAACCTGTTTAGCATTAGGAGTTACTTGTGATGTTATCTTGATCTTTGATACTTGTTCCAGTCATTTTTTCAGGGGTTTTTGAGTCATTTTGTATTGGCCAAATTAGCCACCAACAGCATAGGGGTTAATTGTTTTTCGCTGCTCTGTATTAATTAAATAATAAATCGGCTACCAGAAGAGTAGTTTTGCTGGAGTGTCTTACCTGACTGACAGGAGAGAAAGAGCCTTCATGACCATCGTCCTTGCGATAAGGACCTGCATGGCCGCAGTGGTTCTACGTAAAGCCAGAGCTCGGTCCCGGACATTGTGGAGCAACACGGCCTGCTCTCCCAGACTCTTCTTACTATTCTCCTCCTCCCTACCAACACTCATGTCTGAAAGAAGACAAAATAGAAATCAAAATATGCAAAATAAGCACTTTAATACAAGAAAAGATATTTTTTTTATACCATTGAGATGATGAGTTTACTGCTGTCGCAGAAAGCAATAAAACAAGGAAGGTAATGGCCTTGTAATGGCCCATTAGATACGACATGGAATTCCAAAACGACCCACAAAGTGTGAGTGACCCACACAAAAAGAAGATCAGAGTTACGAACAACATGGAATTCTATAGGAGGTAGGAGAAAATTACAATAGAAATTTCTGCCAGAATACGATATAATCTCTGTTTTCTAAAACCAATTGAAGGACCATTAAGTAGCAATTAAAATGGGACGTCAACTATTAGATAATGCATAAGGGGTGAGTATTGAGTTCTGCGAACAAAGAACCACACAAAATGCTGATCTAGCAGTAACATAAATATTTGGATGTAATGAAAAACAAAGATGCTTTACAAAAAGAATATTTGAATAAAAGATGGCCTTCGTATTTAACTTAACTCTTTTCATACATATCATTTTGACCTTCATAGTCAACTTATTTTTTTCATACCATTCTTTTGAATGAAAGATTGCCTTCCCATTTACCTTAACTTTTTTCATACATTTCTTTTGAATGAAAGTTGGCCTACATATTTAACTCATTTTTTTCATAAATCTTTTTTGAATGAAAGTTGGCCTTCATATATCACTTTTTTTCATACAATTCTTTCAAATGAAATTTGGTCTTTAAATTTGACTCATTTTTCATACAATTTTTTTGAATGGAAGTTGGCCTTCATATTTTACTGAATTCTTTTCATACAATCTTTACACTCAATCAAAACCACTAAATATGTGACTTTACCTTAAAATGAAAATGCAGTTGAAAAAGGTTTACATTAAAGCTGTCATCCGGTTATTCTCATTGACTAATTCATTTGAAGGATGTTATTTTAGTGCTTTCATGGGAATGGCGAAAAAAGCTAAAATTAAATGCCTATAAAAATTACCAATTATGCAGTATTGAACATGAAAATGTACTTGTCTAATACTTACTCAGAGAAGTGATGATATCTTCCCTGACACCCGCTGTTGCCATGGTGCTGTTGCCAAGGGGATCAGCCTCTCCAAAGTGGACAGGCTCCGGGATGGGTTTCCGTTCTGTCAGCCCAAGGGAGCCCATGATACTTTCAAAACTCTCCGTGCCCATCACCTTAGAATCCATGTCATCAGGCAAGAAATCCATCTCATCTGTGACAAAAATATCATAAATTCCAGAATTTATATTGTGAGATATGAAACCCAAGTATTTTTTTTAGAAAAAAAACAAACTTTACAACCAATGTATTCAGGTAAGAAATTCATCTTGTCTGTTAAAAAATATACACACTATAAATAACAGAATTCAAATATTTAGATATGAAATCGGAATAGTCTCTTAGAAAAATATCATTCTAAAATCATCAGGTAAGGAATTCATCTGGTCTGTTACAAAAATATCATAAATCATAGAATTCATAATGTTAGATATGAAACCCAAGTAGTTTCCTAGAAAAAAAATGTTTTACACTTTAGAATCCATTTCCTCAGGTAAGAAATCCATCTTGTCTGTTACAAAAATATAATAAATTATAGAATTCATACTGTTAGATATGAAACCCAAGTAGTTTCTTCGAAAAAAAATTGTTTTAAACTTTAGAATCTACGTCATCAGGTAAAAAATCCATCTTGTCTGTTACAAAAATATCATAAATTATAGAATTCATACTGTTAGATATGAAACCCAAGTAGTTTCTTCGAAAAAAAAATTGTTTTAAACTTTAGAATCTACGTCATCAGGTAAAAAATCCATCTTGTCTGTTACAAAAATATCATAAATTATAGAATTCATACTGTTAGATACGAAACCCAAGTAGTTTCTTCGAAAGAAAAATTGTTTTAAACTTTAGAATCTACGTCATCAGGTAAAACATCCATCTTGTCTGTTACAAACAATTTATAACAAATCTTGAAATATTAATATTAATGATAATAATAATGTTCCATACTGCCAGGTACAAAATCGCCCTAGTCTCTTAAAAATAGTTATTTTTCCACCTTAGAAGCCAAATAATTGGGTGCAGAATCCATAGGAATTCATTTTAATCCTAGAGAGCATATCTTTGGATAGGAAAGCCAAGTCTCTTTGTAAAAATTCCCAATAAGCCTTCAGACCCATACCATTATGTAAGAAATCCACCTCGCCACTTCCTACCAAATCAGTATAATCCTTAGGATATATATTGTCAGGTAGGAAATCCATCTTGTCTTTTAAAAAATCATATACATCTTAGAATCCATATAATCTGTAGAGATATGTTATTATGAGCATGTAATTATCTATGATTAATACCATTCAAAATCAGATTTTACTATGACAGTTAGCATTAGTTGGCTTTGGTATCAAGTTCAATATTTATCATTATGAGGAAATATCCATTACAAACTTTAATACCCAAATGATCTGAATATCTATCTATCATAAAACACAATTTTCCATACATAATCACAAAATTACATTCAAAATCACATTTTACCATGACCATGAAATAATTGTCTTAATAAGCATACAGACCACTAGTAACTGCATCCCCATATTTTCTGACAAATGTTGGAAGGGACAAGCCACTGGACATTATCTTCTGGCCTTCTGAACCTCCCCCTTCAGATGTTTCCTGACCTTTACATGTAGTACCAGTACAGACTGTATAGTGTCCTTATTTTCCAGAGCTTGAACACTTTGCAGTCTCTGTCTTTCACCAGTCAGCCAATCCTCGACGCAATTAGCTCACAATGAACATTGACGTCTTCACTCAGGTGTCCAATTGAACATGGCTTAACAAAAGACAATGGAGCACAAAAGGTCCGAGCTTTGGGCACACAGTGAGAACAGGAGTGCCAATAATCGGCTGTGAATTGTTGCCACGATCAATACCACGCAGAGGGTACAGTTGGAATTTTTTCAGCATCCCTTCTGGCATATTTTTCCCTAACCTGCAGCAGCACCATGCCCTTTTTCTGATGATTATGGTTACAATAACTGGTTATGAGAACATGCACAGTACTTACCATTATAAGGTGTATCTGAGGCGCCCAGCAGCTCTGGGGCATAGGAGACTAGGGTTGGATAGGACAGTACTTACCATTATAAGGTGTATCTGAGGCGCCCAGCAGCTCTGGGGCATAGGAGACCAGGGTTGGATAGGACAGTACTTACCATTATAAGGTGTATCTGAGGCGCCCAGCAGCTCTGGGGCATAGGAGACCAGGGTTGGATAGGGGATGTTTTTATCGCTAACGTTGATTTCTTCCTGGCTCTTGTGTGGCTGAGACTGAGCCAGGTAGCGATCGCGACACTCCATACACAGCAGGTAATACGGGTTACCTACAAGACAGAAACGAGGGAGGATATAGTATTGTATGTGTGGCTGAGACTGAGCCAGGTAGCGATCGCGACACTCCATACACAGCAGGTAATACGGGTTACCTACAAGACAGAAACGAGGGAGGATATAGTATTGTATGTGTGGCTGAGACTGAGCCAGGTAGCGATCGCGACACTCCATACACAGCAGGTAATACGGGTTACCTACAAGACAGAAACGAGGGAGGATATAGTATTGTATGTGTGGCTGAGACTGAGCCAGGTAGCGATCGCGACACTCCATACACAGCAGGTAATACGGGTTACCTGCAAGACAGAAACGAGGGAGGATATAGTATTGTATGTGTGGCTGAGACTGAGCCAGGTAGCGATCGTGACACTCCATACACAGCAGGTAATACGGGTTACCTGCAAGACAGAAACGAGGGAGGATATAGTATTGTATGTGTGGCTGAGACTGAGCCAGGTAGCGATCGCGACACTCCATACACAGCAGGTAATACGGGTTACCTACAAGACAGAAACGAGGGAGGATATAGTATTGTATGTGTGGCTGAGACTGAGCCAGGTAGCGATCGCGACACTCCATACACAGCAGGTAATACGGGTTACCTACAAGACAGAAACGAGGGAGGATATAGTATTGTATGTGTGGCTGAGACTGAGCCAGGTAGCGATCGCGGCACTCCATACACAGCAGGTAATACGGGTTACCTACAAGACAGAAATGAGGGAGGATATAGTATTGTATGTGTGGCTGAGACTGAGCCAGGTAGCGATCGCGACACTCCATACACAGCAGGTAATACGGGTTACCTACAAGACAGAAACGAGGGAGGATATAGTATTGTATGTGTGGCTGAGACTGAGCCAGGTAGCGATCGCGACACTCCATACACAGCAGGTAATACGGGTTACCTACAAGACAGAAATGAGGGAGGATATAGTATTGTATGTGTGGCTGAGACTGAGCCAGGTAGCGATCGCGACACTCCATACACAGCAGGTAATACGGGTTACCTACAAGACAGAAACGAGGGAGGATATAGTATTGTATGTGTGGCTGAGACTGAGCCAGGTAGCGATCGCGACACTCCATACACAGCAGGTAATACGGGTTACCTACAAGACAGAAACGAGGGAGGATATAGTATTGTATGTGTGGCTGAGACTGAGCCAGGTAGCGATCGCGACACTCCATACACAGCAGGTAATACGGGTTACCTACAAGACAGAAACGAGGGAGGATATAGTATTGTATGTGTGGCTGAGACTGAGCCAGGTAGCGATCGCGACACTCCATACACAGCAGGTAATACGGGTTACCTACAAGACAGAAACGAGGGAGGATATAGTATTGTATGTGTGGCTGAGACTGAGCCAGGTAGCGATCGCGACACTCCATACACAGCAGGTAATACGGGTTACCTACAAGACAGAAACGAGGGAGGATATAGTATTGTATGCGTGGCTGAGACTGAGCCAGGTAGCGATCGCGACACTCCATACACAGCAGGTAATACGGGTTACCTACAAGACAGAAACGAGGGAGGATATAGTATTGTATGCGTGGCTGAGACTGAGCCAGGTAGCGATCGCGACACTCCATACACAGCAGGTAATACGGGTTACCTACAAGACAGAAACGAGGGAGGATAAAGTATTGTATGTGTGGCTGAGACTGAGCCAGGTAGCGATCGCGACACTCCATACACAGCAGGTAATACGGGTTACCTACAAGACAGAAACGAGGGAGGATATAGTATTGTATGTGAGGCTGAGACTGAGCCAGGTAGCGATCGCGACACTCCATACACAGCAGGTAATACGGGTTACCTACAAGACAGAAACGAGGGAGGATATAGTATTGTATGTGAGGCTGAGACTGAGCCAGGTAGCGATCGCGACACTCCATACACAGCAGGTAATACGGGTTACCTACAAGACAGAAACAAGGGAGGTAGGATTTGATTTTTATGTGACTTTCAGCAGCTGAGGTAATTTTTGCTGAAATAGAACCCAACGGCTTGCAGAGCAGGGAAGAAAGTCCCTTCTCATTATAATTCACTTTTGTATAGCAACCAGGCTGACCTGTTATTTAGAATTCAGCTGAGACTCAAACCTACAACTTTTTGAACCTGTTGTTTTAACCAGTCGGCCGGGGTGTCCAACTGCCACCCACATGAATCTAATTAATACACTGTTAATCTTGGGATATTTTTCTATTAAAGACATTTTTTTGTGAAATATTTGAATTATATCTAAATAAAAATCTCTGGATCAAAAACATTTTATGAATTTAATCTTTATCATTAAGTAATTTGCAAAAGTATTGCATATGCAGATGATATTTGTCCCAGAGACTTTATACAGGCATGAACGGGTTATTCAAATTTGCGCACGATAAATTACACTTCTTCCCAACGCCGGTTTCTTATCTGATCCACTGGTTCCTCCGAACCACCCATCCACACAGGAGCCATTGCTTCCGGAAAAATGTCATCTGGATCTGCGATACTTTTGCAAATGACTGGATGTGTTATTTTATTTACTTATTTATTTTTTACTTTATTTTCTCTTTATTTTCTCCATGTGAATTTATACATATTACATGGCCTACTTTTTTAATCATCTGTAAAACAGATGTTTTTTGTTTTATTTTCGTGTTGGTTCACTCAGTATCATCTTGTTATTTATCTTTGTGTACATATTACACTTCACCCAAATGCTGATTTTCTTACCTGATCCACACGTTCCTCCGAACCACCCATCCACGTAGGAACCATTGCTGCGGTAACCTTGGCGACCACAGTTGCCTCCGCAGCCCGGGTGATGCAGCCGCATGTGCTTGTTGAAGTTGACAGTGTGCGTCTGGCAAAGCTCACAGATGACAGCCGCATTCTCACTGACAGCCAGCTCATCATTCTGAAAATCAAACAGAGAGATAGTCTCATGTGCTTGTTGAAGTTGACAGTGTGCATCTGGCAAAGCTCACAGATAACAGCCACTGACAGCCAGCTCAACATCATTCTGAAAATCAAACAGAGCGATTACCTAATTAAAGCAGGCTATGAACACGTATATCGCCCCTCTCTGAAAACTTCTGGTTGCGGCAGAAGCCAGATGTAGGGTTGGATTTTAAACCCATCCATGTATAATTTTACAAAATATTCAAAGGAGAGCCATTGGGGTGTTCTGATTAACATTTAGCATGGGTTAACCCACTCATGCCTGTAGCACCTGAAAATGCCCTGACTATATGTACTAATGTTACTGTTATCAATAAGATCAGAGCAATTTTTCACGAAAAGAATTCAAAGGAAAAATGCTGATTAGAATGAAACCAACAACTACCCATTCAAATGTGTGAATTCAAGCTTGATTTAGCAAGAAAGCAATTGGCAAACTCTGCATTTTTCCAAGGCGAGCAGAAGATGGCTTACCCCTGTCAGTAATTGCCATACTTAACCCAATAATGCTCACAGTGGCCAAAACCAGCCGGACAATTTTGGTGTAATTTTTCAAGCAAAAGCATATTTAGGAAAATATTTGAAGGAGAAATATCTATTAGAACAATACCAACAACTCTCCATCAGATATTTTGTGAAATAATTCTTAACTCCAAAGTTATTCTCAAACGTATCTCAGATCCAGACGACAATTGCTGGAGGAATTCTTAAGCATCAATGGGTTAACATGAGAAAATGGCCGGACTTTGATTTTACAAGACAATTTCTGATTCAATCTGCATCTGTCATAGGAGAGAAGAGTATGACATACCAGAGGATCCATGAAGTCAAAGCCATCCCTGTCAGCGATGTCCATGCTGAACATGTCCTCCATACCATCATCATCCAGTAGGTCCTCCTCCAGATCAATGATCTCCTCATACATAGGGTGGGCCTCCCCTCTCTCTGGACGCGAACGCTCCTCACGCTCATGACGTTCATCTGGGAAAATAAACAAATAACACTAAATATAAATATAAATATATATATATATATATATATATATATATATATATATATATATATATATATATATATATATATATATATATATATATATATATATATATATATTATATATATATATATATATATATATATATATATATAAACATTATATATATACAAAACTATATATATATATATATATATATATATATATATATATATATATATATATATATATATATATATATGTAGATATATATATGTAGATATACATGCATATATATATATATATATATATATATATATATATATATATATATATATATATATATATATATATATATATATATATATACAGTGTTAGCGATAGGGTCAAAAAAAGTTGCTTCCACACTAATATCAAGGTCCAGAAAATCCTGCGTTCTGATCATTGGCCACAAATGAGTGTTGACTATCTATGCCAACAAATGTGGTCACTTAGGGGGGTAAGGGGTTAAATGGGTATGTTTCTTTATCCAGCTTGTGAAGTTGAGTTGACTGTGCTACTGCTTACAGCTCAAAGAACTGTTGTGAACAGGAAATTTATGGGTTCTTAATGGGAATTTTATGCATCCTCTCTGGACGCAGCCACTTCACACCTCTGCGTCCATACCACTTGACTATGCGTCAAAAGGATATGTGGACGGTGTCCTCGCTATCCCTGTATATATATATATATATATATTAGGGCTGGAATCAGTGAGGATCGACTGCCCGCATCGGGGCTAGCAATTGAATGCGCTTCCAACAACAGAGCACACATGTCAGAACAATATCTACATCATACAGGCAGAAAATAACAAATCCGCAACACAGAGTTGAATTAGTCCTATTGCACCTAATTCAGGCTGTTTTATTATATAGATCATGATTTTCCTCTGAGAGACCAAAACAATGCTAAGAATCGGAATCGGAATTGGTATAATTTCAGAATCGGTTCAGTTCGACATTTTCCTCATTGATTCCAGCCCTAATATATATATATATACATGACTATTTTTTGTGAGCAAAGCATGTTTGTTGGTAAAGTGAAATACAATTGCATCCAACAGCTAAATCACCATGTGAATATGCGATTATTTTGCAAATTATTTTCAAAAGCATCACAGGTCCAAATGACACTTGTCATGGAAATCCCTACGACTGAATGGTTAACACGGAAGCATTTTATTGTTTTGCTTACTTGATCTGTTGACGATGGTCATGAAGCTGCGTATGTCGGCTAGGCGGTGGCGGTCTCCGACAAACCTGCGAGTTGGGGGTCGTGGATGATCCCCTTCTTCTGTGTCAAACGCCTCGGAAAACTGAAGACTTCTGAAATCACACAACACAATCACCAACTCAATTCAGGTACCCAGTGGTGGATCACATTATAATAAGAGCAATTTAAATACATATCTATACCATACAAAACATAGAAAATTGACAAGTCTATGTTCTGTGCCTAACACATACTCTATACCTATTATATTCATATTCATATTTTTTATTCATTTCTATTTTCATTTTAGAACTTTTTTTTCACACTCAATTCGACCAAAATTAAACAGAACAATGTCATCCAAAAAGAGCAACCACAATAATGAATGTGTCCTGCAGGACTTTTCAAATTTATAATGGTGATGAACTGACCTTTGACCTCTACCAGCATTTTCGGACTGCTCGTCCTCCCTGCTGCCCGCTAGCGCCCCCTCTGTGGCCGACGCCTCGACCGCCGACGCGGGAGGCTCGTTCTCCTCCTGCTCCTCCTCAGCCAGCGGGTGCTCAATCATCCACGTAGCCAGCGCATTGATGGCGTGAGCAGACACCTCACCCCCACTTCCTACACAGCAATCAAGAAACAGTATACAAATATGAGATATACAGGTATACTATAGATAGTGAGAGAGAGAGAGGGAGGGAGGGAGGGAGGGAGGGAGGGAGGGAGGGAGGGAGGGAGAGAGGAGAGAGAGAGAGAGAGAGAGAGAGAGAGAGAGAGAGAGAGAGAGAGAGAGAGAGAGAGAGAGAGAGAGAGAGAGAGAGAGAGAGAGAGAGAGAGAGAGAGAGAGAGAGAGAGAGAGAGAGAGAGAGCTGGCTTTCGATTTAATTCTTATCTAATTATACAACTACATGTAATTTGTGATATTTGAAATGAGAATTATGTATAAATATATATATAAATATATATATATATATATATATATATATATATATATATATATATATATATATATATATGTATATATATATATATATACATATATGTATATATATATATGTATATGTATATGTGTATATATATATATATATATATATATATATATATATATATATATATATATATATATATATATATATATATATATATATATATATATATATATATCCATGAATAACCAAATAGTATTTTACCAGTAGCTGTGATGGCCTGTTTGATGTGCTTGAGACAGAACCCCATCTCCAGCAGGGGAGATGCTATTGGTGGTGGTGGTGGTGAAGGTGATCTCGTCCTTACAGGAGCCACTGCAGAAAGGAAAAACAAATCAAATATAATACTTAATTCATCTTTTAAATCTTTTTATACCTTTTCCTGTTTGATGAAATTGTTTACCAGCATCAGTTTCATATGAAGACCACAGTTGAAACATATCAAAACTAAACAAAATGGGTACATCTTTGAGGGCTTTTAATCAACATCTAAGTGCATAAAATTTCGAAAATATATCTTCATTGTCAAGTTATTTGCAAATACCTCCGAACATATGCACGCTTCTGGCCTGAATTGACTAAGCTGATAGCTACTGTAAACTGCGTTAATTTTGCACATATAAAGTGATGCGCTCAGCAGGCAGTTACCTTTTATGCGCAGTTTAAGTTTTCTGTATGGGTGTTGAATGACAAGCAATCATGTCAAAGCGTGTTTTATGATCCTTATATTATGCCCAAATAACGGTGTGCAGTTTATCAATACGGTCTCTAGAGGTGCGCAAAGTATGCATAATTTAAAATGCCGGTATACAGTACACGAAAATGGTAGTAACTTACCAGGTTTGTTGACTATTTTAGGTGAGGAGGCAGAGGGTCCGTGAGCTCCTATCTCTAGAGAGTTACTGGCCTCTTCGCTGGCCGCAGTAGGAGACGTCCCTCTCGAGTTCATGGCCATACGACGGAATATAGACGGAGGGACCAAAAAACGCCTAGGGGTCTCCATACTGAAACAAAAAATATATCATAAAACATACAACTTGAGGGCCTTCCTTCAGGCATGCCTTTTTTCTTCCTATTCGCTACAATACCAAATACTGATATCAAATGGGTAAAAATTTATTGTATTGAAAAAGTTAAGTATCATATTGTATCGTTTAAGATTTGAAATAGGTATAAAATTGACTAAATAGCTGTCTGGATGTCTCCACGCAAAGGCAGTATCATTAAAAAATATTGTTAACGAATCGTGAAGGAAATATCGTATCGCAAATATTTTAATCCCTAATTCTTACCGTGGTCGTGTTCTCCTGAACTGAGGGGGCGGGGCTAGGTGCTGCAGCATGCCGCTCCTCTCTGGTCGGCGGGGCACCAGTGGGGAGTCGTAAGTGATATAAGGGATCGTTATCTCTAAGAGGATTAGCTAGGGTTCTTACCGTGGTCGTGTTCTCCTGAACTGAGGGGGCGGGGCTAGGTGCTGCAGCATGCTGCTCCTCTCTAGTCTGCGGGGCACCAGTGGGGAGTCGTAAGTGATATAAGGGATCGTTATCTCTAAGAGGATTAGCTAGGGTTCTTACCGTGGTCGTGTTCTCCTGAACTGAGGGGGCGGGGCTAGGTGCTGTAGCATGCCGCTCCTCTCTGGTCTGCGGGGCACCAGTGGGGGGTCGTTCTCCTCGTCCACATCCTCGGGGCTGGCCAGCGTGGCCTCCCCCACCAGGGCCCCCTCCCCAGCCTCCGTCTCCCCAGCCGGCTCGTTCTCATTCACCTCCACCGGCTCACAGTGCTTCTCGACCTCCCCAATACGCTCTGAAAACAGCAATGTGTACAACAATGTAAATATATATATATACTATGGGTTGAAGTAATAATCCTGTTTACCCTGAAGAGACTAATTTGGTAATATCTCTCAAACAAAATCGATTATTCAGATAATATAAGAGGAAGAAATGTTGATCAAAAACTGACTAACAACTCTCCATTTAATAGTTTCCCATTTTATGATTAATTCCCAAGTTATTTCCAAAAGTAGCCTAGGTTTGGACAACTTTTGTCAAGTAGGTCTTCAGGTTTAAATGGGTTGAAGTAATAATCCCTGGGTGTTTACCCTGGAGAGCCTTGATGTTGGTTGCGTCCTCGGCCTTGGCGGTGAGCGCCATCTTGTAGAGTACGGAGTGTGCGCGCTCCAGCTCTACCTGCGACAGGGTCCGCTTGATGGGCGACGGCATCACGGCTCTCTTCACCATCTGCTTCATCATGGCACGCATCACCTCCTGCATGTCCTCTACGCCCCCACCGCCCACGCTCTCGCTGCCACCAGGGGGCAGGTCTGCAGCATCCTTCTTATCCGCCGTCAGCTCGGAACGCGGCACCAGCAGCATCTCTGCATACCTGCATAACACAAACATGGCTGGTAAAAAAGTTCAACATATGTGCAGCCAAACCTGCCAGAGCGACCACCTCTATTAACCCATTCAAAGCTTAGGCTATTTTTCTCCAAAGCTTAAGGATGGAAAGATTTTTGAAAACCATCTAAACCCTGTCATGTTGGTACTCATTAGATATCGCTCACTGAGTATTCTCAGGTGAGTACCCATTTGCCAGGATTTTTGCATCATTTTGTATTAGCCACCAGCAGCATAAGGGTTAAGAGAGAACATTTTCATTTCCCCCTGTCTAACATCATAGTTTAATTGAACCTCTAATAAGAGACCACCTGTCTTAAGAATACATATGTTGGTCTTCCCTCGGGTGGTCTCTTAATACAGGTTCGAGTGCATATATATGCTCCTGCCAGAACTCATTAGGACATGAGGGACCTTTAGGAAAAAATAAAGTAAGCCAGATTCACCTGCCAAACTTGAGGACATCAAGCATCTTAAGAAAAAGTTGCAAAAGCGAGATTTACCTGCTAGGGCTCATAAGGACCTTGAGCATCTTAACCCTTATGCTGGTGGTTGCTAATTTGGCCAAATTTACAAAATGATGCAAAAATCCTGAAAAATGACCGAAACCCTGACATATGGGTACTCATTGGAGAGTACTCTGCGAGGGCTTTCCAATGAATACCAACTTGAAAGGGTTTAGACGATTTTCAAACATCTTTGCATTCTCATTCTTTGGACATAAGCAGCCTTAGCATTGGAAGGGTTAAGATGAAATAACATAAGCAGGACATACCTGCCAGAACTCATGAGGACATTGAGGACCTTAAGTGAACCAAGTTGGAGGTTGATCATCTTTAGAAGTTCCATCTCATGTGTTAGGGACATGCGCGAGTCAGTGCTCCTGGTCGCAAGCTGTGGACCCCCGGCAGAGAAGGGCGGTACGCTATCACACCTAGTCCTAATAGGGGGCGCCACCTGTTCTTGGCTGACAGTGGTCGTATTCCCGTTACCGTCTACTCCTGTGGAGCGCAACCCGACTTGGGAGCCAGGACTCTCCGAGGAGCTCTCCCGCCTGCCCACTAACGCCCCCTGGAGGACGCTCCCCAGCACCTGATTGGTCAGATTCTCCGCCATCTGAACCTCCTCCTCAACCACGTCGCATATACTGCTAAGCTGGGTCTGGACCTGCTGTGCGAGCTCGCGGCCATCGCTACTAGAGCTGAGACTGCGGCTTCCGTGACTCTGGCCCAGACTACTCGAAAGAAAGGACGAGGTGCTCTCGCTCAGATCTGCACACGAAGAGTCAACATCTACTGGCATACCGGGACGTGGGAGCTTCTTATCGGCATTGTGGTCCTGGTTTTCCAAGCTCTCTGCCGCGAGGGCCTTTGCGATGTCCTCATCGAGACTCTGCTCCAGCATCTTACTGGACTGGTTCTCGCTGCTGCTCTTGCTGCTGGGGAGTTTGTCGGTGGTGTCGGGCGTCTGGGCGCTGTGGGTGCGGAGGCGGTTGATGGCGTGTTTCTCATCATCGATACAAGTCAGCTTCATGAGATCGTGGAGGAGGGAGGGGGTCAGGCCCGAGAGCCTCGTCGCGTCGAACGCCAGTGATTCACACGCCTCCAGACACATCAAAGGGGCGTCGCTAAAAGCACAAAGCAAATCACCCTATAAATACTGTATAACTGATATTTTCACAGGTTTTTAATTTTTGCTTTTTTCTCACATGATAGCGCCAAAATAACATCCTTCACATAGATATCCTGCTTTGTATCTCCTTTCTATCTCTGCTTGAATGTGCAAATATCACAAATACCCTCCAACAGGGATGTTAAGCAAAAGATTTCGCACTCCAAATTAAAGCCGTGTACAGTACATTAAGATGGATTGTTAACCCATTGATGCCTCAGCCAAAAACGTTCTGTCAAATTTGGTGAAAATCTTCTCACAAGATTAATTTGTAGAAAACTATTTCAAGGTAAAATATTGGTTGTAATTCAACCTGTAAGTTTATGCTTAATTACAAAATTATATTCAAAAGTAGTTGATGATCAAGATGACTCTTTTAAAGACACTGTTAAGCATTTTAATTCACTGTGTATTCAGGAATTGGCCAAATTAAAAGCATGAAACTTTGATGAAATTTACTTTTGAATGATACTCATCAATATTTTCAATGGACGCAAGCCAAGAGTTACTGTAAATTTGGAAAAGATTGCATTAGTTTAATTTTTGCGTTTTTTAGTATTCAGCATCCGACGCAACATTAAAATTTGCAATGATTAGTGCTGCCACTTTAATTGTATAGCTGGCACTCCATGTTGTGGTCAATTCGCAAATTTAAAAAACGCAAAAATAGATTTTCTGTAAATTTGCAAAATTTACTCTACACAATCTATTGTGAATCTACAGTATCTGATGAATAAGAGCATGCGCCGACCTGATAGTTGCCTCGCTATCCTCCCATTGGACCTTGGCACAGGGACAGCCTTCCTTCAGCACGCCCAACACCGTCCCTCTGCGGGACGTCTGTCTGTGCAGGCAGCGCCCTCCAACCCTCACACCATGGTCCACGCCTCCTATCACCACCAGTGCTGGCCACACCTGTAAAACAAGCAAATGATATCATAGATGAATAAAAGAATGGATATGTAGCGAGAGTACATATGCACTATAGTAAAGACCTGGCTATCCCAGGGGTCTCAAATCTGGCCTC
>OZ012692.1:26124102-26156602 GCA_963942565.1 Maea johnstoni
AATAACTCAAATAAAGGATCCTCAAAGTTGGGATCCTCTTTTTCCGTTTCCTCAACCATTTTAACAGAACTCAAAATTCAATGTCAGAAATTCACTTACCTACAGTTTTTTTTTCCTCAAGGATGCTGAATCCTTTCATCATTAACTCATAATTCAGAGTCCAAAATTCATTTACATGTATTTTTTTCCCAAAGGTCGGGATCCTCTTTTTCCGTTTCCTAAACCATTTAAATAGAACTCAAAATTCAATGTATGAAATTTTACTCACCTGCAGTTTTCTTTTTCCTTATGGATCCGCAATCCTTTTATCATAAACTCATAATTCATTCAGAGTCCAAGATTCACTCATTTTTTCCCCTAAGTGTGGATCACCCTTTTCAGTCAACTCAAAATTCAGAGTCCAAAAGTCACTCACTTTTTTCCCCAAAGTTTGGATCCTCCTTTTCAGTTTTCCTCCTCTGCTTCCTCCTCTTGCTTTTAAATATCAACTCAAAATTCAGAGTCAAAAATTCACTCACTTTTTTCCACCGAGTCTGGATCCTCCTTTTCAATTTCTTCCTCTGCTTCCTCCTTCTCTCGCTCCTTATATATCAATTCATCAAAATTCAGTCCAAAATTCACTCACTTTTTTTCCCCAAAGTCTGGATCATCCTTTTTCAGTTTCCTCCAGCTCTTGCTCCTTACATATCAACTCAAAATTCAGAGTCAAAAATTCACTCACTTTTTTCCCCAAAGTCTGGATCCTCCTTTTTCAGTTTCCTCCTCTGCTTCCTCCTTCTCTCGCTCCTTATAATATATCAACCCAAAATTCAGAGTAAAAAAATTCACTCACTTTTTTCCCCAAAGTCTGGATCCTCCTTTTCAGTTTCCTCCTCTGCTTCCTCCTTCTCTCGCTCCTTATAATATATCAACCCAAAATTCAGAGTAAAAACAATTCACTCACTTTTTTCCCCGAAGTCTGGATCCTCCTTTTCAGTTTCCTCCTCTGCTTCCTCCTTCTCTTGCTCCTTATATATCAATTCATCAAAATTCAGAGTCCAAAAATTCACTCACTTTTTTTCCCCAAAGGCCGGATCCTCCTTTTCAGTTTTCCTCCTATGCCTCCTCCTTCTCTTGCTTCTTATATATCAACTCAAAATTCACTCAAAAATTCACTCACTTTTTTCCCCAAAGTCTGGATCCTCCTTTTTCAGTTTTCTTCATCTGCTTCCTCCTTCTCTCGCTCCTTATATATCAACCCAAAATTCAGAGTAAAAAAAAATTCACTCACCTTTTTTCCCCAAAGTCTGGATCCTCCTTTTCAGTTTTCCTCCTCTGCTTCCTCCTTATATATCAACTCAAAAATTCAGAGTCCAAAATTCACTCACTTTTTTTCCACCGAGTCTGGATCCTCCTTTTCAGTTTTCCTCCTCTGCTTCCTCCTTCTCTTGCTCCTCAACCTTCTCCTCGGTTTTCCCCCGGCGGCGGGGGACTGTGGATCGCTGGACGTCTCGACGTCGTCGTTTTCCGCCGACCATGAGCTTGGCGAGGGCCTTGATGTGCCGTAGACGCTCCAGGAGACAGGAGTTGATGTGGGGCGTCCACACCTCGTTACGATTGCAGGGCCCTCAGCAGAGAGATGGTGGACTCTATGGTGACGATGTTGGCTGGCGCGCACAGGGGGTCACCTGGTAATAGGTTACGCGGTGCTCCCCGAACCTGCATGTCTGTGATCTTCACCTGTACGCAACACAAAAAAAAGTCATCAGTTCATAAATTGTAGTCTAGGGTGGTCAGCTTAAACCGTTTTTTTTTTTGTTTTTTTTTTAATCTGACCGTGTCCCCTAATGGTGGCACAGTACATAAGGTTACTCACGGTACATAAATTTCAGATACTCCCCTTTCTTTTGAGACTGAATATTCTTCTATGCTCAAGGCTCTTTGGTGGAGACTACGTTTTGAGGCCCAATAAAAAAATCATCATGCCACAAATGGTGGAGTATCAAACCTGATCATAGGAAAGAAGAGACCCTTGTGAAAGAAAAACCTCAATCCAATAAGCTGGTGGAGAATCATGGAAGATCATGAGTTGAGGTAACTTGAAGAATTGTTTTTCCAGAAGTGGAGAAGAGTCAAGTACTGATTGGTCAGTTTAATTTAAAGTAGCACAAATGCCCTCAAGCAGGGCTGTAAAGCAAAATTTTTAGCACTCCAAATTAAAGCCATATACAGTAGTATGTATACAAAGTCATCGGTCCAACTAACTGGTAAGGAATTAGATAAAGTTATCTTGGATTATCAGGGAAGCTACTCACAATCTGTTGATAAATTAGAGGCGACTAGAAGGGAGAACTATGACACAGGAAAAATCATACCATGAGCAGAAAATCAAATAAGAAGTTTAGGGAAAGTTGTAGCCCAAGATCTTAAACAAGAATGGCATACTATACAATTCTAAGAAGGCACTTTAATAATACATCTACATAACTGTTGCAGTTTTATCTATTTAGTTATTGATTTTACACATTGCACTATATCATGAACTTTTAATTGCTTGCCTGAAATGACATACACAGAGCGTTAAAAAGCATTTATGCAGCTTTTCTTTTGGCCTTATTCACCTCTCTCTCTCCTTCTGCTAGCGTTTAAAATCAATTTTCAGGCTGGTTGATGAGCAAGGCAAGACATTAAAGGACAATTCAACCATGAATAAAACAAGAAGTGTATTGCTGTTCAAACACATCCTAACACACAAGAAATGAAGGCACTGGGAGCGGCCATTTTAGTCTATTAATAGCTTATTAGCAATAAGGTAGCTGCTAATGACATATGTGGGCTTAAAGGGCAAATGCACCATCAGAATGATTTAGGTTCAAAATGAGCGTATACATGTCACCTTTCAAATAAGACCTCCCCCGAACCTGTCCTCTTGAGCACTACTCAGTTATAGCTTACAGAAGTTCAGCAAGCAAACGTCCTGAGGCAGCTATACAGGGCCTCCATGCATCCCAAGATGCACTCTGTTTTTGACACCTTCTAAGCACCAGCCTGTGTCCACTAGTGCTTAAGAGATAGCAGTAATAGGGGGCTGGGCTCCCCTTTCCTGCTTAGATTTTTCATTACTGGCTTTCAATAAGTTGTCACAATTCCCAAAGATTGAACTTCTTCAATTTCCTATTGTATATTCTAACAATCCTTGGAAGTTATACTATGTGGCTTGTCTTTGATTTGTAGCTTATTGTTGGGTAGAAACCATTACTTCCTAATTGCTATGAAATTAGTTTGTGCTAATCACTTACAGGAAATTGCAATACTTGTGTCAGTTAGAAGTTACTCATGGGAAGTTACTCATGGGAATAGTGTAGGACTTATTAGTATGTGTATTCCTTCACTAGTTCCTGCTATCTTTGAGTAAAGAACCTGGCACCATTGAGTAAAGGATCATGTGGGTCTAAGGGAGAAGTTCCCTAGGTGTTTCAGATATTTCCATTCCTCCAAATTCCTGAATCGCTCAATTCTGCCATACTATGTAAGTTTTACTTCTTGAAGTTTTTTTTGCTTCCAAAAATTGTGATCAGGGATGAGCCAGGAATAAAAATTAACAAGTAAGGGAAATCCATGCAGGCTCCTCTGCTACTGCTATCTCTGAAGCACTAGTGACACAGGCTGGTGCTTAGGAGGTGTCAAAAACAGAGTGCGTCTTGGGATGCATGGAGGCCCTGTATAGCTGCCTCAGGACTGTTGCTTGCTGAACTTCTGTAAGCTATAACTGAGTAGTGTTGAAGAGGACAGGTTCGCGGGAGGTCTTATTTGAAAGGTGACATGTAAAAGATCATTTTGAACCTAAATCTTTCTGATGGTGCATTTGCCCTTTAATGTAATGTAGGCATCATGGCAAGTTAAAGTTAGAAATTCTTTAGGTCCTACCTTTTCACCGGGATTACTGCTGTAAAACATGACGCAGGGGAACATGTCTGTCACATCAAGGTCCTCAAATGCCACACGAGGCTCCTACAAAATATCACAAACAAAAAATATATAAATGAAAAACAATGAATATAGAAATATATCACTTAAACACATCTCCTCATACCAAAAAGGTACATCTATCCTTTTATATGTCATACATACTGTCATTAAGATGGTTTGTACTCTCAGCATTGGAAGGGTTAAAGGCCAGTATGGGTATGGACAAGGGGGCTTGCCATGAAGAACATACTGTATAACTGATATTTTTTACAGGCATTTAATATTCGCTTTTTTTGCACTTCCAATGATAGCGTCAAAATAACATCCTTCAAATAAATATTCTGCTATAAATGGTTAGTTTGAGTGCTTGAATGCAGAATTTCAAAGTAGCACAAATACCCTTCAGCAGGGCTGTAAAGCGAAAGTTTAGCACTCTAAATCAAAGCCGTTTACAGTACCTCTCCGTTTTTGCCAAAGGAGACGGTCCTTGCGTCCATATCGAGAACACATGTGATGTAATCCCCCTGTGTGAAGCCTGGCAGGGTGAGAGAGCCTTCCCCGTTATGGTACAGGTTCCCACTGTAGGCGCGGTACAGCATCATGTCGGACGTGGTACGGTGACTGTAGTCCCTGACAGGCCAGCGCGACACGCCCACGCAGGTACCCTCATTGCCACGATTCTCCTTCACAATCAGAAACTGAAAGAGAGGAGAGAAAGCAGGTCGATCAGTCATGAATTCCTCGCCCATACCCATTCATGAGATTCTCACGGCGATTCATTAGATTTCTCAGCATTCACAGACATATCTCTTGATATATTGCAATTGAGCTGCATGCTCAATACATACATACATATAATGGTATGCATATACATGTATGTGTATATATATATATATATATATATATATATATATATATATATATATATATATATATATATATATATATATATATATATATATATATATATATATATTTGTATGTGTATATATATATATATATATATATATATATATATATATATATATATATATATATATATATATATATATATATATACATATATATATAAATATATATATATATATATATATATATATATATATATATATATATATATATATATATATATATATATATATATATATATATATATATATATCATAAACCTTTTAAAAACCCTTTTGTATTACAATGTTATTAAACATATTGACAGATGTTGCTTTATCCCATTTTCAATGCTTCTGAAGTTTTTAGGTCTTTTGTGAAAGGTTTTATGATAACCGTATACTAGTATTCCACAGGTGGAAGACTGACAACTGTTTAACACGACAAATCTGTCACATAAATTCTTACCTTCCACTGATAGCAGCCAGAGGAGATGCCCGCTGACCCCAGACCGTAGCCACGCCCCCCTGAGCCGTGGACGAGGGTGTGTCCATTATCCACGCTGCAGTTGAGCGTCTTATCGGGGTCGAAGGAGGCCTCCTGCATGGCCATGTTGTCCTGCTGAGATGAGGAGGAGGATGAGGATGTTGCGGATACCTGGGAATCGTCGCCGCCCACGGAGGCCGAGTTCGTCGTCGTTGTCGTGGGAACCTCGCCGTCCCGCAGCTGTTGTAGGTGGCGCTGCAGGTTGGTCTCCTTCTCGGCAGCCTGCTTCTCGGCCTGCGAAAGCGACATCCTCCACATGCCGTGAGATAGGTTACTGAAGAGAAGCTCCACCACCTGTCAACACACAAACTCAGCAAGTCAGGCTACTGCTATAGTAGTAGTGTTGGGACGATCATCGATTTTAATTGATAATCGATCGTTAGCCTCTCTTTTACTGATTAATCGTTTACAAAACTGGCAATCGATAATAATCGGAAAAGGTGACACCCGGTGGCAAAAATATAGAACTTAATGACAGGCAAGTTGTCAACTTTCTTACTATGAAACTAAGCTTCGAAAACACTTCAAAACGAAGTTAAGGTAGGTGCAAATAGCAAGTAATTGTCACAGACTATCACATATAATTAGGCTCTAGACCTCTAGTACTCAATTACTGCAAAAGTGCGAAGAACTGATTATGATCGATAATCGATCGGTTGGCTGCAACTGATTATCGATCATGATATTGCAACCGATTCCCAATCCTATATAGTAGTAATATTAATAATCATAATGATGAATTTGAAATCTGCAATTCTAATAAAAGTCACTTTCCCTGCCATATTACAGCTTAGTCTGGTGTAATTAATTTTGTGAAGGAAACCGCGCACCTAGCAAAAAATGATGCCTAACCTCTGCAGTCAGTTCAGTGAATGAAAGATCTTAAAACACTCAATGAAATAAAATATATTAAAATTTTCATCTTTTAAAGTAATGCCATCCATTCCTGATGAAAATAATCTCCCTCAACTGCTACCAGCCATAGTAGCACTGAAACAGGGTCTTAGCCTGAATCTCAAAACTGCTTGTCCAATTCCAAAATTTCTGCCCATCAACATTTACCTACTCAGCTACTTCCAATCCTTATTCCAACTACATTTAATAGCCTATTGTGTCAAAAGGGCAATTTACACTTCAGCCATGTCCTCGAAGAATGTGAGTCAGGGAAAGATTTGATTATTACCCCAAAACGTCAAAATTGAATATAAAATTCTCTATAGAAATTTTCGCCAGTCTAAAAAAAAGTAGGTTTTAAGGAAACTGAAAAGATTTGATTATTACCCCAAAACGTCAAAATTGAAAATACAAATTTTCATAGAAATTTTTGCCTGTCTAAAAAAAGTAGGTTTTCAGGAAACTGCCTCTCCAAAAGACAGGCTGGACGAGTCCTGGCTACTTCCCTGTTCTGAAGTTGCACTGTATATCACAGGGTGCAACATAGGCTGCAAAACACGATTTTCTGAGCGGAGCAAGCTGCCCTTAAGGTTGACTTGCCCCGCCGGCACTTCCACTTGTCCCACCACATTGTTAAACAAAGGTGAGATTGGACTTTGTGCCCAAAACATTACTTGCAGAGCGGGGCAAGTCAGGGTCTTGTTCAGCTTGCCCCATTGCCGTTTTTCGTCGAGTTCACTTGCAACTTGCAACGGGGCAAGTGGTTATGTTAAACGCTGTATCAGCAGGCTGTTAACAACTTTATTTACCTGTTTTATATGCTGGACATCAGTGGTGTGATCACAGGCAGGTAGCACAGTCTCAAGCAGATGAATAGCAAGTAGACGAGTTCTTAGATTGTCCACCAGAGGGAGTGCTGAAAGAAAATGATCAGGATAAAGCATACCTCAGGGTATCATAATAATCATCATAAACGTGTAATTAGGTTCGTATTCATACAAAGCTTTTAAAAAATCGTTGCAACAATTTCTGATTTATTTCAAGGGTTAAGCCCTGGTCACATATGACAAAGTGCCATGACCAGGTCGTGGACTGTAGACTGATTTGCGAACATGTTCACAAACCTCTCTACGGTCCATGACCACTGATTTTGGACCTCACAACCTGTACGGTTGAGGCCAAATCCTTGAGGCATCCGCACATAGACAAAGATTGTTAGATATTTGATAATAAGATTTATCTTATAAGTTGTTTGTTTTAACCCATTATATTCAGGAGCATACACCTGGTCTGACACGTATGGGAATATTTTGGTATTGAAGAAATATTCAGACAAATGTTTCACTGAAAGATGTTTTTCCTATAAGCTTAAACAATCCCTCTTAAAAAAAACAAATTTACTCGACATGGTGATTTACATACAAAGTTGTCCGACCATGCCATTCAGATGCAGATGGTTAAGGTCTTACGATACTCCGGTGACACCTATTGAGTATTGAACAAGCTAAAATAATTCATTTATTTACAATTTTCCTGACACCACTGCAAACTTAGAAAAAGAAATTGACACAAAAAACAATTTTTTATTTTCTATTAAATATTCAGCAAAGAAAGAAACCAATTTTGGAGAATGAGATCTTTGTCACAAAAAATTGCATCATTTTCTCAAAAATCTGTGAACCCATGAATTAAAGTTGTTTTGAAGATCACTCTGCTATGCTCTTCACTCATGCAAAGTTTGAGGAAAATTAAACTGAGATTTCTAAAAGTGTCATAAAACCTAAAGGAAGTTTATGTGGTTACGATGCAATTCTAGTACCGTTTCCTGCCACTAGGTGTCGCCCACTCACCGTTATCGCTGCCGGCCACCTGGGGATGTCCCGCCACAGCCAGGAGCAGAGACGTCCATTGTTTGTTGGCCATGCGAACCTGGACACTCTGGCTGGAGGCCACACGACGCAAAAACACCAGGAAATCACCAAGAATCGTCTCCTTTGTCAGGGTAGAGGTAGAACCACCTATTTCTGTAAAATCATTGTGTAAAGCGAATTAATATATTTCTGTTTCATTCCAAAGTGAAATTGCAAAAACAACAGAAAATCACTAAGAGTTGTCTCCTTTGTCAGGGTAGAGGTAGAACCTCCAATTTCTGTAAAATCATTGTGTAAAGCAAATTAATGTATTTCTGTTTCATTCCAAAGTGAAATTGCAAAAACAACAGAAAATCACTAAGAGTTGTCTCATTTGTCAGGGTAGAGGTAGAACCTCCAATTTCTGTAAAATCATTGTGTTAAGCAAATTAATGTATTTCTGTTTCATTCCAGAGTGAAATTGCAAAAACAACAGAAAATCACTAAGAGTTGTCTCATTTGTCAGGGTAGAGGTAGAACCTCCAATTTCTGTAAAATCATTGTGTAAAGCGAATTAATGTATTTCTGTTTCATTCCAAAGTGAAATTGCAAAAACAACAGAAAATCAGCAAGAATTGTGTTCTTAGTCAAGTTCACAGCAGAGCCAAGAATATCTTTAAACTTATTGTGCAAAGCAAATTAGTAAATTTCGTCTCATTTCAAAATCGTAAATTCTAGTAAAACAACTTCTTTTCTTTAACTGGCATCGAAGTCAGATCCATTCATCAGAGAAAATATGTAGATGCTACTTAATTTTGAATCAAATTTATCCTCTTTATCAATCAGCTTTATTCCAAAAATCAGTGATCATTCCTCATCCAATAAGAAAATTGGTATGTATGATCCATTCATGCTTGTCGCACGTAAAAAGCTTGACAATTTCGGCCGGAACATTCAACAGAAATCAGTATCCACTATTCTCCTTCAAATATTTTGTGAATTCATAATTTTCAAAAGAATTATAAATGCTGTCAACACTTTTTAAGAAGGTCTGATGCTGAATGTGATAATGTATACATTTGTGGAAATGTACTGTATACAGCTTTTATTTGGAGTACTAATAATTCCGCTTACCAGCCCTATTGGAGGATATTTGCGCTCCATTAAATTTGCGCATTCAAGCACTCAAAGTACATAGATTCAAAGCTGGATGTTTATTTGCAGGATGCTATTTTGGCACTATCATGGAGAGTGCGAAAATAGCAAAAATTAAATGCCTATAAAAAATACCAGTTATACAATACCTCTTTCTTCATCTGTCTTACTCTCCTTCTTTCGTCTTTCCTCCTCCTCCATCTGTTCGTCCTTGGTGCGTGTGAGAGGGGAGGGTGGAGTGGCCATGTCCGTGTGAGGGGACGAGGCGTCCAGGAAGTCCAGGGAGCCACAGAGGGTCTCCAGGAGCGCTCTCAGCTGAGAGAGAAGCAGGTCCACCAGCGACTGCACGGCACTCGCACACAACTTATCAGCATACGTCCTGAAACAAGCATCATAACAACGATATTATACCAGATGACCAGTGACTGCACGCCATTCTCAAAATCAATGGATCTGAAATTCAATACCCTGAAAAATAAATCATAACTCACTTGGGTGACTCAAACTTAGCAACAATTATTATTGAAACTTCTGAGCTGAGGGCAGTCAGATTTTCACGTTCTTACCCTGCAGTTACAGCCAGTATCTGCAGTTTCTGAAGGTGTGCCGAATACACAGGTTGGTTAAATTCACAAAAAAAAAATCAAAAAAGAAAAGAAAAATCAAAAAAAGAAATTTAAAGAATAATTTCAAAAAAATAAAAAATAAAGATTCAAAGAAAAAAAAAGAGAAGAAAAATTCAAAATATAAAGAATTAGGTATGGATGATCCTACCCTGCGGTTACAGCCAATATCTGCAGAAGCCGCATGCTGGAGACTTGTAGTATGGTGCTGAGCTGTGATTGGCCGTTGTTGAGCAGCACAGTGTTGTTGGGCTGGGAAAGCGAGGTCGGGAGACCGCAGAGCTTGGAGAGCAGGGGCAGCATCCCGGTGGAGACAGCCAGAGAGATGTCCACGGGGTGATACTTGACGCTCAGGGCGAAGATCGTCACCAGCAGGAGGCGCTGTCTTGCTCCTGGATAAAACAAAAGACAATTTGCACTATGATAAGATCATAGTTCTCTCACAGATCATCACCAGTAGGAGGCGCTGTCTCGCTCCTACACAAAACATAGCACAAAACCCAATTTGACCTTTGCACTATGATACGATAAAAGTTCTCTCTCAGCTTTTCCATACACAGTACTAGCCCAAGAGTCGGAGAATAGAAATTCTCTCCTTGCGTCAATCGAGTTCTATTTCTTCTAAAAAATAGAAGCCTCTCTCTGGTGTCAGTTTAGACACTAAAATGAAGAAGCATGCCGGTAGAGACGGCCTGAGAGATGTCCATGGGGTGGTACTTGACACTCAGGGTGAAGATCGTCACCAGCAGGAGGCGCTGTCTCGCTCCTACACAAAACAAAGAACAAAACACAATTTAACCCTTCCAATGCTGACACTACTTTTGTCCAAAGACACAAAAAATTTTGAAAACCATCTAAACCCTGTCATGTTGGTATTAATGAATAGTTCTCACTGAGTACCCTCAGATGTGTACCCATGTGCCAGGGTTTCGATCACTTTTCAGGTGTTTTGCATCATTTTGTATTGGCAACATTAGCCACCAGCAGCATAAGGGTTAAGGATAAATGGGTTAAAGTTACCCCACTACTTTCCCTATCCAATCATATATAGACCTCCATTTTAAAAAAAACTCTTACATGTGTAAGTATATATTTTTGAAATTAAATCAATAATAATTTAAGAAAATAATTCTAGGGGAATAGAGTTCTAATTAATGTCTTCTTTAAATATTTTATAAAAAAGCTTTTGTGAAATTATCACTTAAATAGGCAGGTTGTTTTTGGTTGCTACATGCAGGAACTAAAGGGTAATTACAGGAACAATATATGGTATAATATAATTCTATACTTCCTGGTAATTATTAAAAAAAATTACTTTCAAATATTCAGATTGATGAAATGACTGATTATGTGGAGGACGAGAAAGAGATAGTTCCTACTTTACTGGTTTGGTAACCCAAATTGAGAAAATTTGTGAGAAGCTGTAAGTTAAGAGGGCAAGTTGTTTTTGGCCACTTCAGCAACAAAAGTGTTAAAGATCAATAGCTTATTTTCAAATATAGATAAATTGATAAAACGATTGACTTGCAAAGGATGAGAGAGAACCATACTGCCTAAAGTACTGGTTTCTCAGCCCAGGTTGAGAGAACTCTGAATATTGCACATGGTACTGATGCAGGGTGTTACCCAGGATTTGGAAACAAGGTCAAAATTGAGGATTTTTTGAAATTTAGGGGGTCGAAAGTTAGTTACCCAATTTACAAGAATGATCATAGCAACCTTACATATTAACTTAGCAAAACAAAATATGCTTCTCTATGTCATTTAATGTACCTATTGTCTTCTATGAGTGTAACTTTTGAAATTTTTCCTTGGACCCCAACAGATACAGAAAATCTTGCAAAATACAACTGGGTGTCATTTTGCCAAAAATCTGGTATTTGGGAGTCAAAATGACTCCCTGACTCCTGCATGGGTAAGTCCCTGTACTGATGGTAGCCTACCTTCTCTGAGACTGTCTGACTTCTCTCTCTGTGCCAGTGAAGCGACCAGCTGTTCATAGATCTTGTGCACAGCTAGCTGGATCTCCTGCTGTGTACTGGAACAGGCCGCCTTTACACCATCCTAGACAAATACACAACATTTCAATATTACAACAAGAAAATACATCTTCTGATTGTGATTACTAGGACTGGTATTGATATGTTTCGATCAGCCCTGACTCGAGTATTGCATTGTCTATCGAGTTGGCATGATCATGTCAATACAACTCAAGTAGAAGATAAATGGTACTTAACACTTGAGAACATTATAAAACTCCCATTAATTTGCCATTAATCAGCCAACTTCTCCCAAGTCAATACCAGTCTTAGTGATAACATGATAAAAACATGTACGTCTGTAGCCTTTCTATCTAATTCCTTTTCTATATGTTTTTTTTTATATTGATACCAGATGTTCTCTTCATATTGATAATTTTACAGCAATGTGTAAATATTTGTTGAGATTGCATTGTGCCTGTATCTATTTGATAAATGTATGAAGGGTTTAACCCTTATGCTGCTAGTGGCTTATTTGGCCAATACAAAATGATGCAAAAAACCTGGAAAAATACTGAAACCCTGGCTATTGGTTAGCTCTCGCTGAGTACCCTCAGATGAGCACCCATATACCAGGGTTTCATTTGTATAGGCCAAATCAGCCACTACCAGCATAAGGGTTAAATAATGCACTCATCAGGAAGCTGCCTATGATGCACAGTTTAATTTTTGCATAGGGATGTTGAACGACAAGCTACCATATCAGCGTGCTGTACGATACTAGCATAGGGATTGGATGTCAAAATACTGGCCCAAAACAATATTAACAAGGTACCGTAAATTCTCGGAAATTTAGACAACCCTAGGACTTTGGGGCACTATAACTATTTTGCAAAATAATCATTGGGAAATATGAACCACCCTTGAACTATCGCTGGTAGCTATTTCACAAAGTATGGACCATCAGTACTCTGCTTTGTACAGAATATCATTACCTGGTAATGGTAGAGTTGTGTATTACTTGGCAGGTCAGAGTTCATGACCCCTAACCCGAAGCAGCCGGCCACGAACTGTAGGTGCACAGAATTGAGGAGCGTTGTTGAAGTGACGATGGGTACGGTGGCTGTAAAGGAGTTCTGGGAATCGGGACTGTTTCCATCAGATTTCTCTTTCTCAGTCGACAACATCTCTAGAATCTGGTTCAAAGCATCAAGGCGCGACTGAAAATAACATACATAAAGTGTCAGTGAAGAACAATAACTACCAATTAACTACATAGTACCATGGTCTTAGCCAGCAGGGCGTCTGGGTGTCTTTTTGGACTCTCAAACCCTTAAAAAGCACCCCTCAGGACACCCAAATTTTTTTGTGAGGAATTTCTTAAAATGTCAATCTCAAGCATATAATTGAATTGTTTCATCTCCATATAATTCCAATGACATTGTTTAATGATATCACTCCTTATTTTGATGAATTTATACATGTTTGTGGTTGAAATATGAGTATATTGTGATCCCCCTTAAAGATTTGGACTCCCCAAAATTTTACAACTGTCAATTTTGACACCCAGTTTCTAAATCCTGGCTAAGACACTGGGTTTCTGCCTGAAATCCACCTGAAGGCACCCATATCCCATACTGCTCCACCTAGTGGGATACGAATGACTGAGGGTGGATAACTCACCAGACCGCACTTTCAAACAGGTTGTCACTAATTTATCACCTGCTCTTCCATAAAAGGAAAAACAATTAAGTATGTCACATGGCTAGCTAAGAGGTGATATTGATTATGGCAGTGTGCTAAATTCAGAGGTTCTATTTTAAATCTAGATTTAATATGGCCACATGTCTGACACCTACTGACCAATCAGAATCGAGAAGTGATGAATATATATACATATATATACATATATATATATATATATATATATATATATATATATATATATATATATATATATATATATATATATATATATATATATATATATATATATATATAGTTATAGATACAGTATATATATATATATATATATATATATATATATATATATATATATATATATATATATATATATATATATATATATGTATATATATACGTATATATATATATATGTACACACATATTTACAAGTTTAATATGCCAAGACCTACCTCAGCGCGGTATTGTTGATGTTCCATTGCGTGCGCGAGTAGACGAGGATCCGTGCTGAGTCCGAGGTCCTCGCTGTCCACGCTACTGACCTCGTTGACGGCCTTTCCCTCGTCCAGGGTGTAGTGGACGACGTCCAGGGCCAGCCTCTTGACCACAGCGTGCTGGTCATCCTTCTGGCCGTCCCCACTCATGCTGCCTATCCTGGCCTTCTGCCAGCGCAGGCGGCGCCACGTCTCCTTGACCGACTGGAGGGAGCCTAGGTACAGACCTGAGAACAGAGAAACAGAAACACATCAACCAACATTAAACCATACATCTTGAGCATACTCATGCTCCCTATCCTAGCCACGTCTCCTTGACCAACTGAAGGGAACCTAGGTATAGACCTGAGAACAGTAACACAGAAACACATCAACCAACATTAAACCTAGGGTTGGGAATCGGTGTAATTTCATAATCGATAATCAGTTGCTGCCAACCAATCGATTAGCGATCATAATCAGTTCTGCATACTTTTTCAGTTAACCCTTTCCATGCTTAGGCTACTTCCGTCCATGGCAGAAAAATGCAAAAAGTTTTGAAAACCATCTAAACCGGGCCTTGTTGGTATTCATTGGAAAGCTCTCGCTGAGTACTTTCAGATGAGTACCCTTTGCCAGGGTTTCGGTCATTCTTCAGGTTTTTTGCATGATTTTGTATTGGCCAAATTAGCCACCAGCAGCATAAGGGTTAATGGGAACCAGAGATTTAGAGCATAAAGCTAAGTGATAGTCTATGACAATTGCTTGCTTTTAGCACCCACTCTTACTTCGTTTTGAAGTGTTTTTGGCGCTTAGTTTCATAGCAAGAAAGCTGGCAACTTGCTGGTCATTTATATTAGTTCTCTTTTTTGTTGCTAGGTGCCACCTTTTCCTATTATTATCGATTGCAAGTTTTGTAATCGATAAATCAGTAAAAAAGAGGCAACCAATCAATTATCTATTATAATCGATAATCGGCCCAACACTAGTTAAAGCATTCACATCTGGAGCATACACTTCCTCTAAAACTTAAAACTGGCTACCGTAAATTCTTGTAAATTTAGACCACCCTAGGAATTGGGACCACTATAATTATTTTGCAAACTAATCAATGGGAAATCTGGGCAACACTCGATCTACCGCCAGTTGCCATTTCAAAAAGTACAGACCTAACTGTAGATATTGCTGATACAACATCAAGGTATTTTCAGAAAATGTGGGCCACCCTGAACCCATGAAAATCGTAATTATTAAAGTGTCCCAAATTACTGGGATTTTACGAGAGTCACAATTTGATATTGCTGAAAAAATGGAAAAAATCCTGAGGTGACCTAGCAGTCAGTGGGCAGATCTAAATCAGGGATCAGTAAGACAACTGCCATGTACATGTTGGTGGTCATCAAAACAAACATAGTGGGGCCAGCTCTGATGGCCGAACGGTCTGAGCCGCAACCACTGACTGCTTGCTGTCTCTCACCACTGCCCGGGTCGGAGTCCTGGCCTGTGCATGCGAGAAAGTTGCCAGTGCATTGGGGTTAGGCGGTGGTTTTCACCGGGTACTCCGGTTTACTCCACTACTTACAACTGGCTCGTCACGAATTAGCCACATCATGGCATAAATGTGACGAAAAAAGAAATTCCAAATTCCTAACAAACATACTTACTCTGACCATATGTTCCAGCCGCTTGTGTAAACCTATGGTGACTCTTGGATTCTTGGACCTATGAAAAACAAAGAGTTGAAAATTAATCACTAGTTTTGACAATCAACTATCAACCAACGAAAATCGTAATTAATACAAAGTGTCCTATATTTGCAAGAATTTACAGTATACACTTAAAAGGTTACTTCTCCTAGAAGCAATTACTGAAAACAGAGGCACCAACTGGCAAGGGTAGGTATGACTTAAACATATCCTGGTCTCCTGTACATACCAAGTGAACTGATACTAGAATATCAGTATTTGCCTATAAATATGAATGTATCATACATAGTCTTAGCCAGAATTTTGAAAGTGGGTGCCAAAAATGGGATATCATAAAATTCGGGAAGCATCCAGTATTCTAGGGGTGACCATTATTATCTTCAAAAATCAACCATAAGGATAACTTTTCCTATTAAGAAACTGAATAAAACCTTTTTAAGTAATATCCTAGCATTCACATTGGAGTGAACATTTCTGAATTATCTTCTTGATATTGGCAATTGTAGAAATTCATCACAAACAGTTTGGGTGTCCTAATGTGGAATTTGTGAGGGTTTGGGTGTCCAAATGACACCCAAACACCCTGCTGGATAAGATACTGGTCTAATATGAAGGTGAAACTTATAATGAAGAATCGTAAAAATTATCCAAATTATTTGCTTAAAAATTGGCATTTCTAGAATATCATCGCAAGAAAGTTTGGGAGTCCTTATGTGGGATTTATGAGAGTGTGGGTGTTGAAATGACACCCAGACGCCCTGATGGCTAAGACGAAACTCTTACCGAATAATCGTGCGTAGTGGCGAGTCTGCTGGTGGTGTGTGTGCCTGTGGGCTCCAGGGAGGTTGCCCGGCTTAGCTCAGGGTTGCTCCCAGTCAGGCGCTGACCCTTAGATAGCACTTCTCCAGATACCAACGCTACAGGACCTGAAAAACAGCAGCGGAAATAAAACACTTCTAGCAAATCGTACATCATCTTCTCTTATTTCTTTTATCATCTTAACATATCATATTATCTTCTATCAGCTTAACACTTATGCTGCTGGTGGCTGATTTGGCCAACAAAAAATTATGCAAAAAAAATAATAACTGAAACCCTGGCACATGGGTACTCATCTGAGAGTATGCAAGAACTATCCAATAATACCAACATGACACGGTTTAGATGTTTTTCAAAAATTTTTGCATCTTCATTCTGTGTATGAAAGTAGCCATGACAGCATTGGAAGGGTTATCATATAATCTGATCATCTATCATCTAAATTTCTTCTTGTCTTTTCTGTTTTCTTACCGGGGCCTGCCCTGATAGCCGAGTGGTATAAGCATAAGCTGTCTCTCGCTGAAGCCTGGCCTGGTGCATGCGAGAAAGTTCACAGTGACTTAGGGTTAGGTGGTGGTTTTAAGTGGGTACTTCACTTTCCTCCACCATTCATAACTGGCTAATCAAAACTTAGCCGCAATATGGCAGAAAATGTGATGTATAATTAAATTTCTCAGTTTCTACTATCTTACCAGTGGCAGATTGTTGCGATTTACTGACGTGACCCTTGGTGTGATCTTCATCTTTCCCTACCAGGCAATCTTCTGGACCTAAAATTAGCAAGCAACTAACATTAGCCACATAAATTTCTTAGCAAACTCATCTTCAATGCGTATTTGCCTGTATTTTAAAATAAAACACTTTCTGATTAAAAAACGTTGTTCCTTTTTTTAAATCAACTTTAATCAAATTGAAATAAGAAATCTTGGGAGTATTAGAAATAACTATTTCAGTTCAACTTCTCTTCTAAGTTAAGCTGAGAAATCAAGGATGTTCAGCAAAAAATGTCATCTGTCAAGTGTAAAAGAGTATCATATAGATTGCTAAACACTATATACATAGAGGTCACTGGCCTCGTTCTGGGCATTTGGGTGAAAATGGCCAAAAGCATGTGATGTCGGTTTGTCGCTTCAACGTCATTTTTCGTCGTAGTTGACTGAATCAAGTATGAATATTGGTAAACTTGCATGGAACTTCAAGATAAGACTAGTCAGAACGAATATGGATTGTTCTTTGTTGATTTTCCCCAATGCTTTACTGTCAAATTAGCGGCAGTGAGTCTGCGCTGGCTCTCTGGTTGGGGCCCGCCCTACTGAGATTCTCCTCATGGCTCATTGAGATGTATTTGTTCTTTTTTCTTAGCATGAAAGAGCAGGTGATAAATTTGTTACGCCCTGTTGGAAAGTGGAATCTGGCCTGCAATCTGCCCTCAGTCATCCAGATCCCACTCGGCTCTGCCTCGTGAGACCTGGATGGCTTCGGTTGGATATCAGGCCGGATTCCACTTTCCAACAGGGTGTAACTAATAATATGTGAGTGTATAAACTAATATTATCATATTGTGCTGGAAGCGCAGAGTTTACCTGTTATTGTTGCCTGCACGCCCAGCAGGAGGAATACACATCGGCTGATGACGCCTTTACAGGCGCTCTCGAAGTCGTCCTCCGCTGGCTGGAGGCGATCGGGCTCCTCGGGATGGTCAGCAATCTCTGCAAGGAAAACAGGCAGTTCAGGATCCAGTGTGTCTGATACGACAATAATACTTTCAGATCTAGGCAGTTCAGTATCCAGTGTGTCTGATATGACAATAAAACTTTCACATCTAGGCAGTTCAGGATCCAGTGTGTCTGATAGAACAATAAAACTTTCAGATCTATAGCTGCAATAATATAATATTATCCCCAATATCATATTCCCAATGGCTCTAATAAATTTGATTATCGTTTAGCCAGGATTAAGAAACCGAATGCACAAATTTGGCATGGTAAAGTATAACCCCCAAAAGTAGCGGCGTTTGGGAGTAATTTTTGTTGATTCTGTCACATCAATACAGTTGCCATATCGATGCGACTATTGACAGGGTCTCATTAAGTGGTACATCGACTTGGCGAGTATCGATGACACCCCTACCAGAGGGATAACTTTTGAGGGTTTGGATTACATAATGATGCCCAGACGCCCTGCTGGCTAAAACTATGGCAAGTCACGACTAATATAAATGGCTATAAACAGAAATTGTGACAATAAACCAAATACCAGATTCCAAATCCCACTTACTATATAACTGGTATCTTTTACAGGCATTTAATTTTCTCTATTTTTGCGCTCCCAATGATAGCGCCAAAATAACGTCCTTCAAATAAATATCCTGCTTTGTATCTACATAATTTGAGTGCTTGAGTGTGCAAATTTAACGTAGCATAAATACGCTCCAGCAGGGCTTTAAAGCGAAATATTTAGCACACGAAATTAAAGCTGTGTACAGTACCTTCGCCATCTTCTCTGTTTTCGCGTATTTCCTCCTCCTCCAGTCTGCGCTCGCGCTCAGACGTCCTTCCCTCCTCGTCCGACGCTGTCTCCTCCTCTTCCTCCTCTCGGCCCACGCTGCCCTCGCCAACGGACTCCTGGGAGCGGGCCGCCTTGGGCGGATCCCCCATGGGCGTGCGGGGAGGCCCGGGCAGCGCGTCCGCAGAGGAGGAGGATCTCTTGGGCGTCCGGGCCTTGATGGCAAGAAGCTTGCGGCGTGTTTGGTAAACATGGTGGAAGAGTTCAACCAAACACGCATCTGGATTGATCCTAACGAAATAAATCAAACAAACAACCAAAATGATGAGCTCAAGGATGAATAACTGTAAGATATCTGTATTAAATTTTTTTAGTATTAATCACTCAGTAACCATGGATACTATAGATAATATTCATCAAGAAGCTTGCGGCACATTTGATAAACACGCATCTGGATTGATCCTATAAATAAACTAAACATGTTGGATAAACATGGTGGAAGAGTTCCACCAAACACGCATCTGTATTGATCTAATAGAAACAAACCAAACATGTTTGATAAACATGGTGGAAGAGCTCCACCAAACACACATCTGGATTGATCCTATGGAAATAAACCAAACATGTTTGATAAACATGGTGGAAGACTTCAACCAAACACGATCTGGATTGACCCTATGAAAATAAACCAAACGGCCAAAATGATGAAGCTCAAAGATGAAAAATAGTAAAAGTCTGTATTGATTGTATTGATCCTATTGTGGCTTAAATTGTTTAGTATCAATCACTCAGTAACTATGGAAATATTTACATCCTGTTAAGTATCTAATATTCTAATATGTTTAAGATTAATTGTTGTTTGGTATCCAAAAAAGTCTGTTTCCAAGTACAGGTCATCTTGCTTATCTCGGACAAATGGGAACCAAACAAAAATGTCAGAACTAACCAAAATCTGAATTACAGATTTAGTCAGTTAGACATAGAACAATTCAGGTGCTTAAAAAAAGCCCTAGGCTAGGCAAGCAAAAACCTTCCGCACCCCCCCCCTCCCCCCTTAACCCTTATGCTGCTGTGGCTAATTTGGCCAATACAAAATAATACAAAAAAACTGAAAATGACTGAAACCCTGGCATGTGGGTACTCATCTCAGAGTACTCAGTGAGAGCTATCTAATGAATACCAACATGACAGGGTTTAGATATTTTTCAAAAATCTTTGCATCTTTGTGATTTGGACGAAAGGAGCCTTAGCATTGGAAGGGTTAAGCAAGTAATGATGATAATCACAATAATAATGATGATAATGAGTGTGTTACCTGTTTGCGTGGCATGCTGTATGGAGGAGACCACAGTGTTTGAGCAGAGCGGCCAGCAGGAAATGGGAAATAATGTCCAGAAGAGGGTTGTCCACTATCTCACTCGTATCCCAGTCTGGAAAACAGAAACCAATAAAGGGTTAACTTCAAATAAAATGTAAATATTTTACGTATTTAGGCCTATAAAGGTTAGACTTAATAAAAAACATAAATATTATATTATATTCAGACCTATAAAGCTGTCTGTAAAACATAAACCAATGAAAAAAATTGTGATCAAAGTGATATCTCTTTTATAGTTAACTCTTTAACGATGAGTGGGTTAAGATATAACACAAGATATAGAAGTTTCATCACAAGTGGAAAGAGATGGTATCATGCACGAGTGAGTGATTTTGTGTCTTGGGACGAAGCTTCCAGAGTCCCAAGACACAAACTCCCACGATAAAAAGGAGAAATATACGCGTTTTACCATCAAGAACTTAGTCAGCAAAGGGCCGCATATGCACTAATTAAACAATGGTAATATGCATGTGTTGTGACGTGCACGGTTTGTTTCATTAGAAACTGGCGCTAGATCGCATATGTGACGCTTGGTTAATCACTGTTGGGTCTACTGTTGGAACAGGAGAAAATTCTCTCTTTTTACCAAGTCCGAATTTAGTGCCTTCAAAAGTACCTTTCAAAACATGTCATCGTTCATATTTGGTATCAACTTTTAGGAAAATGCCTGAATTTTACGGTACATACATGGGCGATCAGTTTCATGGATGTTTATATTAAGTTTTGCAGGTTTTAGCAAGACCTACACATTATACTGAACGGCGAAAAAGTGTGCTAAGATAACATCTCTTTATGGGTTATCTACGCATAGTGTAGGCGTCTGGGTGGGAGATAAGTCTTACCTTTGCTTTTAGCATACTCTGTCATCATCATGTTGATGGCGGCTGCCTGCTCTCTTGAGGAGCCCTGAGCGACATCTAGCAGCAGCTCTATATCTGCAGACATCTGGACATCCAGCTCGCGCGGAAACGGCTCCTCCCCCAGACCTATAGCACAGCCCACCAGCTCCTGCATCACGTCATCTAGTAATAATAATAATTGATATTTGTCAAGCTATTACCGTAGAATAGGAAATTAATCTGAGTGGTTTATTCAGCCGAACTTTTCCGAGTGGGGTCGGTTTGGTATAATAAAAGTCGGAAATATTGTACCAATCATTTACAGTATTATTCCTGTCATCAGAATCAGAATAAAATATCCCAGAAAAATCTAAAATCACAAATTCGGTTAATTTGCATCTCGGATTAATTTCCTATTCTACAGTATGTCAGCGTGTTGTGGGATACTAGCAGAGGGATAAGATGTCCAAATAATGGTGCGGTATACAGTATGCTATTTTGTATTAAAGAAAAATATGAAACACAAAACCAAAGATTGCTATGCATTGTTAAAACTGGCTGAGAGTTGTATCTCAAGCTGTAACAGCGCCCCTTGGATTATCTTTTAATTCCTCCAGTTCTCCATCATATTCAATCAGTGGGGTATGCCTATGCACAATTAACAAATAAGGCATTTAAAAACAAGAATAAAATTTACCAATAATATACTACTAGATAAAAATCTTGAGAATTTCCTAAACATGAATATACTTTTCTCAGCTTTAATCTTAAGTTTGAGGTAATATATTCTTATATACAATAAATTATCCGAAAGTTAAAACACCCTAAGAATTTGGGCACCTATAATTATTGTGCAAAATGATTTAAGGAAAATCTGAGCAACCGTTTTATCTATCGCTGGTCATCATTAAGGGAAATCGCTGCCACTATTGTCTGTATTTTCAGTAAACATGGGCCACCCTCAAACCATAACAATTGCCATCATTAAAAAGTGTCTCAAATAACTGAGAATTTATGGTTTCTCACAAAGTCAATGGTAAAGAGGATACATACCTAATTTTGAAGGTTCAACCTCAAGGCCGTTACTGAAGAGATTCACATTTAACCAGGCGCTCGTTTCCTTTTCCTCCTTGGACATTGGCGCCCCCACCAGCATCCCACCGAGACAGCGACCAATCAGAAGAGCCGCTGCTCTCTCCATATCGACGAGCCACACCCACGATCTTGCCGGCTGGGGCAAGGGAAGCGCACCTGCGTCGATGGTCTCTGGCGTTGCTGAGAGAATAAAACAAGTATTACACATGAGCTACCCAATAACTGGTTCAGGCTGGTCTCTGAGGTCGCTAAGAGAAAAATCCATTACATACAGAGATGAAGCCAGGATTTAGAAACTAGGTACCTACAATCTTCAAAGAAACTACAATACATTCAGAAAACAACCATTAACATGTATCTACTTATTCAGAAAAGGCATGTGATATTCTTATTTGTATGTGATATTCTATGGCAATCATATTGAGGTGAAAATAATAATTCAATTATTTGCTTAAAAATGACATTTTTAGAAACTCCCTGCAAAAAATTGGGTGTCCTGATGAGCGATTTTAGAGGTTTTGGGTATCCAAATAATTTAGTCTGAATACGGCAGAAAATGTGATGATCATTCAAATTTGAAAACTCACATATTCAAGTGGTGTGTAACTAAAATATAATTATAATAATAATAATAATAATATTGTCATTTGATATTGCGCCCTTTCTATATAAACATGCTCAAAGGCGCATTACATTCATTGTCAAAGGATAGATGTTGATATGCTTGAAATTGAATTTTTAAGAAATTCCTCATAAAATATTTTGGGTGTTCTGGAGGATGATTTTTGAGGGTTTGGGTGTCTAAATGCTAAGACTGTATGTACTAACCATGAAGGGGCCATTCCAGTTCCTGTTCCTCTAGAACGGGGGCCGCGGGCAGCATGCGGTTGAGCTTGTCCATGGCTAAATTGTAATTATTAGTGTCCAAAATTACCGGGAGTTTACGGTACTTCCAGAAAATATGGGCCACCTTAATCACTGGAGTGTCCCAAATTGCCGGGCATTTACGGTACAGTACTCACCATGTAGCGGCCACTCTAAATTGTAATTATTAAAGTGTCCCATATTACAGGGAATTTACGGTACTGTACTTCTCATGTAGGGGCCACTCTAAATTGTAATTGTTAATTGTAATTATTAAAGTGTCCCATATTACAGGGAATGTACGGTTCTATACTCACCATGTAGGGGCCACTCTAGCTCCTGTTCCTCGAGTACGGGGGCCGCAGGCAGCATGCGGTTGAGCTTGTCCATGTGCGGGAGGAGGGAGAGCAGCTCGTGGAGCAGCGGGCGTATGGTGTGTACCGGCAGCAGCAGCAGCGAGTGCGTCACCTGCGACAGCATGGCGCCCGACGGTGAGTTATACAGCACATCTGAAAAATACGAAAAACACAGTTATACAGCACATCTGAAAAACACAGCTATGCAGCACATCTGAAAAATACGAAAAACACATCAGGGGCATTTCATGATTTGCTTCGGTTCTACAAGGGACAAAACACAGACTTCAGAACAAAATAGTAGAAGTAGCAGGGATAGCAGTATAAGTGATGGTAGTATTAGTTATAGCAGAAGTAGTATCAGCAGTAGTATTAGTAGTAGTAGTAGTAGTAGTAGTAGTAGTAGTAGTAGTAGTAGTAGTAGTAGTAGTAGTAGTAGTAGTAGTAGTAATAGTATTAGCAGTAAGAGTGGTGGTAGTATTAGTTATAGCAGAATTAGTAGTAGTAGTAGTCGTAGTAGTAGCAGAAGTAGTAGTAGTAGTAGTAGTAGTAGTCGTAGTAGTAGTAGTAGTAGTAGTAGTAGTAGTAGTAGTAGTAGTAGTAGTAGTAGTAGTAGTAGTAATAGTATTAGCAGTAAGAGTGGTGGTAGTATTAGTTATAGCAGAATTAGTAGTAGTAGTAGTCGTAGTAGTAGCAGCAGTAGTAGTAGTAGTAGTTTTTGAATAAAAATTATTTCAATAAATATTTTTGCAACAAATGTCAACCCTTTCCTTTATCTAAATATTTATCTCTAACAAATACTCAACTAATACTTTTGCCAGAAATTAGGGAAAACCTATGGATCTACACGGGACATCAAAGAGCCGTGACTTTTTGATAGCTTCATTACATTTTAAATTCATCTTCTTGTAGAAATCCCGTTAATCAAATTACACTTACATAATTACCATCGCGATAGGTTCCAACAATCTCATACCCTCACAGCAGTCAAATTTTTCCCACAAATTCAACCAGACAAATTTGTAGGTTTTTCCACAAAAATTGGGCCACCTTCAACCCGTATTCAACGTATTGTAGTTAACAAAAAGTGTCCCAAATTACCAGGTATTTAAGGTCCAGCCATACTTACCTCTGAGTCTGTCCCTAACCACATTAGTTCCTTTGGTCTCCTGTAGGAGGCTGACGGAGCGAGCGAGGATCTCTGTGCAAAGGGGCAGCATCAGAGAGAGATGTTTGTGTAAAAGCGAGATAGCTGGTCCAATCTGAAATACACCAAAAAAAGTAATAAATATAATGCAATACTTTATTACAAAACATTTGTGAACTTTATTTATAACTGGAGACTGTCAATCACATTGCTCTGTTTAGGAAACGGTCAAGTATACATGACTTCATCGATTATGTTGACTTGACAATGTACAGGTATGATAGAGATTGGTCCCTTTAAAATCGTTGTGAAACGATACATATTGATATTTCCTTAATGACACAATACCATACTGCCAGCCTCCCAGGGGCCGCCTTCTTTGAAAGCGACCTTTGTTGGGGGAGAATGTAGTTACTGTCGCCACAGCAACGATTGATATTTTAGGGATCCTAAAAACTGAACGTTGTGAGCAGCATTGTTAGGATTCCAACAAAGGTTTATATTAGCCTCCCAACATTGACAACTATTAAAAGCAAAGTTAGAGGCCCAATATAGCCCAGTACAACAAAGAAATTGACCAATCAGCTGCTAGTATCAGAGTGGAGCTGATAATAAAGTGTTTTATCGCATTCAATATTGGTATTTGACATCATATCGAGTAGCAATACTAAACCCTAGAGTAAAAATCAAGGGTTAATCTAAGGATGAAAATTAGGGATAGGGTTCACTTACTGAGAATTCATCATGTGCGTTGACATGACAGTGTGCCAGTAGATGTTTGTGTAGCGATGCCAGTAGCTCGTGAAGGTGGGCGGGTGGCGCCCCGTCCTCCAGGGACTCAACACGCTGCTGCTTGTCACTGTTCTTTTCAAGCTCATTAAACGCCTGCTCCTGTCACAGAGAAAAATGGAACAAAATAAATGAAAACAGTTTTCAGAAATTCATTCATAATTCTGAAGTATATCTTAAAGTTGATATTAAGCAATGCAGTATAATAAAATAATTAAGGCTTAGGAAGAGGCTGTGAGAAGTCCCAAGACACAAAATCACACATTCGTGCAATGATCTTCTTCTTCCCACCCACAATTGATCACAGATGACATGTTCTACTTACTGTGTGAAAGCCTAGGTTCCTGAGGACTGTTTTCATGAGGACCTCGGCGAGATGCGTGTCGGTCTGTATGGCGCCCCCTAGTGGCTGGTTCTCCTGCGTATCGAGAGGACATGTGAAGCCCAGGAGGGAGGCCACATGGCTGTTGTCCTGTAAACTGGTCAGTATGATACCCAGTTGCATGCGCTGAAACACAGGTAAAGACACAACTTTGACAATGCCCAAAATAAGATTTTAAAGTACTGCAAAATGCTTTAGAAGTAGGAAAAGTAGTAGAAGTAGTAGTAATGGTAGTAGTTGTAGGGTGGTAATAGCAGTAATAGCAGTAGTAGAAGTAGTAGTAGTAGTAGAAGTAGTAGCAGTAGCAGTAGTAGTAGTAGTAGTAGTAGTAGTAGTAGTAGTAGTAGTAGTAGTAGTAGTAGTAGTAGCAGTAGTAGTAGTAGTGGTAGTGGTAGTAGTAGTAGTAGTAGTAGTAGTAGTAGTAGTAGTAGTAGTAGTAGTAGTAGTAGTAGTAGTAGTAGTAGTGGTGGTGTTGGTGGTAGTAGTAGTAGTAGTAGTAGTAGTAGTAGTAGTAGTAGTAGTAGTAGTAGTAGTAGTAGTAGTAGTAGTAGTAGTAGTAGTAGTAGTAATAGTAGTAGTAGTAGTAGGAGGAGGAGGAGGAGGAGGAGTAGCAGAAGAAGTAGTCATTGACATAGTAGTAGTATTTACAACACTCATATAGAACTTTTTTTCAAGTTAATATGATTAATTATCACTATTTCTATGTTCTGGTCATGTATTACTTTAAATCCCTGGTGTTCCCCCTTACCTGTCCTCGGGATAGACTGTCCCACCTGTCTGGTCCCTGTGGTAGCAGAGAATGGAGCAGTTCCATTCTTTCATGGAGGGGTGGCAACAAAAGAGGAGCGCCAATAGACAAAGTCTCACTCACAGCCTGTAAAAAAGAATTCAAATTGTAAAATATTTTTAGTATCCACAGCATAGAATATTTGAAGAATTCAACAAGAAAGTATTTCAATATTAGTTTGTTCAGATCAGGAAATATGACTATAAAGGGCAAGAATATATCTATTCCCAACAAATGGTTGTAGGCAAAATGCTTCATTTTGTTCAAGACATGCCAAAGAGATGGAGTATGTATATATAGCTTGGCTTAACACATTCATGTTTCAAGATCTCCATAAGTGTTGTATGGATTTATGGTACCTTTAAAAATTACTCTGAAATGATACAATATCTAAAAGAGTTGTGGTTTAGGTTCTTAGCAACATTTCAGTGAAAATATATGCTCTAGGCTTTAGAATATCATTAGCAAAATCTTCAGGGCATTTTAGCTGTCACAGGCATGAATAGGTCAACCCTTGTCCTGCTGAATTACTGGACGTAACCTACCCTACCAACTGCATTGTTTTTGGTACCTGGGGACAAAATTGACCATTGAGGGTTTTAGGGGCACAACTTGGCTTTTGAGGAGTTGCCCAAATTTGCCAAAAAGGTTTGGGGGGTCTTTAAAATGGAGCTGCTTTGGGTCATGTACAGGCTTTATAGGGGGGGGTCCTAGGGAGCAACTCAGCGGAATGGTCATTAGCAAGTCAGCAAGTGCATCTGGATATTTCCGGGCTACGCACAGCAGGTTAGTCAGTGTTGCCCGGATATTTCTGGGTTCAGCGGGACCAGGGTTAAGCAAATTACTTCAGAAGTACTTGTATTCTCATTCAATATACACTTAGTGAGGTTAACATACCACTTGCACCAGGTCTGGTGTGTTTGTGTCCATCAGACGGAAGAGCAGGTTCCTGAGGGGGCGGGCCTGTTGACCTAATACGGTATTGGCCACGCCCCCTGCCAGCGCGAGTGACAGGTGAGTGCACAACAGCTTCAAACACAGCAGAACAAAATGCTGATGTTCACTACAAAAGATTAAAACAATATAATTTATAAACAGGGTGATCTTTGCAATGACTTATTTATTACTAGAGAAAACAAAGGGATAAAGGAATGATGAGGATTACTTGAGAAGAAAGTTGATTAATCCAAATATTTCATAAAATGTCTTAAATTCAATAAAACCTATCATTTTGCCTGGGTTCAATCCAGGACAGGGTTTGTGAGAAAATTGGCAATGACTTGGGGCTAGGCAGTGATTTCGCAGAGTACACTGATTTCCTCCACCACTTATAACCGGGAAGTCATGATATGGCCTATAAATGACAGAAACAGTAACAATAGCTGAAATTCCTTATTTGTCTAAAATTCCTTGTCATCATTTTGTTGAGATTTTTGGGGTATAGCGGTTAGTGCAATTATTTTTAAAATTGATATTTATTCAGACTCACCTCTTGGTGGGGAAGGGTGGCGGAGGATCCGGGCTGTCGAAACCATCACAGTAGCGTTCAAGGAAACATCGAAGAAGGGAGAAGGTCGCTTCTTGGAGGTCCACACAAAATGGCCGATGCCAGGCCACAACTTGCCTGAATTAAAACGAAAATAAATTTAAAGTAAAGTCTGACATTCATAACTTTACTAGGACAATTCTTGGCAGGAAAATCAACATTTTGAATTGTAAAGAGACTTTTTTGAACACCCTAGGGCTCTACGCTAACAGTGGTCCTATGGCCCCAGGCCAGTAGAAAATTCCCAAAATGGCCTATGGCCAGTAAAAAAAGACCTCAACTGGTCCTACAGGACCATTAAACATCTGGGGACATTCTTGTTAACAAGTTTCCCCTCAAGAATGTGCAAAATGTTTTTGAAATAAATAAAAATAAATGTCTGTGGATTTTATGCAATTTTCTTTTTATATATTAAATAGAAATTTGTTGGACCAGCAAAAATTTTGCAGGGCCAGTAAATCCTAAGTGTTATTGGTCCTACGGGGCCAGTAAGAGTTTGAGTTAGCGTTGAGGCCTACACCCCGAACCCCATTTGTATCTGCAACTGGCATTTACCTGTGGGTGAGTTTAGCAGTCCAGGCCTGCTATGATCTTACATGTAATTGGTTATAATTGATAGAAACATCTATAAGATGAGATAATGGTGATCTAGAATCTATGTAAATGGAAAACCAATAGGGTATTCAGGGGCGGATCTGAGACCTCTGTGTGAGGGAGTTAATTTTAACAAAGAGGTAGATCTACCTCATTTGTTTTAAGAAAAACTGAAGAAAAGTGACAATTCTTAGCAAGAAAGCAACATTTTGAATTCTAAAGGAGGTTAAGCTGAATCCCCTCTGAATCTGCAACTGGTATTTACCTTGGAATTGGAGCTGATGATAAATTTGTTATCATTGTTGTGAAAATGATATACTAGTATGGCCGATGTATGCCATCAGCCAGCGATATCGCTCTCAGCCTTTTGGTCTCTTGCAATATGGCTGGCTTCTTGCAGACATCAGCGTATACTCTTTTACAACAATAATAACAAATAAAATTAACATTTTCTTAAAAATATCATACCTTTATGAAATTTCTAAGATACTGGGACCTAATTTTGTTAAATTTAGCACTGTCAGCTTTGTAAATTTCGCTAATAAATAGCAAACTGCCTTCATAGGGAGATGTCTGGGTAGCAAATAAGTTGATTTTTATTGATATTTGAAATAAAAAAAAAGATATTTGAAATTTTGACAATATGATACGATATTTAACTTTTTTTGATACAATACTTTTTCGGTATTTGGTATTAATCGAGTATCCCTATATTTACCTGTCTGTAGGTAGAGCGGTCCATGCTATGCTGTGTGATGTCCCTGCTGAGATCTGATGGACTGTGACTCCCTCAATACCTATCACCTTCTTTGGCCGAGTGATGGGACTCTGGGAGTGGCCCTGGCCACACTGGCCCATCGCATTGTTACCCCAAGCATAAACTTCATTATCTAAAATAACGAAAAACAATAATCAGAACAGCAGAATTGGTTTAGCACATTGCTGCAAGCACTAACTTCACTACCAAAAATAACCAAAAGAAACAATATTTAGATCAGCAACATTATTAACAGATAGTCATTGCCTACGGTGGTGGTGGGGGTGGTGATGGTGGTGGTGATGATGATGATGATTACGAGTGATAATTATGGTGGTGTTGTTGATGATGATGCTGTTGATGATGATGATGATGATGATGGTGATGAAGAACGATGATGATGATGATGACGATGCTGATGATGATGATGATGTTGATGATGATGATGATGACGATGATGATAATGATGCTGATGAATGATGATGATGATTTTAATGATGATGATGATGATGATAATGATGATGATGATGATGATGAAGACAAAGACAAACAATAACAAAACTTGCTTGGGTTATGATGACGATAATACCTTCTCTATACATCTATGATTTATCCCAGTACATCCTGGTACTCAATATCAATGTTTTCATATGCATCCTATTGCTATATTTAGCTGATGACTAACCAGGAAACTAAGTACTAGGACACCCTCCAATTCATTAAACAAGTTCATGAATAACCTTGAAAAATAACCAATCATTACCAAAATGTAATCATTTCATGGATATGTCTTCGTAAAGAATCTTTGAGTTCCTCAGGAGTTTTCCTTGCAGAAAAGAAATCCCTATGTACATTTTCTCTTACTTGCTAATTCCATTCTTTTCCCATACTTCTTTAAATGAAAGATAAACAGCATCATTTAGTGTAAAATCTTTGTTGCATCTTATCTTCACAAACTATTCAAGAAAAGGTGATAAAAATATATAGAAATCAGAAAATTTATAAAATCTCTCCTTGAGTGTTCTCTGAGTGTAAGATGCAAATGAAAATTATTTCCTCAAGGAAAGGTTATTCTAGTAATCTTACCATGACTCAGGGCAAGGCAATGGCTGTCTCCACTAGAAATCTCCACAATCCTAGTCGTCTGTAGATCCTCTATGAGTCGCGGGCGGAGCGCTGTGGATTCAGCCGATCCACAGCCAAGACAAGACCCACAACCCCAGGCATAAAGCTGAAACACAACAATATATAATTTTTAAAATTATCATATATATATATATATATATATATATAGAGAGAGAGAGAGAGAGAGAGAGAGAGAGAGAGAGAGAGAGAGAGAGAGAGAGAGAGAGAGAGAGAGAGAGAGAGAGAGAGAGAGAGAGAGAGAGAGAGATAATTGTATGTATATATATATATAAATATATATATATATATATATATATATATATATATATGTATATATATATATATATATATATATATATATGTTACAGTAAGACTGTCAAACCAGGGATTTGGCCAAATCCCTAAAGCTTTCAGCGATTTGGCCAAATCCCTGTTTCACTCAGGGATTTGGCCAAATCCCTAAAATGTCTAGGGATTTGGCCAAATTACTGAAATGATGGTCCAGTAATTTGGCCAAATCCCTGAATCTTATTTCAACCAAGATAGGATGTCCTTTCAATGACTTATGTGCGTGAATCATCACACTGATTACATATAAGATGTATGATTACTATAATATAACAAAAATACATTTGAAATGGAAAGTCTTTGCAATACTTAGACAGGATTCCTACATTAAACCATGGAATTGAGTATATTGGAGTGGTTCCATTTGTGAACTGTAGGCACTATCATTGATAGTTGCCCCCAACGTTGTGCACCTTTCTCACTCATCACACAGTCAGGGGGGTGGTGAACAAGAACTGTTATTTTCAAGGGGGTTTGGTGTGCAAAATTAATAAGATATTAAAACACTTACAATCCTAGAAAATACTGAACTGTTTTGTTGTTTTTTAAACAATTTTGGTATTGCATCTTTGGAGTCAGGGGGAAAAGAATTTTGATTTTCAAGGTCACCACCCCTGGGACCTTAGGGGTGGGGTCAAAGCCTTATAAAAGTGTGCAATTGTCAAGAATCCTCTTTACTCCTGCAAACCTAGCAGGTGCATCTTTCAAATATGCAAGGGGGCTCTACCAAGAATTCAAGGCCCCCGGGGCCAGTAGTTCAGGCCCGAGGGTGGGAGTAAACTTGACCAGATATTAACAATACTTCATACATTGTTGAAAGAATATTTTCAAATGACTTGCCAAGTACTAAACTTGTTTTCACCAATTTTCGTACTAGCATCTTTGTGGGTAGGGCACGACACATTGCAATTTTCATAAGCCCCACCCACGGGACCCTTAGGCATTGGGTGAAAACTGTCAGTTCTTGTACTGGCGTCACAGTAAAACAGGGACTACTATTAATAATAATAATAATAATAATAATAATAATAATAATAATAATAATAATTAGGGGTGTCATTGATATGGGGCATATCGATATATCGATAACACTCCTTACACAATACAGTCTGCTTTCACTTGTCAATACATATCGCAATGTATCGAAATATCAAAAACATGAAAATGAACGCTTAGAGAAGAAATTGAGACCAAGAAGAAGCAATAAAATGAGGCAGGACCATAATAAAATGGTGAAAAACCAGCATAAATGCTTCATGATTTTCCATCATGGCATAGATAGCACTTCTATGGATATATCAATGCATCGTATTGAAATAATCGAAATCGAAAACAATTTATCAATATATCGAATCGAGAAAAAATTCTAAACAATGACATCACTAATAATAATAATAATAATA
>OZ012692.1:26161602-26336641 GCA_963942565.1 Maea johnstoni
ATTGCTTTGGTTTTCAAAAAGTTTTGCGCCCACCAGCAACATAAGGGTTGAATTAGAAAATTTAGCAAAAACAGATTCAAATTACTGATGTCCTTCACCAGTGTCGGAAGATTCTTACTATTACTATCTCCATGACCTGAAATAAATAATTATATCAGAAAACCTATTAGAAACTGAGTAACATTCCTGTGGTCCTACACCAGCGTCGGAAGATTCTTACTGTTATTATCTCCATGACCTGACATACACAATTATATTAGCCCTTATGCTTTATTCTAACTTTTACAGGTTTCAGCATGACCTACGCATTATCCTAAACAATAAACCAAAATGTAAAAAGATAACATCTCTTTATGGGTTATCCACACATAGTGCGGGCCTTTTACCTAAAACCTATGGTCTTACCTAATCTTCCATAGTCGCCTTCGCCCCACGTGTAGAGTTCACCATCTTCAGTCACAGCGGCACTGTGTCTATAGCCAGCAGATATACACTTGACCACCTAAAATACAAACAAGACACAAAACTTCTGAAGGAATGGAGAAATATGGCAGGGAGGAGGCATTTATGTAAATGGGGGGAATGAACTTAACCTAACAAGTTAAACTAGGTAGGGAGATTTTGGTCAACTAGGGTATATCTTATGTAACATTGCTAAAATATTGGATGGGGAGTTAAGCTTTTAGTCACAGGCAAATTTATATTACAACAGCAAGATGAACTACAAAATGGGTGAATTCTTGCACTTAAATAGAGTATTAACTAGAAAATTTGAGGTATACCAGAAGATGGAAATGTTTGAATTAGACATGTCCTCCCCACTTTTGCTACAAAATATCTGGGGTATTGTTGAACTCTATAAAGAGTTTTAGAAGGATGACTCTTTTCCTTTTGTACTGTATATAACTTCAAAGAAGAGAAACATGGATTGGTCCCAACAGACCAGTTACCTAAAGACCCATTGTGAAGCCCTAGACACACATAATCTTGCCTCAACTTGTCGTCACTAGGAGACAGCTGAATGAGGGCTCTTTAATTTGTTTAGGTTATAGAGGAGGTTGCTCACGCACATGCCCACAATGCACCTCTTGAGTGGTTCTCGTCAACATCTGGGCTAGGAGGCGTGCCGAGGCCATTAAGCGAGATCTGCTGGTTGCGTATATCGAGTGATCGACATTTGTGATAATAAATCAAACTTACCTTTCCTGTTAGGGCTCCTTGAACTAATTTGGGATATTTCTGAGTAGAACTGTTACCATGACCAAGTTTTCCATAGTCACCTACAAACAAATAAGGAGAATTGAAGTTTTTTTATATCAAAAGAAACTTCATAAGCACCGTCTGACTATAACAAAATCATTTTTAGAATCACTATTTCTATTAATATCATCAGAATTTTTGCTTTTATAACTTTCATCCTTAGCACTTTTATTATTATCATTATTATTATTATTATCATTATTATAATTATCACTATTAATATTGTTATCATCATTATTACTATCATTATTATGATGATGATGATTTTCATTATGATTATGATTATGATGATGATCATTATTATGATTATCATCATGATTATTATTATTATTATTATTATCATCATCATCATCATCATCATCATCATCATCATCATCATCATCATCATCATCATCATCATCATCATCATCATCATTATTTTCATTATCATTATTATTATTATTATTACTATTATCATTATTATCAATATTATCATTATCATCATCATAATCATTATTATTATTACATCATTATTATCCACTACTATTACAACTACTGCTGCTGCTAAGTACTTTTACTATACAGCTATACAGACACTAACCATCTCCCCAGCTGAAGACCTCTCCTTCCATGGTCAGTGCCAGCGTGTGGCCATCCGAACCTTTAGACGAGGAGATTTTGCGGATGGCATGCCGAGATTCAAGGGTGATCTTCTTGGGCGTAGTTTGATTGTTGGAATCGCCAAGTCCCAGACGGCCGTAGCTGCCTTTTCCACACGCGCTCATACTGTTATCAGTGTGGATGATAAAGGTACAGTACTGGCCGGCTTCACTCTGGAATCAAACGGATCAGTGAAGAAAAACATGACACTCAGTTTCCTTTATTAACCTTTTTGCTGCTGGTTGCTAATTTGGCAAATACAAAATGATGCAATAAATCTGAAAAATGACTGAAACCCTGGCATGTAGGTTCTCATCTGAGAGTATTCAGAGTTATCCAAAGAATACCATATTTATTTTGTTGTCTTACAGATTCCGCAAGCAAATAGGAAAGTATTTTCAGACTACTACTTTCTTCCTCATTTTCTTTTGGTGATCATTATCTTGAGGCAAATTTGAATAAAATTGCAAATATAATTCCACTAATCTTAATTCATTGTAAATCTCCTCAGTTGAATGAGCATTGAAATAAAGTAAGTTTTTGAGATAGACACTTGTACAAAAGATAAACAATCTCTTTGAAAAACCAGTCGAAAAAAAGGTTCGCAGCCCGACGCAATTTCTACGGCGAACAGGAGCTCAGTAAAGTCAGTGTGAACAATAGTGCTGACAGACACTTAAAGATGAATGGCACCAAAATGCTTGGCCACCTGGCAGCTGGCCGGGAGATCAAGAACTTTAACTTTTGAGTCTGCCAGTAAAGGTCGATCAGCTACACTAGCTTCATAATAATAACAGGTAATGTACTTCAATAGTACATAATAAAATTGGTTTGACCTTATCGGAGATCGGCACTTACCTGCTGGCAATTCCCAAAAGCTGGTGCCAATTTGGGTGTTAGAATCTTTTCCTGGCTTCCCTCAGCCAGTTGATGACTACTGTTGCTTCCCCACACGTAAACGTCACAGTTATCGGACATGCTGCAATTCTCGGGATTATTTTTGTTTTCGTCTGGGCAGACGCAGGTTTTGGCGTAGTCGGACGCTTGGCAGCCCACCTCCTCCATCAGACAAATGGCCGTCTGATACAGCGGGGTCTGTCCGTGAATATTTCTCATGAGTTTGTCTTTACCGGGAACTATTCTTCCAGGACCGCCCTGAAATAAAGAATATAATAATAATGCAGCTGACAGGGAATTAGCAAGGATATCGGAACTGGATGTCCAAAATTGTAAAACTTCTGGAGTTCCATTTCTTCAAGGGAGACCACAACATAGTCAGATAACCACCATTAACATGTATTTACTTATTCAGAAAAGATATAATGTCATATTAAGGCAAAAATATTCAATTATTTGCTTGAGAAAAAACATTTTGAGAAATTCCTCACAAAATTCTTTGGGGTGTCCTGAAGTTTAATTTTTGAGGTTTGGGTGCAGGGACTTAGCCAGGACCCGTACTTCCTGTCTTTTGGACAGGCAGTCTCCTGAAAACCTCCTTTTTGGACAGGCAAAAGTTTCTGTAAAGAATTTTCAATTTGACTTTTTGGGGGTAATAACGAAATATTTTCCTAAAAAACGCCCTTTCATGACATAGCTGAAGTGTAAATTGACTTTTTTACACAATAGGCTATTAAATGTAGTTGGTATAAGGATTTGAAGTAGATTAGTGACTAATTCTGGACGGGCAGATATTTTGGAATTGCTATTTTGGACAGGCATTTTTGAAATCCTGGCTAAGACTCTGTTTGGGTGCCAACTGACACCCAGACACCCTGCTGCTGACGAAGGCCCTGATGCAGCATACACTGTCAAGGGTTGACCTGAAAGCATGGTCTTAGCCAGCAGGGCGTCAGGGTGTCTTTTTGACACCAAAACTCTTAAAAACCAACCCTCAGGACACCCAATTTGTGAGTAATTTTTGTGAGTAATTTCTTAATATGTCAATCACAAGCATATAATTGAATTTTTTTTCTCTCCATACAGTTCCCATGATATTGTATAAGAATACCATGCCTTATTTTGATAAATTTTTACATGTTTATGGTTGAAATCTGAGTATAATGTGGTCTCCCCTAAAAATTTGGACGCCCGCAAATTTTACAATTGCCAATTTTGGGCACCCAGTTTCTAAATCCTGGCTAAGACCCTGCATGAAATTTTCAGCTACATGCCTTAAATAGAACAACAAAATATGCAAAGCAGGTCCTTATCCCAAAGGGCATCTGGATTTCATTTGGACACCCAAACCCTCAAATTTCATACATCAATACACGAAATATTTTTGTAAAGAATCCATGAAAATGCCAATTTCAAATATATAATTGAATATGTTTCCCTTAATGCAACTGCTATGGCATTGCTTAATGCAATAATGCATTTTCTCATTAAGTAAGTACATCTTTATCTTTATGGATATCTCAACCTTCTCTGATCTCTCTTGAAAATAGGACACCCAAACATTTGAGAATTTTTCTTAATTGGACATTCAGAATCCAGGCTGACCCGGATCTAAGAAGCTCATTTGTCTCAAAAATATCAATAACATTCTGTGAGCAGATAACACAAAATAAACAGAGAGCCGTTTTTATCTTATCAACAAACATACTAGATGACCTTGAGACTTTAAGGGTCCATCTATCACACAGGCTAACACTTATCCTGTCTACTCGGCCAGATTATATTGACTCAAGTGTAGGTAGATTTTGTCAACATATGCCAACAAAGGAGGTTACCTAACAAGTGACGGCAGGATGACCCGTCTTAGCCAGGATTTTGAAACTGGGTGCCCAAAATTGGCAACTGTCAAATTTCTGGCCATCCTATTTTTTTAAGGAAGACAACAATATACTTAGATTACAACCATTTAAACATGCATTCATTTATTGAAATAAAGCATAAAATCTTTATACAATGTCTTGGGAATTGTTTTGAGGTTGGAAAACTTTCAATTATATGCTTGAAATTGAGATTTTATTAAATTACTCACAAAAAGATTTGGGTGTCCTGGGGGGTGATTTTTGAGGGTTGGGGTGTCCAAATGACGCCCTTATTCAATATCATGGGAATTATATTTAGGTGACAAAATTCAATTATGCTTTCAATTAACAATATTTATTATAAATTCCTCACAAAAGAATGCCCACACACCCTGCCAGGGACTTAGCCAGGATTAAGAAAGTAGCGGTCCAAAATTGCCAATTGTAAAGATTTTGGGGGTCCAATTTTTGCTGGCTAAGACTATGAAGTGACCCATTAACCCCGTAACCCACTTACACTATGAGTGCCACTGACCCACTCAACCCTCAAGTGACCAGGTTATCAAAACACAATAGCGTGAACATATTGATAATCATGGTGAAAATGATAGATGGAAGACAGCATAGGAAATCAAGTCCCTTCTATGTACTGTGCACAGGGTATTAGCCAGAATTTAGAAACTAGGTGCCCACATTTGACAATTTAACATTTTGGGTGTCCGAATTTTCAAGGGAAATCACAATACACTCTGCTTATAACCATAAACATGTATTTACTTTTATGAAATGGGGCATGATATCCTTATTTAATATCATGGGAAATGGGACACACTAGTAATATCCTTATTCAATATTATGGGAATTATATTTAGGTGGCAAAATTCAATTACGCTTCGAATAAATTCTGCACAAAAAATGCCCATACACCCTGCCAGGGACTTAACCAGGGTTTAGAAAGTAGGTGTCCAAAATTGCCAATTGTTAAACTTTTGGGCATCCAATTTTTCAAGGGAGATAACAATATTCTCAGATTACAACCGTAATCATGTATTTACTTAATGAAATAAAGCATAAAGTCCACATACAATGCCTTGGGAAATTTATTGAGGTGAAAAGAATTCAATTATGTGCTTGGACTTGACATTCCTGGAAATTCCTCACAAAAAAATTTGGGTTTCTTAAAGGGTGATTTCTGAATGATAGGATGTCCAAATCAGACTCAGATGACTTGATTGAGTGAGACCACAATATAAGAAGGACTCAAAATTCAAGAATGTTCAATGGTTCAAGGCCAGTGAAATGAGGCCAAAATTCTTTTTACAGTGCCATTTTTCAGAATATATTTTGGAATAAGTACTGTAATTAATGTATTAACAGGCTGCCAAGTTCATGGCATTGTTTGAGAAGGCTAATCCACTTTGACTTGATACAAACTGCAATTTGACTGCAATGAGTGCAACTTAAATACATTTGAAAGATGTTCCGGTAAATCTAGGGTCACTAGGATGTTCTAAAAATTAGTGGGATTTAAGATCTATAATGGGCTATCTCTATAGAAACCAATTCAATATTTAAAGTAATTTATTCTATTCTTTTCCTAAGATACCTACCGCAGACTTCTTCATTTGGTGCAGAATGTCCATGAAGACATCAAGTGTGATCATTCCTGGCTGCTCGGGTAACTCGGGAACACTTGGTTCTAGTTTTGATGCTGCCGAAGCACAGAGCGCCATTTCAATCCACTCCAGTAGGTAGCGCAGAGAGCCCCGCTGAGCCGCAAGAGCCAAGACAAGCTCTGAAGCGAGGCGCTTCCCGAGAGTATCTGCTCCTGAGTTTGGAAGAGTAGCTCCTTTCAGAAACTGCGTGATTTGATTGAGCGTCTCCAGACCGAGACTGGGCAGCTTACTCTCATTGGCTAACGATAATGGTGGCAGGGTGCACACGACATCCGAAGCCGTGCGGATAACGTCATTACATAAACTCCCACCGCTAGCCTGGGTTAGGGTCCAGTTTTGTTTCAGTAGAGAAAAGCATAGGCTGAGGCCTGTCCGTACGCCCATTTCAATCAGGGCCTCGGTTCCCGATCGTGATTTGTCAGTCGAGGGTCGACAATTCTCCTGACTGGCCTGTGCATCCTGTAACTGCTGCTGCTGCTTGAGTTTTTCTCTATCGTGATATTTCACCACCACAGCGTGAAATATCCTTTGCAAGACCACGAGTCGTTTCTGAAGAATTGCTGCGAACGGGGAGTCGGAGCAAACTGCTCTGGCTAATGCTAGCTGGCTGCTGAGCAATGCGTTGAGAAAATGCTCCTGTTCCTCCAGCGTGGCGGCTTCGATTTCAAAATCTGGCAAGGATGGCCCCTTGAGGTGCAGGACCTGCTGCGGCATGCTGATCACCTCCTTATTGGACAACAGGCGCTCGTAGAGACTGATTATGCCGTCCCGCACAGCGATCGTCTCGCAATCCTCGGTCACCCACGACGTGTTCAGGTGCTCCAGCCATTTCAGCTTCACCGGAGGATTGGACGCCATGATCGCAGCTTCACTTCAGCTGGAAATAAATAAAATAGAAAATAGTAAATACAGTTGCTTTTTTATATTTGGTATTTTTTGGTATGCAATGGCAATACATGGGTGTTCATAACAAACAGATGATGCAAAATCCTCCAAAATGATGCAAATTTCACTTTTGTGGTGTCGGAATTCGGTTAAAAAGCCTAATGCCTTAACGTGACAATTAGGGGAAGGTGCGCTATTGAAAATTGGCCCGTGCGCTAAGAATTGTTTTTTAAATATGTGAAATAATTAAAGGTCGGATTCGCCCCTAAAAAACAGCTTAAGCAATCGCTGAAACCGCCGAGAGATTAATCGACATATTACAAGCCCTAACTACCCATTGCACGTGCAGTGAAATCAACAGCAGAGCAAAATGAATTGCTGTCAATCACGCTAATTTAGAACCGCCCCATGCCTGCCTAAGCCAATGAGCAACATGAATTCCTGTCAATCACGCTAATTAGAACAGGCCCATGCCTGCCTAAGTCAATCACGTCCTGCTATCATGCCATCTCGATGGGATCCCACATGGGAAAGACGTAAGCAAGACAAAAAACGTGGCCAATGAATATCAGTAAAGCGTGCGATGTGGCTTTGTTTACATTTTCGCCGAACTCGGCGAGCTATAATGGCGGCTCGAGAGCTCGGAGGAGGCTGCAATACCAGCAAAAGCTCAAGCTTCCAATTAATCGTAAGAGCACTAGAAATAATCTTTGAAACTTCTTGCAAGACAGTGAACCTCTTAACCTGAATCTTTATTCAAAATAAGATGTGTACATTAGACCCCCTCAGTCCTAACAGCCTGATCTCAAGCAACTATATCTCCTGCTTAGGGCCTTTGTTTGCTATATATGTTTGTATCCTACCTTTTTCCATCATGGATTTCAGTCCTTACTTGGCTAAAACGCATTGCCAAAATGCCACCACTTTCACTATATACCAAAAGGAAGTTTTTCAGATTTGACACCATTTTCTTGGTAAAGCATACTCAAATCTAAGAATTTATTTTTGAGCATACCTGCAAGGTCTTAGCCTTTTAAAAGATTTTTAAAATGTCTGTCCACAACAGCATTCACATTCTGCCCATCCAGATTTAGCTGCTAAGATTCTTCAAATGCTCATACCATACCAACTACATTGCATAGCCTATTGTGTCAACTGTCAAGAAGGACAATTCACCCTTCATCAGGCTAGGGCTGTCATTGATAAGAAATATTTATTGATTCGATAATCGACAAAATTATTACCGATACGCTACTTCGATTCGATTCAACGAATCGAATTCAAAATGAATTCCTTATGAGGAATTCCTTATGAGGAATGGTTGTAGTTCAGGTGTGGGTGATTTTTTGACCTATTGATCACAGCCCTAACACATACACATTCATCTGTGTGAATTCAAGGATAAATGGAATGGACGCACACAGTTGTAGTGGGGAGTTTATGTGTTGTTCAAGCTATGTTTTCCTGAAAAATAGTTTATTTACCTAATGCATATGAATCGATATGTTGTGCCTTCTTCGATATCGATAATCGATAAGATTTTTTTGTCGATTCATCGATACGGGCGTTATCAATGACAGCCCTACATCAGGCCTAAAAAAAGTTGTTTGTTTCCTGTAACCCTACCGTAAACCTAACAAGTTTTTATTACAAAAATCTCTACTCTAAATTTTTTTCCACCCTCCCAACTTCCAATCAACGTAGAACATGTATAAAACACACATTTTTGACCAAAAAAATAATTGAACATTTTTTTTACTGACCTACCTACCATATTTTTTTTCAGACCGTTAAAGTAAAGAATTTTTTTTCTAGGCCTCAACGTCATATGAGAAATTTCCTCAGAAGATATGGTTATTGGTCCAAAAAAGAGTAAACATTGAAAATTTTTCATAGAAATGTTTGCCTGCCTAAAAAATGAAAATACATGTTGTGCATGATTGTGTGTGCTCATAAATGTCTGCAGTGTAGGTGAAGGCCAATTGACACCATTTAGTATTTTTTAAAACAATAATTGCGCAACTAAACTAATTGACTTATTAAAGCTTGCGGAACCAGAAAGTTTAAGGGACATTCGATCTGTGATGAATTTAGTTTAAATAGCAACTATAAACTCTGGTAATTTAGCCCACGCCAAAGTTGGGACTTTGAAGACCCAAAGGACTCTGGAGACTTAATCTGTGAAATCGCCTATGCAGTCTTAGTATAACTTTTTTAAAGCTGAAGCGAGCAATAATTTATTGTACATAGCGAAAGTTTACAAAGTGCGCATGTACACATGGGTAGATTCTGCGCACTTCGCATGCACTCTATAAATTTTGCTCGCATCAACTTTAAAATTGTTCCAAACAGGCACCAAACAACCAATTGGAATAAAAATAAAGACATAATTATACAAACAAACAAGGTAGGATTATAAGGATACAACTGGTTTTGGGGGGTGTTTCAAGCTAAAAATATGAGCGCCCAGTTTTCTCGGCGCAGATGCTATTTTTTAAATACTTAGATCTTTAACGGTGGTGGAGGCCAATAGACATAGCATATAGCAAACATCGGCATGTGCCACTGTTAGAGTTGCTCGAACTAGTGCAGCCTTTGACTGTTGATTAATGTTTGTTTGGGATCTGTCGTAACCGCATTTGTCCCACAGGGACGACACCCTTAGGCTAGGGAGGACCTACTGAAAGCTCCCTCCCTTCCAGGCCACTCGTCAACTCCCTATCCCCAACACTAATTGTAATGCATCCTGCATCAGGTCTGCACCCCGTCCCATACAGATCTGTGATCCAAGATCTGATGTCTCCAGACTCCACCTTTGTCTTCCCGTCTTACAGTACATATAATTAACCCCTAAATGTATGCAAACCTCAATTCTACAAACCTCGCATATAAAATAAGTGTCAACTGAGTTTACATATTTCCAATCAAAGAACACCGAACAGTGTATTTCTTGTTGGACCCATCACTTGGGCCTTGATTTCCCAACAGTTCGTCAGCTGCCCGAGCTAAAAGTTAAAGTAGGGAGGTCGTAATGTTGCTGTCAATGAGTTTACACTTAAAAGGGAGGCACCTAGATTGTTTTGATCATAACATCACGATCTCTAAATAGCAAATGTTCTCAATAATCAAGGAAACCGAGACAAACCTCTCTATTTGGATCGACAGATAACCTCCACAAAAAAAGTTTTCGGTTCCATGACGGGAAACATTCAAGAGGTAGCCATCTTGCAAACAACAGACTACTTCCTGTCTGTTTGTTCACGATCTGTCCGCTAGATGGCGCCACAACACGTGATACTCACCGTTAGGGGTTTAGAAACACTAAGGGCCGCGTGCAAAAGAAAAACAAGGCTGTGGTTGTAATCAACCTAAGTGCACTAAAGTAAACATTTTTGGAATTCCATAAATATTTTTCCAATTCCATAAATGATCAATGGAATTCCCAAAATCATTTATAGAATTCCATAAATGTAAGCATTTATGGAATTCTATACGTGAATCATTTATGGAATTCCATAAATGAATAGTGCTTATGGAATTCCATAAATGATTTAAAGAATTCAATAAATCATGATGATTTTGTGATATTCCATAACTAATTTTTTGAAGTTCCATAAATATGATCATTTCTATAAACAATTTATGGAATTCGGTACATGATTTAAGGAATACCATAAACACAATTTATTAATGGAATTCCATAAGCAATATGGTATTCATGGAATTCTATAAATAAATGGTATTTATGGAATTCCATAAATGATTTATGGAATTCCATAAATGTCATTTAATCATGGAAGTCCATAAATGTCATTCAGTTATGAAGAAGGTTAATGATTTATGCTTAGAAGACCAACATTTATGGAATCCCATAAATGTCATGCACTTTTGGAATTCCATGAATGATTTAAGGAATTCCATAAATGATTTATGGAATTCCAAAGTTGATTTATTTTTTTGGAATTCCATGAATGCGCATAATTATGGAATTCAATAAATGACTTATGGAATTCCAAAAGTGATAAATGGAATTCCAAACATCATTTATGGAATTCCATACATCATTTTTGGAATTCCATACATCATTTATGGAATTCCATAAATCATTTATGGAATTCCATGAATGTCATTTAATTATGGAATTTTATAAATGCCATTTATTATGGAAATCCATACATGCTCGTGGAGAGTCAGCACTTTGTGAACGATGATGTGCTTTCAGCTGTCAAACATTAATTTAATTTGGCTTAAGAAAAAATTCCATATCTTGCTAAAGTGCCTTTATCACTAAATAGATCTTGACATATGTGATATGTAATGTCGATTTTCAAGATTTGGGGCAGAAGCGGTTTGTCAGTATTTTCTTTATGTTGCTGTCAGTTTCATCATCATCGTTTTGAACCTTTATCGAAAGAGTCGCGAGCTTTTAGTAATTCTTGGATACGATAGGTGGCAGCACGCAGCATAGCAGACGGATTATACGTGGGTTGGGGTCTGTTGTAGGCTTTGTACTAACTAGTATACGATAAAAGGCTACCTTCAAATTTGAAATTGATTTTTGAATTTCGTTTATTGTCACTTTTTCTGCCATGTCTGAGTCAGTCGTGACAAAGTTGTTGTAAGTGGTGAATGAAACAGGATCGAGTATCCGGGGAAGTCACTGGCAACATTCTCACATGCCAGAGCGGATTCAACCACAGGCATTGGTTAGAGACATTCAGACCCAAACTGTGGTGAGAGACAGCGCCCAATCGGTGACATTGACCACTCGGCCAAATCAGGGCTGTCTAGTAATGGAAAGATAACGGGATCAGAAATGGTGAATAGTTCAAAAGATGTGGAGAAAATATAGAAACAAATTAAAATTACATTTGTGTATGAATAGTACCTAGGTTCACTTTTTCAAGAAAAATAACATAATAGACAATCATTTTAAACTTTTTCAATCAGATTGTATATTTGGTGTTTCAAAAGATCCCACCTTTGAGAACGTTATTCTTTTGTTACTTAATCAAAACGAGAAAAATGGGACAGGATGTCAAGATATGAGGTTAAGCTGATATGGCTTTTGACGAAATGCGCTCTGGGGAATATTTTGTGACGCCATCTTCACTTTTTCCTGGACACGGTGGAACACAATAAATGTGCAATGATCTGAACAGCTTGTGTGGTGACTTAAGTAATCAATGTGTGGATTTTCATTATTAACACTAGGACTCATATAAGATGACTGGAACAGTATTAATGTATGCATAAATGATCTTTATTGACCGAATTAAAAAAGGTACAAGTATACAAAATACAAAAAACATAGAAAAATATACCTGTAATCACTGCCAGTATTGCTATTGTTGAGATATTGTTGTGTTTTAGCAACAGTCGTATATTTTTGATAGTTTAAACGCATGTTTCTGAGCATGTGTCTTAAAAATCTGACACTGTTGACTTTTCTTATTATTTAGACGTTTCACATTAAGTTTGTCCATGGGGATACATAGTAAAAATAGTATGTCATATCGAACAATGTTTGTCTACATGCAAGTAGACCATATAATATGTGTAAATTCACATGGAGAAAATAAAGAGAAAAGACAATGAAAGATAGGAAGTGACTTACACTTATTTATAGACGAATACTGAGTACATGTATACTGTAATATCTTTAAATAATCTTTTAAATGTTGTTCTATTTCATATTTGTCATTTCATCATATATTGGATGACATAGACAGAGGACAGTTGGTAAAAGATCATTTGTTTCGGCTCAATACCCTTAATTAAAAACAGATCCCTAAGCACATATTTCACATTTTTGGATGCCAAAATTATGATATTGATAAGGGTGAACTAGTATTTGAAAGCTTTGAAAAGATGAGAAACCTCAGTAATATCGTATGAACAATCTATTACTGTTCTTGACACACATAACAAGTGGATCCAGGATTTCTTTGTGTGGGTTGGGTTCGTTCTTTCTATATGGTTAGGGTTCTTTTTAACAGAGTTATTTTTAAGAGAGGAATATACCTACATCATTGATTTCAAGAGAAAGAAATGAAAAGTGTTTTTGTAAGAAAATCAACCTTTTTCTTATTGAAAAGGGATTCGTGTAAAGAACAGTTACAACTCTGCAATAAGTCAGCACTTTTTATTGAAAAGGGGGTTCGTCCAACCGCATGAACTCTCTGCAACATGCAACTGAATCGTCACGGTTTGCTTTCAGTACACACTTCATCATATTCAATCCCTTTCTTCAATAAATCACTATCGCTCTTGGAATAAAGGGCTTGCCTAAGTGCTGGCAGATTGCTGGGATTCAACACTAGTTCTTGTTGTGCCTTATATTCTGGGCGGACTTTCATCCTGGCACCTTCCCCAGTGTTTTCATCTCTTAGCGTCGCAGAGAAATGTGTACTAAGTGAACGTGGGGTGGGGTTGCTGAGACCTCTATCTTCATCTGTCGTCTGCACCGTCTCGTTATCAAGCAGATCCTCAGAAAGTTCGGCAATCGTCTGCATTTCTAGCGCAACGGTCAGAGAAAGACAATTTCTCAAACCATGCGGTCGTGGCTGGATGCCCGATGAGCTTGGTCTGCCGCCAAAAATGCTAGCACGAAAGTTGGATAAATTGGTAAATGTAGTTGATACAATGTCGATATCGATTCCTGTTGATTCTTGTTGTGGAGTTATGATATTTTTGATTAGTCTCTTCATTTCGAAACGCAGTGATCTGTTCAGATAGCCATAGATGCACGGGTTGGCAACAGTTGACAAATACACAAGATACATCCCAGTGGTTTGCATTTTTGGCGAAACTGAGCATCCGACAGATTCTTTAAAAAGCACGTAGAAATGAGGAAGCCAACACAAAATAAATGCTAATAAGATAAGTAATATAGTCCTCGCTGCCTTGTAGTCTTTGTCTTTCACCACTGTGCTGCAGCTGTCTCTTCTATGTATGGGTATTTCCTCAAAAGAGACCCTAACATCCGATATCCTTTGGCTTTGACTCGAGGGCGCTGGGCAAATCCGATTGGAGCGTTTTCGATGCCCAACTGCAGCAATGAATATTTTGCCGTAACACCACACCATGATTGTAACAGGGATGAGGAAACAGAACACTAGATAGGTATATACATATTGCGGGCGCGTAATACCGGTTATTAAATGTACTCTGATTCCGCATGAGAGCTTTGGGTTTTGGTATCCGTATTCTCCCCACTTAAACAAAGGGGGTATTCCAATGAGAAAACTTACACCCCAAATTGAAATGATCATAGCGACTGCTCTGATATTTGTGAAGAGATATGGGTAGCGCAGCGGGGAGACAATAGCATAGTATCTGTCCACAGAGATTGTAGTTAGGGAGAAGATGGAGATGGCGTGCAGCGATGTAGATGTATAACCTTGGACGAGGCACCAAATTCTCCCAAACAGCCACTTTTGGTGCGCAGCTGACGCCAGAGAGAAAGGCATGTGTAGAATAGTCAGCACTGCAAAGAAAAAAAAGGCAAGACAAAGGTAAGTTTTTATGGAATATACAGAATTATACAATATTGAGGAATATCAAACAACGTGATAGAAGTGCTTCAAAGTATAGCATGTTGCCATAGTAGAATAAAGACATTGTTCTTTAGTTAGGGAAATATTGGAGAAAGTGCTGACTAGAGCACATTCAACAACGTCCTATTAAATATTTCATGAAATTACTCATAATTCCGAAGTCAAAGTTTGCAATTAGACGGATTCCTAAACGAATCTCCAGAGCAGCTCTTATCTATTGGTTAGCATTGCATATGTGTCACGTGATCATGCGTTTTACCGGTGGGACATTCTCACTCACAGAAAACGCACTGGTGATTGCGAGATCAACACTGGGCAAAGCTATTCGACAATGGTTGGTGCAATGATCGAATGCCTGCATGTCTTCCCTAACGTTAGGTCGGTACAGTACTCAGTGTTGGTCATTCATGTACCTATAAACAAACTTTAGAGTCAATCATGTCAAACACTGGTTTTGCACGAAACGACCCCGCAAGAGGCACACCCTCCTGGTTTGGTCAATGGTGCGCAATAGTACCTGGGGAACCCTAGGCTGGTGTGGCACTCTGCTCGCCTTTTAAAAGAAGAACGATATGTGGATCAGTCTATGAATACCATGCATCTAAAAAACTCTTTTTCTTCTTCTCCCTCCCTGGAATAATCAATGCTTTCTCATTGTCCTATAGCAGTGATAGAGGACCGCTTTTAGTGACTTTTTTATGGCACTAAATGGCCTTTGTATGCTGATATGCTTTAAACCTTTATTTCCTCACTTTGCACTGAACGACCCCTTTTCAAAAGATGTATGCATATTTTATGAAAATGAAATGCCGTGCTTGCTATCGATTGGCTTCAGAAAATATTTATGTAAAAAGAGACCTTTTTAAACTTTTTTCCAACCATATTTTGAATTTTTCTTTATGATCTAATAAATATTGCAATAGAAAGGACTCGTTTTTTTTTCTTTTGAAATTCAAACTATTATCAGCTCGTTTTTGTTTGTATTTTCTTTTTTAGATTTCATTTGGAGATGCAAATAAAATCTGATAAAGGCATTGTCCTAATTTACTTCTTTGCTTGCCATTTTATTCTGATATAACCCAGATAGTATGGGTGCCAAATGCCTTTTTGGTGTGCAAAATTTGGTGCATAGTTGTTTGCAGTGGATTTTGACTCTGGAAGGGTCTAGATCAATAATCCATCAGGTGCCACTCTGCCACCTTTGAGGAATTTGAGAAATCCGAGAGATTTTTGTCTTTTTCGTCAATATGCAGTTTTTTCTAAACCATACTTTGCAATGACATGCTGTTTTCATTTATTTTCATACAAAAAACATAGAGACAAAGTCACAAAAGATACAACTTGTACGATTCTTGCTTTCACCTTTTTTGTTTTTTGTCAATCCTTGCCGATATTACAAACTCATGATAGGAAACTAGTTATAATCTTAGCTTGATAATTCTAGGTATACTAGGTTTAAGACCTTGTTTAACTGATCTTTCCTACCATTTGTATGAGCTATGTATTCCTCTATCTGCATTTAGCGGACTAAGATGCGTTTAACATCCGCATAAGTAGTACATCTTACCTATGTCTATTTTTGAAAATAGTCCTGTGGTTCAAATTACTTTATTCATTAGACTATTGGCCTTTCAACACGAATTTGCAGTTCATAAGGCTTACAACGGTTTGGCGTAATGACATCCATGCGTCTGTCCAAGGAGGAGGTTGGATTATACACTCTGCGTGTGACCAAAGAAAGCTCAGTCCGCCGTGGAACGATTTTCCGCTATTGCCAACTTTTTCTACATTTAATGCAGATCTCTGTTTCTCCAAAATGCATGTATCATTCTAGGATAGGTGCGCTAAAATGGCCATTAACTAAATAGTATTTTGTATGTTCAAATCAGTATTTTACGTATACTGCAGTGGGTGAGCGATATGTTCATGTATATGCCATTGACTTATCAGAGCAGTATAACGATTCCTCTGCGATAAGTTCGATAAAAGAAGTGAGCACATAGTTTTAAAAATGGGTACATGTACTTTGCTTTGAGACAAATACGGTCGATGTTAGGACTGTCATTGACATCCATTTTTTTTCGATTCGATCATTGACATTTTATTTTTCGATTCCGATTATTTCGATTCGATTTTGAAGAACTGCAGTAATATAATATTTTCACAGGTTCCACACTATTTTTGTGGCTAGGATCCTAAGATTCCCACGATGCAAAGACAATGAAGGTTTTCTCAACACTTTTTGATTGAATACTTGAGTTTCTCTTCAAAATTCTTAATAGCGTTGGCTAAAAATGGAGTAAAACGCTGAAAAAAATGTGTTTCCATTAATTGACATATCAATTGACATAATATTTTTTTCGATTAATTGGAAAAATTATTTCGATCGATCGATACATGTCATATCAATGACAGTCCTAGTCGATGTTGCGGTAGACTCTTTATCCGCGCAGTCCTCAGGAAGGAGGTCAAGGAAACTGTTAAAGATCTTCTAAAGAATCCCCTTACTAGGGTGGGGTTAGAGTTAGGGTTAGGAATCAGGTCCAGGGTTAGGGTTAGGGCTAGTTTTAGGATTGGGTAACCCTAACCCTAACCCTAGTTAGGGGAATTCCAAGATCATAAGTTACCTTGACCTCCTTCCTGAGGACTGCGCGAATAAAGAGTCTACCGATGTTGCAGGTGTGAATGGCAGAAAAAGAAATCCCGCTGTTTTCCTGGAAAACGACAGCAAAAAAATCAGTTTTTTTCTGTAAAACGACAGAACTTTCTTTTAATTTTTTCCGCTGTTTTTGGATAACAGCAGATAAAAAAATCTGTCGTTTTCCAGTGAAACAGCGGAATTTTTTCTGCCGTTCACACCTACACCGTCGAAGGCAAGTCTTTAAATAGGATTTTATAATAAGCGGGAAGCGAGGCGTGGGCGTAAGGTAATTGTCGTTAGAACACCGACAGTGCCAACACTAATTGTTCGGTTATTTGATTCCAGCAGTAATCGGTCACGCTGCGGAACCGGTTACGGTTTGTTGGCAGTGCACAGTCACCGTGCGGCATCATAACAAGATAGCCTGCACTCCTACAACTTGGCAGGGTTCGACTTTCCCAGGGGCCCAGGGGCATATGCCCCTTTGCTGTGGGCCCCTAGATTTTTCAGGCTTAGGGCCCAAAATTGTATGTATAATTACCAGAAATCCTGTTTTCCTGTTTTTGACCACTTATTTTTTAGTAAGAGACCGTTTCGGGCCCCTAGCCTGAAAACTGAGTGTCAGACCCTGCTTGGTCCTCCATGGCCTAGCCCTAGCCCTGGGCCAAGATTTTTTTATCTCTGTATATTTTACATAGAAAACTTGACCAACTTTAAACTGTGTCTAGTGCGGTTTTACGTCAAAATGTACCCCTAGTAAGCAGTACACACCAAACAAACTCATGGCCAAGCCGATCCAAAGAGCAAGTGTTTAAATGTACGTAGTCTGCACAGACTGCCGGTACAGCGTGGAATAGTCTCTATCACATGACATTGCATGAGCGATTTTTACCCTGATTATGCTTGCTTGTCCGCAAACATGTTCACGCTTATCTATGCTTGCTAAGGGGTTCGTAGAAATTGGGAAACATGGTGGAAAATCGTAGTGAGGATTTATGTTTGTATGATCAATCACCTTCTACTGGGTACGAGTGGCTTGGGTACGAGTTGATCTGCTCCACAACCCGCACCTGTCCAAGTTTAACGAGGCGAATATAACTAAAATGATAGAGAAGAGACCGTCTCAGGTGTCCGAGGTATGCGAGGTGTCTCAGACTGTGTCCGAGATAAGTAACGTCACTTAACACTGAAGTAGATTCGGAAACATCTGAGGTAGGTGAGTCAGTTTTCTACATATTATTTAAGATAAAATTATCATAGCATTAGCGTGCTCAAAAGACCACGTATCTTCTAAATCTATGAACCAAGTAAATGCAATAGGTTTGTGATATGATAAGGAAGAAATTTCTTGCAAATGATCTAATCATGTGCAAGAGACCTATCCATACTCAATCTAAGACGTTGCAATTGACTTCTCAGTCTCTCACCACTGCCCAGTTTAGAATCCGACTCGAGTAATATATATATATATAGTTTATTAACTTGCAGTTTCACTACAAAAGTATAATGTAAGAGAGTTGCCAGTGTTTAAACATTTTCTTTCCCGTTATTGAAGGGGGCTTGCCTTGATGGCCGTGTGGTCTAAGGTATTGCCACTGACTGCTAGCTGTCCCTCACCAGTCCAGGTTCAAAACCCACCCGGAGCACGTGAGAAAGTTGCCAGTGACTTGGGGTTAGACAGTGTTTTTCGCCAGTACTGCGGATTCCTCCACCAGTTAAAACTGTTACGACTTAGCCGCAATATGCAGAAAACGTGACGAAAAAAAACTAAATTCCCATCATTAAGACCTAACTATTTCAGTCTTTGATGGCAGAAAAGTGACTATACAACGAATTCCTCATTCTTACCTATACTGCAACAGGCGAGGTTCAGTACGAAACCGTGAGATACAGTCAACAGGTGCGGTCGCCTGAAGAATACCAAACATATCAATCCATTCCCTGTAAGGCCCAAACAAAATATGACAGAAAGCACGACGCATTCTAGCGCTACTCCCCAAACCTCCATCTGTGGAGGCACTACCGGTATATGTGAACTATTGGACGCTTCTAACCACACATTCATGTCCTTGAGATTATCCTTGTAATGCTGGGAATTCGCAAACATCATCTCCACTGTAGAGTCTGCAGGGATTTTCCTAATCCTGAATATCTATCCATGTGGTCAGCGTTCTCCATTAAAAAAGTACATGTGATAGCCAAAAATAATGATACATCGATTCTCAGGAATTTCAATCGAAATAAAACATATCAGTCATGGAATTCGCAAACATCTAGAGCCCACAGTGAGTTTCCTTATCCTAGATATCAATCCATTTGGTCAGCGTTGTCCATAGACAATGTGATACAAATTGAAATGATGCACGATCAATTCTCAGGAGTTTCAATAGCAATAAAATACACTGTATGACTAGTCCGCAGCGATTTTCCTAATTCTGAATATCAATCCATTTGGTCAGCGTCTTCCATAGTCCATGTGAGAGCCAATATAAATGATACACGATCAATTCTCAGGAATTTCAAACGAAGTAAAACATATCAGTCGGGGAATTCGCAAAAATCATCTCCACTGTAGAGCCCGTAGAAATTTTTCCTAATCATGAATATTAATCCATTTGGTCAGCGTTCTCCATAGTCCATGTGATATCAAATAAAAATGATACACGATCAATTCTTAGCCATTTCAATCGATATGAAACATACCAGTCAAGTTTTTCAGCATTGTTAACCCTGCTCTTGCTAACACCGGATATATCCGGTGCTAAATATCTTGCCTGTGTGACCAACACCGGATATATCCGGTCTTTGGGTACCCTAGCACTTAGCAAAATAAAAATTCTATAGGTCGATTAAGGGGTATTGAACTATACTAGATATCAAGGTTTTTCCTTTTACTATGTTTCTATTTCAGTTTGTGAAGCACATTATTGAAACAGTAATAGAATTATCTATGGAATCCTTCTGATTTGGTGGGTAGACCCACAATATCCCTGGTCCCAGGGGATAGTTCTCCCATATGGGGGTCTAGCATGACAAGGGTTAAGTTCGCTCAGTACCAGACACGATTTTCCTAATCCTCAAAATCAATCCATTTGGTCAGCCTTTTTTCGCAGTCCATGTGATAGCCAATAGAAATGATACTCTATCAATTCGCAGCTTTTTCAATCGATATGAAATATACCAGTCAAGTTCTTCAGCATTGTTAAGTTCGCTCAGTACCAGCCTACCAGGTACGATTTTCCTAATCCTGAATGTCAATCCATTTGGTCAGCGTTTTCCATAGTCCATGTGATAGCAAAAAGAAATGATACACGATCAATTCTCAACTTTTCCAATCGATATGAAATATATCAGTCAAGTTCTTCAGCATTGTTCAGTTCGCACAGTACCAGGTGCTGTAGGGACCACTTGGCCTCTTGTTGTGCTTGTGATAGTCGAGCACATATGTGTAGGCACGATCTGGGAGAACAGTATTCCGTCGCTAGGATACAGTGGAGATCGGTATCGTATTTTGGTGTGAGTTGGGTGCGTTCGATTAATTTGGTCAGTTTCGCATACAGAGGGGGGGGGGGTCATTTGGTTTGACCACTCCCTTCACAACTAAAAATGTTGATTTTCTTACAGGATTGTGTGTATATCTTCTTTTCTTTAATATTGCTTGAAACTAATGAGGTAAATCTACCTCCGTGTTAAATTGAACCCCCTTAAACAAAATATAAATCATGATCCGCACCAGTTTAGTTGAGGATATCTTTGTACGATAAATGATTTACGAAACTAATCTTTTATAAATGCAACTTCGCAATTTACCCAAAATAACAGGTAAGTCAGACTGATACACGGATTTAATATTTACCGGTAATCACAAATATTTCATAAAAACCAAAGAACAGGAACAACACAAGCATTCTTAGGGTTTATCCTAGATGAATAAAAAAACAAATGGATATGTAACCAGCCGCCAACCTGAACGAGCTGGCTGCTGCAAATAGCCCAAAAGTCATGTGCTGCTCATGTTGGTGCGCATTTTTTTCTGTAATGTAAACGATACGAGTGTCAATGGTCTTTGTAGCCTAGTGACGTCACTTAGGCCAGATTCGAGACCACTGGGCTAGCCAGGCCTTCACTACAACAGACATAGTAATTGCTCTCTCGCTATATATCCATTCTTTTATTCATCTAAGTTTAATCTAAAAGCCACCGTTACCGCAGTAACACAGCCCTCCTAACGTGCGTATTTTTGTCATTTTTAAGCTTTAAAAGTCCTTTTGTATTGGCCAAAGTAGCCACCAGCAGCATAAGGATTAAACAAAAACATGGAGTAGATAGACCCAGACATAGGCTTAGTGTCTCTGATAGAACATTTCCATGAAGTTTATCCTCCAAGGCAATAGCAGATGCAAACATATGAATGAAAAAATACTCTCATTGTACTTAAAGTCATAGTTTATTCAAATACCACCTCATAGCACCTATAAAATGCATTCTTGAGATGAAAATACATCGATTCATGAGCATTTAGTTACTTATCGTTATATATATATATATATATATATATATATATATATATATATATATATATATATATATATATATATATATATATATATATATATATATATATATATATATATATATATATATATATATATATATATATATATATATATATATATATATATATATATACCGGTATATATATATATATATATATATATATATATATATATATATATATATATATATATATATATATATATATATATATATATATATATATATATATATATATATATATATATATATATATATATATATATATATATATATATATACATATATATATATATACATATATATATATGTATATATATATATATATAGATAGATAGATATAGATATAGATAACAGATAATACAGATAACAAAGGTACTTTGTAGTTAGTACGAGGAATTCACGATTGCTAAGGTAGCAGGGAAATGCTGATCGCGTGTTTAAGGACAATTACACCATGAATAAAACATAGAACCAACTAGTCTATTAGAGTATTACCTACTTTAACCAAGTTCCCAAAACTGTTTGGTACCCATATGTCATAATCAGCTACCTTACAGCTACTGACATAAGCTATTAATAGACTAAAATGGCCGCTCCCAGTACCTTAATGTATTGTGTTACGATGTGTTCAAACAGTATACTTCTTGTATGAAGGTTGGCAGTGGTGGGAACTTGGGTTTAAGTAGAGAATACTCTACGAAACTATGTGGGCCTGTTTTATTCATGGTGTAATTGTCCTTTAATTACCCTTACTGTCATACATACAGGATCTTGAACATTAGGTTATTATTTCTATAACGGAGGCAGAGATACAACCCCTCTCAACTATTTACAGCAGGCAAAGTTGAAAAGTACTATCATATTGATAGGAGAGATAAATATATAAGCAAACTTCGTTAACCAGAACGCTGCATATCTAATTATAAAATTGTACTATTATATAAGAATCATATCAGTTAAACATTGATAATCCATTTTATCTTGTTGAACTATAAAAGATATAAACACTGCAAATACTCTTTTAATCATACTCATTCTTTTTGTCTATGTCAGTGTCTAGCCCCATTTAAAGGCAATTCTGTACATTGAACTTTAATATACGCAGGTCCAACAATAAACATCATATATATATATATATATATATATATATATATATATATATATATATATATATATATATATATATATATATATATATATATATATATATATATATATATATATATATATATATATATATATATATATATATATATATATATATTTATATATATATACTATATATATATATATATATATATATATATATATATATATAGTATATATATATATTATATATATATATATATATGTATATATATAATTTCTGACATGCCACACGTGCAATACTGCTTTAGGCACAGATTAACTCCTATTGCTGAGTTTATCTTCACATTGAAGGAATCCATGGCCATTGCCTGAATGTAAGTGGTAACATGGTAACATGCACACATCCAGTATATAGTGAACGACCCGCTTGTTCGTACGTATAAAAATGATCTATTTTCGTTAATAAATCAATATTATATGTTTATAGAAAAATCTATTTACAAATAAGTATTTTTTTCGATTTTTATTAAACAAATTCTATGTTGTAATATATCTCATTCCACCAGTGGTGGTGTAAAGTACGGAATACTTCTGTTGCTGCGGAGGCTACTCTTGCCGCCATTAGAATAAGCAAGTCCCATGTGGAAATCTGGAATGTTATCAACAGGCGCTGACTTGTAACTTATCCTCAGGAATCGGCTTCTTGTGTCTCTTTAAACCCTCGTAGGTCTCTTCCGCGGCTCAAGGCACAGAGTAGGAATATCACTATCAGCACAACCACGGTCAGGATGATCAGCCAGAAAAACACTGTCATCCGGTAGTCTAATGTGTTGAGGAATGACCAGGAACTTTCCTCGGAAAACGAGCCGAGGCCTGTAATACAAATGCTTTCATGTTGGTTTTTGTATAGTATAATACATGCATGTTATATATATTATATATATATATAATATATATATATATATATATATATATATATATATATATATATATATATATATTATATATATATATATATATATATATATATATATATATATATATATATATACATATATATATATATATATATATATATATATATATATATATATATATATATATATTGCTATAGATAGATAGATAGACTGATTGATTTATTGAATGACTATTTACTCCGTACCTAAGATGATTGTAAATATATTGTTACATACCTTACCTACCACTAACATCTGTTAACCAATTTTTTCCCCAAATAACGTTATATAATGTTGGTTTACTATTTAAAGAATTATAAGTATGCTTTTGTAACTGTGATATGTTACAGTAAATAAACATAAATACAAATATTGACTAAAATATAGATCGAATTGATATTCATGTTTAGTGAATCAAGCTTCGATTTCTTTACTTTCTATGTAGTGGCTTACTTACCACGGCCGAAAGCTTTCAGAAAGTGTATGCTTTATACTTAATGGTAGGTTCTGCTCTTATATTGCATATATAATAAGTATCCAGAGTTTTTCGGAACTAGGGTTGAATGCCATGTGTCGGCAGTAGAATGGGTGTAGTAAGTGGAGAGGGAGGGGGGGGGGGGGGGGGGGAGGTTGACTGTAACGTGTTCGTGTTCGGCGTTCATTTACACTACAGGTCTGTAGTGTAAATGAACGCCCGCTGTAAATGAACGCCCGCTACGCGTCGCCACCGTCGCGTATTATAATATTATAATTACTTGTGACGTCATCAAAACTGTAAAATCGCTAATTTCACTGATTTAAAAAAGGTTATTTAATTTCCTAAAAGTGTATTCTTAGTACAATTAGTCCTTAATTAGCCATGTGTATCATGCTGTTGACCACAACAGAGTGGACGCTATTATACATAACTGGAAGAACCAAGTTTTCAGTAATGAAACAATCCCAGGCGTTCCACAAAGGCATTCGACGTGTTTGAAGACGCCTATCGGCGGTTTCCGGAACCTCGCGTCCAGAGTTTTTCGGAACTAGGGTTGGATGCCATGTGTCGGCAGTAGAATGGGTGTAGTAGTGGGGGGGGGGGAGGTTGACTGTAACGTGTTCGTGTTTGGCGTTCATTTACACTACAGGTCTGTAGTGTAAATGAACGCCGCTACGCGTCGCCCACCGTCGCGTATAATAATTAGCTTCCAATTACTTGTGACGTCATCAAAACTGTAAAATCGCTAATTTTCACTGATTTTAAAAAGGTTATTTAATTTCCTAAAAGTGTATTCTTAGTACAATTGGTCCATTGAATGTATCCATGCTGTTTGACCAAAACAGAGTGGACGCTATCATACATAACTGGAAGAACCAAGTTTTCTCTAATGAAAGAATCCATAGCGTTCCACAAAGGCATTCGACGTGCTTGAAGCCGCCTATCGGCGGGTTCCGGAACCTCGCGTCAAGATAAATGTTAACTGAAGGTTGTTGGTGACCTCATAGGAGGTATACTCTGTATCCGCGCAGTCCTCAGGAAGGGTTAACTAGGGTTAGGAATCAGGTCCAGGGTTAGAGTTAGGGTTACCCAAGCCTAAGACTAGCCCTAACCCTAACCCTAACCCTGGACCTGATTCCTAACCCTAATCCGAGGATTGGGTTTAGGGTTAGGAATCAGGTCCAGTGTTAGCCGTAGGGTTACCATACCCTAACTCTAACCCTAGTTAGGGGATTCCAAGATCATAAGTTTTCTTAACCTCCTTCCTGAGGACTGCGTGGATAAAGAGTCTACCCTAATAGGAAGCCTTAACTTACCTACTGCGGCGCCATTAAAGTTCACACATATTATCCTCCATATGAGTTTAAACAGGACTCCTGTGACTGACACGGACTATCTGTATCAGTACATTCATCCTGATCTGAAATAGACGTTCAATATTTTACTTTTGCATGTTTTGATATATGCAAATATACGTTCCATATTTTAAGCGGTGTACCATAAGTGGTTATATGATCCTTTTTAGCACAATAGTTCATTTACGTATGCTATGCCACAGCACAAATATAGTTTCCATATTCTAAGTAACGTACTACGATGGTGCAGGTGTGGATGGCGAAAAAATCAATTTGAAATTATTTTTTCCACCGTTTTCCAGGAACAGCAGAAATAATGAATCTGATTATTTTGTTCCACCGTTTTCCCCAAAAACAGCAGAAAACTTTGTTCTGCTGTTTTTTGAAAAACGGTGGAGAATTTTTTTCTGTCGTTTTCCAGAAAAACAGCGGAATTCTTTTTTTCGGTCGTTCACACCTGCACCATCGCAATGTACCATTTGTGTTTATACGAATATATTCGTCACAACAGTGATTTTTTGGATGTTATTAGAATATACAATTACATTTCCATTTACTAAGTAATGTACCAAAAAGTGTTATAAGATTCTATTTAGCACAGTATGTTATTACAATATACAAATATAGTTTCTATATTTAAGTAATGTAACGTAGGTGATTATGCGATTCTATTTACCACAATAGCTTTTCAAAATAATTTACACATACACTCATACAGTTTCTGTATTTAAGTAGGTTATATACGATTCCATTTACCACATTTATATTAAAGTGGTAGCTGGACAAGTTGAATACCTGCGAGGATATCCAAGTGTTCTAACATGGGAAATATACTAGTCTACTATTCCAATCTGCAGAAATTATGTAATGTTATCAAAAACACTAGTACCATACCTACTTGTCATGTTATCACTGCTATAAATAAATGGCATCCACGTCCGTGGTGCTTGGAGACCCTAATGGTTTTAGATGGGTAATACATGGCGGTGCTACTATGATAATAGTATACTATAATAAATGATACTAGCCCATTAAGCGCACATTTATCCCATTAAGATCTGTACTGATATTAAAAGGCCCGTCTATTTTGGTAATTCTATATTTGACCCAAAAACTGTTTGGAAAAATCTGATGGGGAAATATTCATCTGAAAAACGCCAATAACGCGAAAGTCCGATAATTTAGACTCCATTCCTTTTATTCTAACACGTCTCTCTCCCATATAATCATACAATCAATATATTATTTAGAAAACCTTGTATAAACTCTCTCATTACACGAGTATTATCGCTATGATACTCATTACGTGCTGTGTAACATAATACATATATAGAGGACCTCAATACTGGCTTAGTTTAATTTCTTTTTAACATTAATTGAATCACCAACTGCGTAAGCCCCTGTTTCTTATGTTCATTAGTTTTACCTATATTTTGTAAATGATTCTTTTGTATCATGCTAATACAGTCAATAAGCTACATACATACAATGCCATATATTGCAGATTCGCATACGATTTTGTAGAGTAAATTTTGCGAATTTACAGAAATCGATTTTTATGGTTTTTAACTTTGTGAATTAGCCGTAACATGGGGTGTGCCAGGTATAAACCTCAAGTGGCAGCACTAACCATTGAAAAAATATTTTTTGCGTCCGAGGCAAAATTTAAACTAACGCAATCTTTTCCGAATTTACAGTATAAGGAAATGACATTATAAGGGAACAGGAATGGGTTGATGTAATTAACTTACCTATGCAGGTGAGCTTATTGATGGCTAATTTTAGGCCTGTAGGGCAGCCGCAGGTAAAGCTGCCCCGCTGTGTTCCTACACTCTCCTTCACACATACCATTATTTGTAGCGCACTCGTCTACATCTGGAAACAAAAATCAGCACTTTAGCACATTTTCGTCTTGAGTGCACACGTGATTTGACAACTTTGATCATATCTTATTAAACGAATAAATTACGGTAAAATATTTGAAAGTGAAATGTTGAAACTAACTGGAAAAATATCTTTCAGTCATATATATCTATGAGTATTGCTTCGGTATCAAGAAGGAATAGTGAATGTTTAATATACAGGATTAACAACTTTCAATCAAAAATTTCAATAGAAATTGCTTTGATATTAAGATATTTCTAGATGTGTCATAGCATAAACGTATATTATATGTGAATAATTGCAACATTTGATTTAAATAAAATGGATCGTAGATATCCATGCTTTTCTATCTCTGCCGTAGAGGTTATAGCTCTTTACTTTTCTAAAAGCATTTGAAAAGAAGGGGTCACGGACGCTATGGTTCTGTGGTTAATAAATATATCATTTCATCCTGTCATAGTGATGCAAATTACCATTTTCAAATGAATGAATGCATGCCGTTAATTATATTTCTTTAAGTAAAATATTCTGAAATTAGCTAAAAAAAATCTTAGAATAATTCATAAATGTATCGTTTATATGAAATTACCAATGTCAGGCAAAACACAGGATCCCAGTTTACAAAACAAAGACATTTCTCTTTGGAATACTTAAATGTATTGTTGATTAACGTTATGTTTTATAGAATCTTCAGAAATCTAATGTTTGATCAAATGCATTCAAATATTGGTAATCCAAAGTAAACTGTGAATATGATATTGGAATTTGAATGAAAACAGTTCACTTATGAACGAATTACTAAAAAAGTTTGGGTAATCCAATTTAAAAAGAGTTTTGCTGCAAAGATGGGATACATAAGACCCGTATAATTCAATTCACGTCCTTTCTTGTAACTGCTTTAGGTTTGTCACCTCAGAAAAATCAGTAAAGTCGCTCCTTACCTAGCTGTTGTGGTTATACCATGTGGGGTCTTTCATGGGAAATTACTATATGCGCTATAGTGACGGGCTGGACATACCGGGGGTCTATGATATGGCATCAGCTTGAGGTCACGAGGGAACAAGGACCAATCAGGGTTCTCGTATCATTTGCATTACAGAGAAACCTGAGCGAGAACATGACTTTTGGATTATTGATTGAGGCTAGCATGTTCAGGTTGACCAGTTGGTTTCATATCCACTTGTTTTTATTTATCTAAGGAAAACCCTATATTCTTTCCTGCCTCACCTTTACAAGTTCTACCGTCCTGGCCAATGATGTAGCCAGCGCTGCACTCGCACCTGTAACTGCCCACAGTATTGACACATTTCCCACTGCAACCATGGCGACCAGCACACTCATCTACGTCACTTCCTGTAAATGATGATGAGAAAAAATGAATGATTGCTTAAAGGCACATCAGCACAAAGGCAATTCAGTGCCATAAAATCTGTGTAAAATGATGGTCCTTTTTATTCTGGAAAACTAACAAAGCAATAGAAAGATAAAAAATATCAATAAAAAAATGAACAATTTTAGAGTTCCTTAAAGCTGTTTACATTAAAATGATTCAAGAAACCAAAGAAGACGGACATTTATCATTCTCTCCATAGTCTTGCAGACACAACTAGTCAATGATGTTGGCGGTATAATGATAATTATAATCATGATTATAGTTATTATCATAATAATAATAATGATAAAATAACAATACTGATAATAGTAATGATAATAATGATAATAACAATAATAAAAATCCTGACATTCCAAATGTGTGAAACCTAAATAAGATATACTAGTAGTACACAGACCATGTCCATGAGTAGTAATGGTACTTTCAACTCTTTCTAAATAACACATTGAGATGGTACTTCAAACGAAAGTCTTATTTCAGAATTATCATATTAAAGACAAAGCCTATTGATATCATAACCTTTTCCTGTTCCTTACCTCCGTTTCCAGGGGGACCTGGTGGACCTGGAGGCCCACTATCACCTTTTGCACCCTAAATAAACAAATAAAAACAAGTTTAATATATATATGTATATATATATATATATATATATATATATATATATATATATATATATATATATTATATATATATATATATATATATATATATATATATATATATATATATATATATATATATATATATATATATATATATATATATATATATATATATATATATATATGTATATATATATATATGTATATATATATATATATATATATATATATATATATATATATATATATATATATATATATATTGAATAGAACCTGACGAAGGGAAATTTTCTAGAGTGGGAATAAGGATAGGAACCCAATGTTTGGCCGTGTCTCAGCCAATAATTTCGATTAAAAGCTTAACGTAACAACCCTCCTATTCTCGTTTAGGTAAAAAGCATATGTTAAAAGCATATAATGGAATAGATTTGAATTGAATATGTTAATCGACACCCAACCTATGGCACAAATGTAACATTTTGAGAATTGGTTTAAATATTTATTAAAATCCAACTTATGAAACCCTCTTAGTATTCAAAGAGTTTATATAGAGATATTTCAAAATTACTAAAACTTTTGAAAGAGAACTATAAATGAATAGGGTTAACACATTTTAGGTTGTTCAATGTAAGACACAACGCATCTCGAGGGCACAGTTGGTCTTCCACAAGTTTGAACATAACCCATCTATAGGAAATGCCTTTAAAACATATTTGCAGTGGGATTGTTTACATCAAAATAGAAAAAAACAGCTCCGAAAAAATGTTTCTCAAAAAATGCTTTGTACCCAAGTTATTTTCATTTATGAAAGATCATTTGTACATGCTTAATTTAAACGTACATACTCATTGTATATTATTTAAACATAATCAACTGTGTACATATATATTGAATCAGTGTATATCAGGTACAACATGTCAAGATGGTTACATCAAGTAGTGGTAGATTTATATATATGATATATTATAGTATACTTTATCATCACAGTCCATAATCATATATTTCTATTTTCGTTATATATTGATATCATTTCATTATAGAAATGCCTGTCATGATGGCCGTGTGATCCAAGGCATTGACACTGACTGCTAGCTGTCTCTCACCACTGTCTGAGTTTGAATCCCGATCGGGGCATGTGAAAAAGTTGCCAGTGACTTGCGGTAAGGTGGTGGTTTTCGCGAAGTACTCTTGTTTCCTCCACAACTTACAACTGCCTAGTAAAATACAACGAAATTCCAAATTCCAAATTTGTAAGTGCTTACTTTTAGTCCTTGAGGTCCCTGCTCTCCTGTGTCTCCTTTAGGTCCTTGAGGACCCTCTGCACCTGGGGCTGGCGTGGGAGGTACCGTGGACGTCTCGTCAACTGTCAAATGACAAAGCGAAAATCCTTAGACATTGTAGTGTGTTCTTATATATATATATATATATATATATATATATATATATATATATATATATATATATATATATATATATATATATATATATATATATATATATATATATATATGTGTGTGTGTGTGTGTGTGTGTGTGTGTGTGTGTGTGTGTGTGTATGTATATACAGTGGAACCTGTCTACATTGAACACTCACGGGAAATGAAAAAGTGTTCAATGTACGCAGGTGTTCAATGTATCCAGGTTCTGAGTAATTGGAGGTCGGTTGAAATAGAGACAAAATCAAGGGTAATAAGAGAAACATGATCATTATATTGCAAAATCTTTAATGTCTTTACCTCACTTTCTTCATATATTTAAAAACTTTACATGTTCAGCATTTGAAAAATATCACTTAACAAAACAGTTAATCTTATGTATCTCATTTGTCCTCATTTTCAGTGAAAAGTTTCAAATCAGCGCAGAATGTTCAAAGTAGACAGGTTAAATGTGGCCTGTGGGAACAAATTTGGTGTTCAATGTTCAAGGTAGACAGGTGTTCACTGTATCCAGGTAGCCTCCCATTGATTTTCAATGGGAGTGTGCCGGGACATGAAAAAGTGTTCAATGTACGCAGGTGTTCAATGTACACAGGTGTTCAATTTGACAGGTTCCACTGTATATGTATATATACTAGTATATATATATATATATATATATATATATATATATATATATATATATATATATATATATATATATATATATATATATACATATCTTGTTCTGTAAATTGCGCAAACTAACTTTGTGTTAGTACTACCTTAGATTATTAGCTCAGGTCTGTTATAATTTACTTTATGTAAAACCTTTATGTATATAACTGTGGTTATGTTTCATTAATCTTTCGTTCTTTATTGTATTTATGTTTAAGCAAGCTATTATTTCTATCATTATTATCACTTCCTATCACATATTTGTTATTCTGCAAAAGTATTATGTTGTGTTCTCTGGATACAGACAATAAAGTACATTACATTATATTCAACAAAGGCAAAACAATATTTCACTATTTCAATTCTTCAATCGCAAACCGTTAAATGCTTTACTTCTTCATATCCTCTAGAAAACATTACGACAAAATTATGAATATGGGGACCCAAATATTCGGTGAAGATCTCTAGACATAGAAAATGAATAATTTTAATTAAACCAAGTGATGTTCATTAGCCTGTAATACGATGGTGCATGTGAACGGCAGAAAAAATATAAATATTTTTTGTCATTTTTCATAAAAAAGCAGCGGGAAAATTATTTTTTCACACGTGTTTTTTCACACCTGTGTTCACACCTGCACCATCGTACTGTAAAGTGTAAAGGTTGGATTTTGTTATTTCTACATAAAGGAAATTGTTCCCATAAGAATTTTTATCAAAGATTTTAGACGTAGTTTGAAATTCAAATCGGACTTTTGTACATCACATCTGCCAATGAAATCTATATAGGTAAAACGTTACGTGACAGATGATAAATCGTGGTGTTCTATTTAAAGCGTTGTCTGTATGCATACTTATTCTTTATTTTTATCGATGAACATTTTTACATTTTCCTTAAGTTTAATGGGTCGTGATTATTGGCCTTTCTATAAAACCAAACAGTGTATGCGAACAAAAAGTATGTTTTTATTTGCTTTCTCCCTTTGCTTAACCCTTCCAATGCTGCGGCTACCTTCGTCCAAATCACAAAGATGGAAAGATGTTTGAAAACCATCTACATCCTGTCATGTTGGTATTTATTAGATAGTTCTCGCGGAGTACTCTAATATGAGTACCCAAGGAAAAGGGCTTTTTCAGTCATTTTTCATGTTGTTTGCATCATTTTGTATTGGCTTAATTAGCCGCCAGCAGCACGAGGGTTTAACGAATGTATGTTTTATTCCGGCTAAGCGAGCCTAATAGCTTAAGCCACCAACTCCATGGCTTTTTATGACACTTACAACATAGAAGAATGACGCACAACCAGCATAACCCTCGATAGTCAGTCGGGGTTTGCCAAGCGTTTCGCAAATCTCTAGACGACCTGCGACCTCTGATTTACAACCTCCACACAACCTCAAAACCTTTCAAGACAAACTTGGACACTCTCAAGTTTGTCTGACGTAAGAGACCGTGTTTTTCTTTTTCTTTTTTTGGGGGGGGGGGGGGGGGGGTCGTGTAGAGGTTGTGTATAGGCCCGGTCACATTCCATGAAGACCTCAGTGCGACCAACTGATCTTGGACAATCATAGCCCCACCCAGTCGGTAGCATCTGAGACAGATCCTGTGTGTTGCGGTCCTATTCCAAGTGGTCTCGCGAACAGTATTTTTATCGGTAGTTGTGCATAGGTCGTGAGACACTCGCACAACCAACTCAAGACAGTTTCAAGTCAGTCTCAAGTTCTGTACCAAAAACAGGTGTTACTCGCACAACTGACTTAAGAGTTACTTACGAGTGCCTTGCGGGTCTGTCAAGTTTCTTATGCGTTACTCTTGTGAACAACAGCACATACTCAAATGAATTGTGGTCTCTTTTTGGTTGTGCCTCACTCTCAGAGCTAAACCAGCACAACCTCTGTGAGAGTGACGCACAACTAGCACAACCCCCTCGAGTCAGTTGGGGTCGTCAATAGGTCGCGGAGAGAATTGCGAAGCGTATCCCAAATCTCTCCACGACCGGAGACCTCTAATTTTTGGTTGCACAACCCCCATAAAACCTCAAAAACCTTGGAGATCAATGTGCGACACTCGCAAGTTGATCTCTCGATTGAGACCCAATTTTGGTCTTTTTCAGGTCGTGTAGAGGTTGTGTATGATTTGTGGCCGGGGCATTGCACAACCTCAAAAACGTTGAAAACTAACTTAAGACACTCTGAAGTATGTCTCGCGTTTGAGACCGTATTTTTGTTTTTTTCTCTATTTCAAGTCGTATAGAGGTTGTGTATGATTTGTGGCCGGGGCATTGCACAACCTCAAAAACGTTGAAAACAAACTTGAGACACTCTCAAGTATGTCTCGCGTTTGAGACCGTATTTTTTTGTTGTCTATTTCAAGTCGTGTAGAGGTTGTGTATGATTTGTGGCCGGGGCATTGCACAACCTCAAAAACGTTGAAAACTAACTTGAGAACTCTGAAGTATGTCTCACGTTTGAGACCGTATCTTTTTTTGTCTATGTCAAGTCGTGTAGAGGTTGTGTATGATTTGTGGCCGGGCATTGCGCAACCTCAAAAACAATGAAGATAAACTTGAGACACTATCAAAATGGTCTCACGAATTTCTGGTCTTTTTCTGATTGTGTATGGTTTGTGACACGGCTATTATCGAGTATTGTTTATGGCTTGCCATAGATGATTGTTTAGTGCGGGGATAATACTCTATTGCAAATATGTATATGATGTAATAGTTCTTTATACACGTAAATGGCCGGGGTAAATGGCCCGGGGATGACGAGTGACATGGGTGGTACGGGAGCCTTTACGTCGGTCCTCCATCGTGAGTTGACCCCGTGGGACAAATGCGGTTACGTATCGAAAACAAACAAACAAACAAACATCCAAGATGAAAACTGCGCATATTACTATGGTGATGTGACCAGGAAGTAATTGTGTGATTCTTACTCGTTATGTTCTGTTTGTTTTATTAAATTGTTGTATTTGTATTTTCGAATCATAATGATTATTGACTAGGTCAATAAAGAATACAATACAATACAATACAAATATAGGGGTTAAGATACGTACCAGGATTAACGACCATGCCGAGGAGGTAGTAGTAGGGACTCTTGACGTCACCGAATATGACGTTGTTCCCCACAGGTGGCTGCTGTCCCTGCTGGTACTTGTCTGTGAAGAAGACGACGACGTTTTCGAATACCGCCAAGTCGACGTACTTACGTCCCAGCGGACTGACTTCATTGACGTTAGTGAAGCCCAGGATGTCTCCCACCTTCACGGTGATGTATTCTGACACAGACAGGTAGACCTAAAGAGAAAGAGATTGTATTACTTAATAGGTTCCGATGAGTATTATCAGTAATGCCTCACATACTGAGAGATAAACTGTAAGTAATCACAACTGACCTGTTAATTTGTATGCATATATATATATATATATATATATATATATATATATATATATATATATATATATATATATATATATATATATATATATATATATATATATATATATATATATATATATATATATATATATATATATGTATATATAGTCATTGGATGTGTTTGTTAGAATTGTTGTCATTGTTATTCTAAGATTAAACAATTCAGAAAAATAAAAGTATAACTTCAACATCAATTGAGGACCCTCAGAAATGATATTTTCTTTCAATTTTACCGATTATTTCATCATTTCATTTTGCCTTTTCCAATAAACATTCGCGTCTAGACATTAAAGTGGCCGTTGAATGAAGGGCCATTTACTGTTTGGGATAGGTTTTTATGGTCGTTGGTCGCGTCAAGCAAGTGGTCGTTTAATCAAGGTAAAATATACAGGGAATAGCCTTGGGGGATCTGAAGTGGTCGTTCACAGCAAGTGGTCGTTTAAGAGAAGTGGTCGTTTGCAGAAGTTTGACTATATATATATATATATATATATATATATATATATATATATATATATATATATATATATATATATATATATATATATATATATATATATATGTGTGTGTGTATATATATATATATATATATATATATATATATATATATATATATATATATATATATATATATATATATATATATATATATATATCTAATGAATATGCTTAGAAAACTGTACCAATGGTGAAATATTTGCTAGGAACATACCGATGGTTAACTGTGTACATGCAGATGGTTGATGGCACAATAGTTTTCATAAATATGCACAGCCAGGTCGACTGTTAACATTTCAGATCAGCGCATTCATCAGGTAAAGAGCCAGAAAAGTTAGAGCTTGGTAAATTACTAAATCACACGTGGTTGGTAATCTTGGTCTCACAACCACTTACATAATTCACGGGTTTGAATTGACTATGACCCAGAAACTCTACAGACATTAAACTGCTTTTTTTATATAAACCTTTATTGACCTCAATAGCAAATACAATGCTAATCTAGGAGGTACGAAAAGAAAACAATAAAAAAGACAAAATAAGACAATTCAAACATCAACATTAAAGTAACATGGAAATATTTGCAATGGTCAAAAGTGACAGTGAGTGAAATAACAGAAAAAAAGGCAATTACAGGATAAACGCCACTAAGAGAACCTGTTTGAGTCAGATATAAACAGTTGGACTTCTCTGAATACTTTGGTGTTTTCTTCCTCTGATAATTGTTGATGTCCTTTTAATAAGAGCTCAAGTGAGATTTTTATTCCCGAACCCACTAACATTTCTGAAATTGCATTTATCATCTTAACTCTTATTGGCCTATACTGGTTACAAAAAAGGAAGTAATGATCTGGGTCTTCCACAGAGTGACCACATGAACATGCTGGATTCTCACAGAGATTCCTCTGATGCAAATGGTAGTTTAAGTTACTAAAACCAACCCGTAATGGGGTGTGTATTACAGATAACCTTCTTTCACCACAATAGTAAAATGTTGGCACTTTTTTAACCACAGTTTTACTCAGATTGCTCTTGAAACTGTTTAGTGTGGGAATAGATCTCACAGATATTGGAAGATTATTCCAAGCTTTTAGTGCTGCAGGGAAATAGGATTTAGAGAAATAATTACAATTTTCTGTGTAAGGTACAAAATTTTGGGATTGCCTAGTCTGATATGGATGTTGTTCTGAGTTCAGTTTTGTCAGTAGGGATCTGAGATATTGGGGGGTTTTATTATTCACAATTTTGTAGTACAAACTCAATCTATGATGACTGCGTCTTGTTTCAAGTGATACCCAGGGCACTTCAAGGTCTAGTTTATTATGAGAAGTGCCTTTTTTACATCCAGTAACTAATCGAGCAGCATCCCTTTGTAATGATTCTAACTTTTCTGACAAGAGTATAGAGCAGTTGTCAAATATAACATCACAGTACTGCTTTACAAAATTGGAAATCACAGTCAAGATGTAAATACTGGATATCAACCATTTTTGCAAACAATTCCCTTGAACTGGCCGGATTCTCATGAAATGGCAAAAATAAATCATCCTCTTCGACCTGTTCGCATTCCCGCCGTGTTTTCTGTGCTTATTATGCATTAATGAAGCAGTTCCTCATAATTTACACTATTTTTGTGAGTTTTCCATTGTAATGTAATGCACTTTATTGACTGTGTCCGGAAAACACAAAATAGCACTTACAAGTTTGAATACAAAAAAATAACATAATAAGAAAAGTAAACGGAAAGTATACGAAGGAAGTAATACCTGGACAAGGGGTGCGTCTTATATACGGGTGCGTCTTATACACGCGAAATTACGGTAATGGCAACAGAAAGCAAACGGCATACATTTACATAGCAGCAACTGAATGCACGTTAAAAATAAACCAAAGTCGACTGAATTTGGTTGGAATAATTTAGACTCAGTACGCAACAGAATGTTATAAGATTAATTTGAAACTGAACAAACGAATAATAAAGTTAGAGTTTTTTAAAGCCCTTTCCTTACTTTGTTAGGTTCTTATTCGTGTATTATAATTTTAGAGACGCTAGCTAAATCAAAGTGAAAGAGAGTTTGTCTCTTCGCAAAGGCCTTGTATTTCCCAAACCTTCATCAGCGTACAACATGATACATATTCTCCACTAAACAAAAATGATACCCTTTAGATATGGCTGATGTTGGGGAAACGATTTCTACTGTTATATTTCTAATTGTTATACCCCATGTTTGCTGCTAAAATGGATGACTAATCTTCCAAGTTCTTCACCAGACGGAGATTTGGACGAGGTGTCACGAAAAGTTGACCTGTTCAAGAACTACAGACAGGTATCAGAGTGTAAGCGTTTCTTTTTGTTTGTGTGTGTGGGGGGGGGGGGGGGGGCTAGGTAGCCCATGAGAGCTGCACGGTTTAATACTACCTGTTGGAATACTACTAGTACTACCCAAAACATATTTCAAAGGTAAAGTGGTCTAGTATGGCCAGTAGCTCATGTTATTTACCTATTCTAGAAATAGGAAATAGGGCATATAAGACCTGATACTAGATCTAGTACTTGCCTGATGCTAGTACTAAAGCTTTGGAATTAAGAGGTCTTTCGAACCTTATTTCCCGAGCTTCTTGGTATTAAAATAACTTTAGAAATAATAACCCTTATGCTGCTGGTGACTAATATGGCCAATAAAAATGATGCACAAAAACCCCTGAAAAATGACTGAAACCCTGTCACATGGGTACTCATCTGAGAGTAGTCTGTGAGAGCTATCTAATGAATACAACATGAAAGGGTATAGACAGTTTTCAAAAATCTAGCATCAGCATTGGAAGGGTTAAGAATTGTAATGTCGAGCAGCAACGATGATAATGATTATCTTAGATGTATACAAACTAGTGGATATGAAACCAGCCGGTCAATCTCAACAGGTTGTCTGTGGCGAATAGTCCAAAAGTCAAGCTCTGCGCATGTTGGCGCGCAAGTTTCTCTGTAATGCAAACAATACGAGAGCGCTCATTGGTCTTTGTCTCACAGTGACGTCACTATTACGTCGGATTTGAGACCCCTGGCATAGCCATGCCTTCACTATAGCGCATATAGTACCTATTTGGTCTCTCGCTACATATCCATTTTTTTGTATTCATCTAAGTGATTATGAAGCTAACTCACGTCTTGTCTTCCTTGAATAACGTTGGGCACGACTCTCTTTTCTCCTACTAGTCTGAAGTAGTTGTTGCTGGTTGGTCTAAACACTTGGAAGATGAAGGAGTCACTCGTAACGAAGTAAGCGGAGAAGGAGACCACTCTGCCTGCTTTCGTAACATTGTGGTTCTTCAGAATAAAACTCCGCCGTGCGTCGCGCTCCATATTTAGTACACCAGTTTCTTGTTTTATAGGGTTTCCGATATATTCAGCTGGAAAATAACACAAAAGACATTTTGAAATTTAAGATGCTGGAACATGATGAGGCAAGTCATAATGGGCAATTCATATAATTTCCCTTTAGTATATGAATATATATATATATATATATATATATATATATATATATATATATATATATATATATATATATATATATATATATATATATATATATATATATATATATATATATATATATATATATATAGATTTCGGGCTAGTAGGTTATAGGGTTAACTACAGATACAGACTAGACATACAGGTTGTCCTGATCGTGTGTAATGATATCACCTGGCAGCAAACACAAGTCTCATCTTCTACGCCGCATCATTGTGTGTGGCTTTAAAAGAAGGCATTCATACCAAGGAGGTTGCCAGGGGCAACCACTCTACTTTGTTATGATTTAGGGTTGTGGCCAAACACTAGAGTTACAGAAGAGGGGCGTGCGGTTCACCTTTGTTGGCAGAGCATTACCTTTAAAGACAAAACAGCAACTTTGAAAACCCCTCTTATTGGTATTATTTTTCATATTGAACACAGGATATATTATATTTACATTATATTTACACAGAGTAGTAGAAATAAAACTAGAAACATTGGGTTTGCAGAAAGAACATATTCTTGAATAAGTGGGGCAGTTTTGAAGCTAGACCAAACTTTTCCGGTGAAAAATAAAGTGCTTTTAAGCTTTCACATCTTCCATAGCTAGATAGTCGAGAGAACGTCTAAATAGTGATAGTGACAGACTATGCGTTACGATGTGTTACGATGGATGAGGTGTGAAAGAGAATTTTTTTTTTCAAATCACACAACCGTCTTTTTGGGAGGGTAAATAAACCTATTTTGTCCACCCACTCCGGAGCGAGGGTTAATTAAGTTTGATTTACTCTCCCTCTGAAATGGTCGGGAATAGATGTATATCTGGCAATTGGACTGTGTCGACCACCCATGTCCTCTCTTCATCTAAGCTACTACCGAGTGCATGTGGGTGGTACACTGAAGGAAGTCTTACTGAATGGTCAATGAATTGGCCCCCGGGCAGGTAGACTTCCTGTGGACACCGTGCCAGCGGTGCACCGGCTCAAGACATAGACGTGATAGAACACACATTTAAAGCTTATAAATCCCGTATCCCATACATAGTAATTGCCCCATTGAAAGGAATCGTCTGCTCCCCTGTTATTTTAACCCTTCCAATGTTAAGGCGACACTCGTCCAAAGCACAAGGATGCAAAGATTTGTGAAAATCCTCTAAATCCTGTCATGTGGTTATTCATTAGATAGCTCTCGCTGAGTATTCTCAGACGAGTAACCAAATGCCAGGGTCTTAATTTTTTTTAAAGTTTTTTCTTGTATAATTGTGTATTTGGCCAAATAAGCCACCGTCAGCATAAGGGTTAGCCCTTATGCTGCTCGTGGCTAATTTGGTCAATACAATATGATTGAAAACGCCTGATAATGATAGAAACCTTGACACATGAGTACTCATCTGAGAGTACTCAACGAGAGCTATCCAAGGAATACCAACATATATGAGTTAAATGGTTTTCACAAAACGCTGCGTCCTTGTGCTTAGGACGAAAGTAGCCCCGGCATTGGAAGGGTTAATATAACTCAGTAAAAGAGTAGACATTCACAAATCAAACGAGGGAAAGATACTTGTCAAGTTCTGGTAGAAAGTCCTCCTACAGATAGTTATGAACCATTTTTTTGTCGTTTATAAATTCAAATCATTTCAGGCATTTAGGGCGCTCCATAAATGAAAAGGTTAAATGACAGTTCGACTAGACGCATTGTTCATATCGTGGAAAAGTGAAACGTTCGCAAATGTAAAAATCTGAACACACTCATAGCATGTTCCTACATGGGTATGACAATGGGCTGACCAGAAGCATGGTGACAGAAACAGTTGTTGGTGAAATGACTCAGACATCGCTTTCACCCGAGACGAACCTATCTCAGTGAATTGTCCCAGCACACAATGGCTTGAGTCATATGATAGAGAGTGGGCCCGCTATACCACCCCCACCCTATATTGTTGTCTAGTCCAGGCCCCAGGGAAAATGATCAAGTGGGAGGGGGTGTCCATCTATTTTCATTTTCCCTAGATGATTGAAGAGTGACGCATCGCACCTACAGATGTCTGATTTACAATGGTTGGGCTTCACTGATTTGCAGGTATTGCGACCGGCGATGACAGGCCTGTCCTTAGACTAGGATCCTAGTCCCTCAAAAGTTGACATTCCCTTCTGTGCTAACCAAGCAGTGTGGTGTAGTACCAGGTATGTATATATGATGGTACCACCTGCTCCTCTTATCTCTAGAGGATGTAGGCGTCATACTCAAACTGGATCCTCTATTCCCCTAGTGAGATAAGTGTAAACTAAAATGACCACTGTGACACCTAGAATATTTGTGCTTGGTAACAGAAAAGAAATAACAGAAAAATTCATATGACAGCCCTGAAATCTAGGCTAGCCTGTCCTATGTTATGATTTGGAATTTCGTTTATCGTCATCCTCTTGTCATACTGAGGGTAACGCGAGACTGTCCAGTTGTAAGTGATTGAGGAAAGTGTAGTACCCGGCGAAAGCCCCCGCCTAACCCCACGTCACTGTCAACTTTCTCACATGCCCGGCCCTTAATTCGAACCCGGCTTTTATGGTGATGGTGTATGGTGAAAATGTAATGTAATTCAAGGTCCGCAGATGGTCACGGAGTTGGAGTAATGGAGCTATGGTTAACCTATTAATGCTTAAGAGTTCCCCAAGAAATTGTCGTCTTGATCTAAAATACTTTTGATGATAACTTTTGAATTGGGAATGGTTTTACAAAATATTCGAAGGAGAGTTGTTGGTTATGCTCTGATCAACATTTCTCCTTCAACTCTTTTTTCAGAAAATGCTTTTGTAAGTTAAGTATTTCCAAAATCGTCAGGCTTGTTTTTGGCTGCTCTGCGTGTTAATGGGTTAAATAAAGAAAATTGTGTATTATCTGACCAGATTGTTCATACTACCGTAATGCGAATTGCTTTACGTTCTCCTACAAGGCCTTGTAAGGATTACTATATGGTGCAGTGAAAGTTTAAATCACTTCCCTCCAGTGACGGCACCAATAAATCGTTTTATAACGTGTTTGCAGTTTCCAGTATGGATATGATTTTGAGAATTAGCGGCAGGTCAAAAACGTAATTTGATAACGGTTAGGCTTTAACACATATGCTGCTGGTGGCTGATTTGGCCAATACAAAATGATGCAAAAAAACTGAAAAATGACTTAACCCCTGGCACATGGGTACTCATCTGAGAGTACTCAGCGAGAGCTATCCAATGTCAATGAATACCCACATTACTAAGTTTAGATGGTTATAAAAAAATCTTTGCGTCCTTGTAGACGAAAGTAGCCTCAGTACTAGAAATGTTAAGTCAAGGAGAAGCATTTAGTTCCAGTCGACATGCGCACAAAGACTAGACGCACTGTTCATACCCGGTGTAACGTGTGCAGATGTTGGATATGGAATGCCTCCAGAGCCAGTTCCTATCGTAGAAATCCGGTTTACAAGGACATGAATATAGCTGTGGACTTAAGGTTCCTCCCTTCCGAACCTCGCACCTTCAGAACAACAATCACTACCTGATGGGCGGCCTACCTGTTGTTCTGTCAGTTCATGAACTTTACCCTGGTCACGGTCTTAGTGCAAGTTAAAAATATTCTGCTCCGATGAATGTGTGTATTGTGATCATCCTCATAGATAATACACGTCTTTTTGGAATGTGTAGATACAAAGGAGACGTGGATGAGGTAGCATTCACCGTAAATGAAACGTTTATACATGTATGTGCATTTTGGAAACATAGTATTCATCATACATTAATTCTACTGTCTGGTAACAAAAACATGGCATAAAAATACATATGACAGCCTGGAAATCCAGGCTAGGCTTGCCCCAGCTCTGCACATCTACCGGGGAGAACCTGTTTCTTTATCCGAATCACTTTTTACGAACCACATGTGGTCAAACATCTATGCATCTGGTCGTATGGAGCTCTGTGTGACTTTTTTTTTTATCAATGATGATTTTAGAATACCGATTTTCACGTGTATTGATATGCACCTGGACACGCACATCTACCCAGCTGGATATTCCTGTGCTTTACACACACACACACACACACACACACACACACACACACAGAATGCTTGTAACCCACCAACATGGTTCTCAGGCTGGGTTAGGCAAATTGCCCCCACCACTATGTATACTCAATACTAGGTGTTAAGTGGGTTTGATGTCTCTCTCAAACTATAGTTGGCAGCACAGTTTTCATCAGTTGTAGTTTGAAACTCTTACAAAAGACAGCTCAAGTGTGTCCCCCTTGAGGATTATTTCAGAACTAAACCTGGAGTGAAATCAAACCAGGGTAGATCAGTAAGACTAAGGAAAGGGCCAGATAACACAGACTTGTAGCAAGGTTATGTATTTCTCTGGCTATTTGTAATATGAATGTATGAAAACTTTTGTATACAGTCAATAGATATTCATTCATTCATACCCTCGTGTTGAAATAGTGTGAACTAAATGACCAACTAGTAGACCATATACCCGTGTGCAAGTGTGAGATTTGATTTATGTATAATAGGATAAAACAGTAAAGCCTAGCAGCTAGGCTAGCTGAAAAGAAGATCCCAGACGCAGACCTCTTAGGTAATACAAGGCAAAGAACTGAAGGCAATAGTGCTTAGACGGTACATTTGCACTGAATTCCCTGCAAAGGTATGACTAAGGTCGCAGAAACCCTAAGAAAGGCCTCAGGGTAGGAGTTAACACGTAAGCAAAAAGTGACGTGATACTACGTAACTGTGATGACGGGAATTAGGGAATCAGGCAGCATAAAAGACCAGCCGGCGGCGAGGTTTTGTTTCGCTAATACACAGCTTTCAATTCTTTCTCGACAATAAACATAATAAATAGAGGAGGCCAGATGTATGTGCACTCACAAGCATGGTTCCCGCATTGACATTGATTCCTAGTCTACACGTGTGCCACAGCAACAAGCTAGATTGTCTAGATTTTAGAGTGTTACATGAATATGGTTTGTCCACCCCTCCCCCCTAACCCGTATGCTGCTGCTGGTGGCTTTGGTCATTACAAAATGATGCTAAATCCCCTGAAAATGACTGAAACTCTGACACATGGGTACTCATCTGAGAGTACTCAGCAAGAGCTATTAAATGATAACCAAAATGACATGGTTCATATGGTTTTCAAAATTGTTAGCGTCCTTGTGCTTTGGACAAAATTAGCGTCAGCATTGGAAGGGTTAAAGTTTTACCAAGCTCAAAGTGGACAAGGTGATCAGGCTGGTCAAATTAGTAACATTTATCTCATATGTGGGTAGAGAGCTTCGTTTGAGCATTGAGATATGGGAGAACATATGGCGCCATCTATAGGCCATTGGCAGTACGTGTACTACAATCTGGCAGTACAACACTTAGAAGAACTTTTCAGGGACTAGTCTAGCTCTTGTTTGTGTACCCCTACACCTATATCACCACTAGCCTATAACCCAGTGTTTAGGCTGTCATATATATGTTGACACAGTTTAATTGTTTTCTAACCATGAACCAAATGGTAGACTGTACAGCTTGTTACAAAGACGAATCGTTATAAACAAACTGGTAAACGAAATGAAAATCACTGAAATCACTGTGATTGTCTATTTTGTTGTACCTATTCTGTGAAGGGTATCTATATCTAAATTTGAGAATTGATAACCTCTTATCTGTTGACTATTCATAAGAAAATCCAAGGAAAATTATACAGGCATACCTCCCATATCAATGTGTTTATGTTTTACTTATGAACATATCGAATAAGAGGCAACATTTCTAAAATTAACATATCCCTAAGACGTTCTAAAATTCATGTGGGCCGCGCAACCTTTCCAAATGCCATAGAATAACTCCATTTTACCATGGCAACGTGCTATAAGCTCTAACAAAACAGTTGCTGAGTTCCCAATATCCTGTCATTGTTCAAAGACAAAAGATTCATTGTGTTGAAATTACGCTGTCATTACGCTTGTACAAAGCAGTAATTGTGTCGATAATACGCTGACATCGCTATCTGGGGATAAAATCATACAACAGATGTTGTATCGAGAAAACGCGGAAGTGGAAAGGTTGAAAAGTCTCGACTGCAAATATACGTCTACAGTCTACACTAAGCCTATTTGTATCAGAAGTACATACACAGTTAGGTTACTTTGATAACTTCTCGATAGGAGAAATATCTAAAAACTATTTAGAGAGGAGTTTGAAATGCAACATGAGCAGCGGCTTTTAGTCAAATGATTCTCAGAATATTGAATTATATTCTAAATACATTACAAACATATGTAAACGCTCCAAAAAATAAATAGGTTTAATTGGATACCTTATTAATGTGTATAAGCTCACAGTAATTGAACACAACTCATCAGTTTTTAATGAGTTAGTAGAAAGTATTGCATTCACTTCAAAAAAGTTCAAGACCTTCATTTTATATATCTATTTCTAACCTCACTTTTTGCAAAAATAATTGCAAATCTGCCAACTTGTCTTTACCTAGAGATATAGATGAAGACGAATGCAGATAAACCATTTGATCTAACATAGTCACTCCTATCGATAGGTCCGCCCTGATGGTCGTGTGGTCTAAATCGTCGCCACTGACTGCTAGCTGTCTCTCACTGAGAATGTAATAAAGGGAAATGCCACGCTTGTACATACATATACTCTATTCTAGAATACCTTGAACCTGAGGAAAATTTCTGTTTTTGATTCTCTTTGGAATGAATTATTTGTAAAATGTCTATAAATGAAAATCTTTTAGATTTTGATTATAGAACACTGTTGATGAATGCCTGTGAAATAAAAACCCTCTTGCATACGTGTGCAATTTGAAATTTAAAAAAAAGCTGTCTCTCACTGCTGCCCGGGTCCGTATCTCAGATATAACGCGACTATTTCTAAGCGCTAGCCAAAGTTCCCACATGACAGAAAAAATGCAACAAACGAAATTCCATGTACATGTACAAACTCATTGAAAGATAACGATGATAGTCTCAAATACAACAAATTTCTTACTACGCGCTAGCCTCGGAATATTGTTATAAATGCATTATTCATGTCTAAAAGTTGTTTGCTTCCTACTTTCTATCCCTACCTAAACAATCCCTAGCTTAGATGGGTGTTTTTATCAGGCTATGTAGATTGTAGGTATATGATATCCGAGGAGCAACCAGGTCAGGCTTGTGGAATTTTGCTGCAGCAATTGCACCTCGACAAGCTCAAGCTTTTCCTAAAACTGGTTTTCCTCATGCAAACAATATAGAGGATTGCAAACTTAACTGAGGCTCACTGCCTGTGTGGACTCTGTACTCAGAGCACGCTTGAGGTTTCTCAGGGGCGGGTTTGAGATATTTCATCCCATTCATATTTAGACAGTGCGCAGTGGTATGACACTTGACGAAATAACATGATAGCAACGCAATATCTTGAGAATGCATTGAGCGAAAGCTTTTGATTCTGTTTGGTTTCAAAGCCACTCTTCAAACATTTAACAAGTACTATCTCCAATCGTCAGTTAGTTGTCAGAAGTTGTCAGACCATGTGTGCACTCCAGAAGCAAGATGGTTAACCCTTATGCTGCTTGTGACTAATTTGGCCTAAACAAAATGACACATAAAGCAGAAAAATGACTGCTACGATGGCAGATGGATACTCATCAGAGAGTACTCGACGAGAGCTTTTCAATGATTACCAATATGGCAGGGTTAAGATGTTTTTCAAAAATCTTGGCATCCTTGTGCATTGGATGAAAGTAGCCTTAGCATTGGAGGGTTAAATTTATTCTAGGTGAGTAAAACATTCAACCCAAGGTCATCACCTTGTTTGACCTTTGACCTCATCAACATAAAACCAGGAACCTATATCACAAATATACAAACATAAATGCGTTTAGGTATGCGATGGGAAGAATGCCTCAAGAGTTAAACATTGACGTTAGATAAATGCATGAAAGGATATTTAGTTACTTTCCTTAACCCTCCGAATGCTGAGGCTGCTTTCGTTCAAAGCACAATGATGCAAAGATTTTTGAAAACCATGTAAACCCTGTCATGTTGGTATTCATTAGACAGCTCTCACTGAGGTCTCTCAGATTAGTACCCATATGCCAGGGTTTCAGTCACTGTTTGTAGGTTTTTGCACCATTTTGTATTGGCCAAATTCGCCATTAGCAGCATTAGGGTTAAAGGCCAGTTGTGCGCACCATTTGTGAATGCGCAGTGTATTTGATTATTGTTAGTCATGCCGTGTGTGTGCAGTGCTATCCGGGGACACTGAGTCACGCACGCACATGCTGGCTGCGGCTTTTGTTCGTGAAGCGATGGATTTTACCTGTCACCTGGCAAATGTTATTTACCTACACTAAGTGCATGGTTTAGTTCATAGACTGGTCGCAGCATAGTCCCATAGAGATAGTCCCATATAGCAGTACTGCGGATACAGTGCGGGGTCTTTAGAATTCAAAATCTTGACTTTCTTCCTAATGAATTGTCACTTTTTCTGTAGTTTATAAACAACTAGAATAAGTCTACCTCTCTGTTAAAACGAATCCCCTATATAGAATTAACACCCTGGACAGAAATCCTGGATGCGGTCCTAGAGAGAGGGTAAGGGAGGACGCCAGTCATTCCATTAAGGCTGGGAAGCTCGTATTTGTATAATTTGTGCATTTAATACGTGTAAATGTACACACTAAGTAAGCAGGGATATAGTTTATTTGAATTATATACAGTAACGAAGAGATGTGAAGGTCACATCAGTTTCTACTTCAAAAATTATGGTTACATTAACTAACGTGACTAGCCAGAGGTAAGTGGTGATGAAAACCGGAGTACCCTGTGAAAGCCACCGCCTAACTACCCGTTACTGGCAAATTTAATACATCCCACCCTTGTAGGAATTTGGAATTTCGTTGTTCGTCACCTAATTCGCGACTAGCCCGTTGTAACTGGTGGGGGAAACCGAGCACCCGGCGAAAGCCACCGCCTAACCCCAAGTCACTGGCAACTTTCTCACACCCGTGTTGGTCTGAATTAGAGGCCCGAGAATGCCCAGAACGATTGTGGGATTAGTTTCCAAAACATTACTCCCAATGAATGGGAAATAGAAAAAGCTAATACTTGCACTGCCATGCCCGCCCCTACAAAGAATCTTGAACAAAGAAATAACTGTCTAAAAGAACTTACATCTTGCCTCCGCTCCAAACTGTGTCCTTTTTATACATGTGCTTTCAAGGCATCCATGAAAAGCTCGTTTACACTTTTTTCTGTTTTTTTGTAGGATGTTTTTCTATATCGCGTGGCTTACACATTCCACTATAATTTCAGTGCGTTTTGGGCTTGACTTGTAATCACCTCGAGTCCCATAAAGAAATTGACCCTTATGCTTCTGGTGGCCAATACAAAATCATGCAACAAAAACTGAAAATGATTGGAACCCTGGCACTTGGATAGTCATCTGAGAGTACTTAGCGAGAGCTATCCAATGAATGCCAACATAACAGGGTTAAGATGGTTTTAAAACATCTTAGCATCCTTGTGCTTTGGACGAAAGTAGCCTTAGAATTGGAATGGTTAAGATATTGAACATACCCTGAACAAGGTATGTTGGATGATCTGCCCATCTGAGCTGTTTAGCTTTTGCAATGAGTTGTTTAATCAGAAAGCTAGATACGGACATTCGCCAATGGTTCAAAATAGGCGGTGGGCGACGAGCCGTGCAGGCATGGCAAGAGGCTGGGCTTGTCAAGGCAAAAGGGTTATATAAACTAGGGCACGCTGGGCGATTAGAACTAAGCTGGCAACTTCCGGGGTTCCCTCTTTCATTAGACCATTTTGCTATACCAAAATTACAAGTTAATTCGGGAACCTTGAATACAAATGATCTGCGTGAACCTACTGTTTACGTTACAAATGGGTACACGGTCATAGGGAAACAACTACCGTAAGGAAATAGACCATAAGGTTACAGATCCTGGCCATAAGGGCACATATTGACGTTTTGAGTGGAATGATCCCCTATTCCAAGATATTTGCGATACTAGTATATCAATTTGAGAACTTTTCTTTGAAAAGTTATTTTTTCTAAAAAAAAAATGGGATCATAATAACTTCTCATTCGGTCTCAGCTGAAATGGGGATTTTATTTAGAATTACAGTATCTGTAAAGGGAAATATGTTTCAGCCAGTAAACCACTCTTCTGGATGAGAATATCCCATGTATTTGAGTGATTTGGACACTCGTTTAACTGTGATTTTGAGTACCCTTAATCTTAGAAGACCAACACTTCTTTTCTTAATCCAAGCCTTAATGAACAGAATGGTTTGCAATCAATCCCCCTGGCCTCAGCAAAACCTTACCCCTCACCGGTCTTAAGGCTGCAGTCTGGGGTTGCTACAATTATATCCACGAACTTTCCTTTCCATTAACTAGAGCTCTCCTAAGACCACATTTCAGACAAAACATGTGAGTACCTTAAAGGTATCTGAGGTATGCCGGATTGTAAAATTGTTTATGTAACCTCAAGTGTGAGGCGAATGCCAATCAAAAACTGAGAATTAACTAAAGTACTAACTTAGAAATGTGTAATTTAATCAAAACAACTATAGAATCACCAGCTTATATCAATTTTAACAGGAGCTCGAGCGAGACATGTACAATCGATATTTCAAGTGTGGACAGAGCTTTCAAATATGAACCGTTCGTGTGAAGGGAACTCATAGTTAAACAACAGACCAAGCCAGTGCATTTGCAGTATCTACAATCCCCTTTGTAACAAGTTGACCCATTTATATAGACCTACCTACTTAGAACTTATATTCATCGCGGTTTATGTTCACTTGACTACAACTATGTAAACATTATAAGGTACCACAAGAGAGGCGGGTAAATATGCATACCATATGATATTAGCCTTTGTTTTAGTGTACCTGTTTAAATGTTTGCCCCCCCCCCCCCCCCCCCACTCCCCAAAATCACAGGGGAGTAATTCCCGTATAGATATTCTAATGGCCCCACTGTGATAGGCGACTAGTACAACACAATGGTCAAAAACGATAACTCTATGATAAGTAAGATAGTGATGATAGGTATTGTTTACTCACCTGATAATACGATACTAGGTAAAATTCCTAGGACAACAACTAAAAACCAATTCATCGTCGCCATCGTCCTGTTATCCGTAGTTATAGTAGTAAACTGCGTGTAGCGAATGGAACTACACCGGTACTACCCTGTCAGGTAGCGATGGATCGACCAAGAACGCCCGGGCGTCAGTCGATAGATGGTGTTCTAACGTCAAACCAACAGTGTGTACTCGATAGTTTTGTCTAAGTTTCGGTGTTGCTAAACTCATATATCCGTGTTGTTGCGTCTCATCTGTCAAAAAAACGATGTATTGTCACTAGACGCAGGTTCCGAAGTCCTTCGCTACCACGGTCCGGTTGCTGTGACGACGAGTGTGGTCGTGTCGGATGTGTCAGGATGCCTAGCTAGATGCGAAACCCTAAAAAGACTGCGCGCCCGCGATACGTTGTGGGTAGACGTACAGGGGCTGTGAAGTCGAGCATCGCGAAATGCCCATTATAGCATGAGTCACAACTAGTACGTTTGACATATTACAAAGGGTATTGGGTAAGCCCCTTGAACCCACGCATACATGTAGGTAGCCCTTATTTTCGTTAATTCTGGCCGATAATTGCTTAACGATGACCAAGTCATGCCGCCGAGGAACCAGGTGTTTTAGCACTATTGATTTAACACCGTGAATTAAAGAGAACTAATGTTTTGAGGAAAGTTGTTGATCATTCTCAGGACAACACACTAATCTAATCACGAATGTCGATCGATGTTCTATTCATCTAAGTTTTATCATTTTTGACAATTTGAATAGGTTACTTAAGTTTTCTTTTAAAACAGGGTCTGTAGAAGATCATTTCAGATATGTCAAATCAGATACCCCTTTTAAACTGCTTTTGAGCACTTAATCTTCAAATGAGCAGTTTGCGATATCCTATGCTTGCTCGCATGGCAAGTGTTAGCTGGTGACATGTATATGAAATATTTTTTGTTGATCAAGGTCTCACGGGTGTCCATGGCATACACATCTCCACCCCCCTAAAAAAGGGAGGTAAAGACTTCCAACAATCCCTCCCTTCCCAGTTGTGGGTACAACAACCTTTTTAAAAGGTGTGGGTTTAGGTTTTCAATTGTGGGGGCGACGGTTCCACCGTCAACCCACGGATGATATAAGACCATGTCATTTTTTTGCACATGAATTCTTAAGGGTTGACATAGGTAATGAGTTCGATGGTGAAGAATGCATCAGTCGCAATGACATTGGTATTAGCAGAGATGTATATTTCCTAGAACGTTCCTGGTATTAGATGTTAACTTTTTAATTTCGTTTTAACACCATCGTTTTTGGCCTATTGATTCGATTTGATTTTATTCGGTCTAGTACGATGTGTATTACATAGCATTTGGCATACAAAAAATTATTAGCCACAATCGTGATTAACCTGTGGAAAATGGGGGTCGAAACCGAAGTTTCAGGAGAAAAACAGCGCCTGGCCTAGTTTATTTGTATCGTAGTAACTTATTGATACACCAGGGCGTATTAACCGACACCAGGCTGTATTACTTATGAATCTCACCCTGTTTGACCACACAGGGCACGACATATATAAGCGTACTTTCCCAGTGGGTCAAGCAAGATAGGGTTTTCACTTGCCCATCAGCTATAATTTACAAATTCTACTTGCCCGAGGCAATGGGGCAAGTACAAATGTCGAGCCCTGCCACACCTTTGCCCATTGTAATGAGTGCTGTGACGTTGCTGTCAACTACACCGACTCTTAATTACGGGTATTTTCACACAGGTATTTCTAGCAGCCTTCGCGAAGAAAGGAGAACGTAAGCTGGCGAGGAAAGTAGGCCACGCTCTGAGAGCAGCAGACTTGCGAAGTCTATGGCACGATGGAGGCTCGTTTTTGCTTGGCTGCTGCATAGTAGTGTCTATGGTGGTACTAGGATTTTTGTGTAGAGAGTTTATTCCGCACGAGGAATATATGCATATATTTTTATGACAGTTATGAATCAATACAAGTTAGCATGTGGCACAGTGCCATATTGGAGATAAGAACCTTTTCAGTCTTCCATTAAAAGTTGCAGTATACTGTTCTCTATTAGCTTCAGTTTTCATACATATTAGCAAAATTTGTTAATGATAGGGTCAAACTTGTTGTCACCGAAAAGTATTTGGACATCAGTAAGATATGCCAATCTATATACGGATGTACTGAACCAATCTATAATGTCTTTTACCGTGCTTTTATTTGACTGTACCTTAGAAGACCAACACATGGAATGGAAACCAGCCGGTCAACCTGAACATGCTAGCCTCAACCAGTGTCAATTAATAGTCGCTAATAGGTGCTCTGGGCACCCCCGGCAGGTGGTGGAGATAAGGTTTCTCTGTAATGTAATCGATGCGGGAGCACTGATTGGTCCTTGTTCCCACGTGACCTCGTGCTGCTGCCTTATCTGCTAGTCCTGGCATGAGGCTAGCATGTAACTATAGGGCATATAGTAATTGGTCTCTCGTTACATATCCATTCTTTTCTTAATCCAAGACTGTACGTATAGTCTTTACAGTCTATTTAGTCCACAAGTATGTGTTGCCAGAAACCACTGTCCGAGTTCGAATCCCACCTGGGACATGTGAGAAAGTTGCCAGTGACTTAGGGTTAGGTGGTGTTTTTTGCCGGGTACTCCGGTTTCCTCCGCCAGTTACTACTGCATGGCTAGTCACGACTTCAAGTAGCAGCAAAGTTGCAGAAAAAGAGTCGAAAAAACGAAATTCCTAATTCCTAATATATTGCCAGTAAGCTCTCCTAGTCAGGAATACATCGAGCATCGCAAGAGTACCCTCTTAGCAGAGTGTTTGATGGTAGGGGTAAAAATGATAACACAAACGTGCATAGTGATATCTGACCTTTTATCCATAATTGTTGACTGTTTTTTTTTCTGTTTTTTTGCCTGTCAGAGTGAACCACGAGTTGGCCCCTCCTGGGCCCAGGCATATTGCTTCAGTCTACCCAGCTGTATAATGGGTACCTAGCATAAATAAGGCAGTGCTTAGAGTGTGTGCGCTATATGCTGCCAGTTGCTCTGGAATATCCCCTGGGGGATTGAAATGGTTTCCGTGTGTACAGTGCCTGCTAGGGGAGGAAGGTCGTGTGAGCACTTCGGTGGATACAAGACTCTAAACCGAATACCTTTACCTTTGGCAACCTGCGATTCGTATAATGGGCAAAGGATACGGTAAGCTAATCCTTAATGCAGTCGCCATCTATTGGGAATTAGCAACTTTACGCAAGAAGCATCTTACGTTTATGAAACTAGAAGGTAGGTGGCGCTGTCTGTGTCATGTGACCCCGTGCCAGACAAGATGGCTGCGCCCTTGAATATGATACGGCGAACACGACTTTTAAAAAGGTTTTTAGTCAATTACAGGGAATTGTCATCGATTTCTAATGTAGCACCTAGCTGCTTTCAAAAACGTGACTTTGAGCCTCCAGAGATACGGTCAGAACCATTCCGTTCTCACAAGCAACTTGGAATATCTAATGAATACAGGACGTTCCGTGGTTATGCAAGTTCAAGTTCGGAGACCATACCCTGTGAAATAACTAGTTGTCAGTTCGCGGATAAACATACTCCTCGAACATGTTGGAACTGCAGCAAGCCAGAAGTATTGGATCTTCATTTCTGCGACTGTGGAGCAGTCTTGCCTCCAATATTGAACGTTACATACTTTGACATTCTAGGCGTACAAATGAAATTCGATCTAAATACCGAGCAACTTACCAAGAAGTTTAGGGACTTACAGCGTATACTTCACCCTGACAAATTCAGCCAGAAAACTATGGTAATAAGTCGTTTTATGTGTGATTACAGTTATAGCATATCACCCTATGTTACCTTTGATGAATAAAAAACAAGTGGATATGAAACCAGCCGGTCTATTAAACAACCAGGCTGCAGCGAATAGCCCAAAAAGTTGTGTACTGCACATGTTGGTGCACAGCTTTCTCTGTCATGTAAATGATACGAGAGCCCTCATTGGTCTTTCTCTCCTAGTGACGTCACACTGAGGCCATATTCGAGACCCCTGAGATAGCCAGGTGTTTACTACATGGCGCATGTATTAATTGTAATGTGAGCAACAATACGAGAGCCCTCATTGGTCTTTCTCCTAGTGATGTCACACTAAGGCCAGATTTGAGATCCCTGGGACTATTGCTCACATAGTAATTGGTCTCTCGTTACATATCTTTTATTCATCTAAAATGTTATAGAGTGCCTCCCTGTTCTCATACACCTTTGCAAAGTAATAAAGCACTGGGTGATGCAAAATGGTTGGTAAACTAGAATATGAAATAACATCAGGCCACAAAGTGTGTTTGAGGGGTTCTTAAGTGTGACATGAACCAAAAAAATTATGCCATTGACCACCCTACGAGACATGCTGCCAAGGGAAATTCACTGAATTTAACTATGCTGACAATGACAGCGCTCGTTCTCCTTCCATGTCATCAGTGGAGTGACCCTCAGTGCCCTAGCTAACCTTATCAGAAGACTGCATGCTGTGATCTGTGCTCATAAGTGTTATAAGATCTGGGTGCATAATTCCTGTTTTATTACTACACAGATTAATGGTCACCCTTTTGTATTTAAAAGCAAAAAAAGTGTTCAATCTAAACCTCAAAAGTAGATGTTAAGAGTTGGTACTTTATTCCCTTCATTGACGGCAGACTTCACTCAAGTTGTCCTTATTTCATCTTGAAAAATTGTTAAACAGTGTAAAAGATTTCAATACTATCTTCACACTGAGATTATCTATAGTACTGATAATCCGATGATCGATCATCAGATCGAAAGGGTTTCGATTTCGATTAATCGATCCCAAAATTTGGCATTGTTTATGATCAAAATAAACAGCAAAAAGAATGTGTTTTGACACGTCTTCCTGGAAGTATTTTGACCAAGGTTTTTGTCAAAAACAGTACCAGAAAATGTCTGAAATACTACTTACTTAGTCAATAAGTGCTGCTGGGATGAAAGCGTACCCAACCGATTAGGATCGATCATCGATTGGTTGTACCCAACCCATGACCAATCATGAAAATCTAGCCGATTCCTATCACTAATTAAAAGTAGTGTTAGGACACAGGTACTTGAAGGCTATACGATTTGAACATTTCAGCTCGAGCTCGGCGAGTTTGCCCCAGGGCTCGAGCCACTCGAGTTTGTGAGTGGTGAGTGCAACTCTAGTTAGGACACAGGTACTTGAAGGCTATAAGGTACTTGAAGGCTATATCTATGAGCCCTGCAATGAGGATAGAAGGCTTCATTAGTTGTGCTGTTGCAGGGTGTTGGGTATAAACACATTGAAATTGCAATGCAGTAGATAATGAACAAATGTTATTGTTGGCTGCTACAAATTTAAGGTATTATTATTATCATTGTTGTAGTTATTATTGTTGTAATTATTATTAATATTATTATTAGTAGTAGTAGTAGTAGAAGTAGTAGTATGTCTCCCCCCTATCAGGGGAGACATTGTTTTTGGCAAGTTCCTGTCAGTGTCGACAGTCGTGTCCATACTTGTCTGCAAGATATCTTAATTCTCTTCATTTTTAAAATATGGTTCTTAATTTCTGTTTTATTGTCTTTTCAGGCAGAGAGAGGTCATTCTGAGCAGCAATCCTCAATGGTCAACAAAGCTTACCAAACTCTTATGAAGCCTCTGTCACGGGGCATGTACCTGCTAGAACTTCATGGTGTTACTCTTGAAGAGGGCGAGACGCAGAATGATCCGGAACTACTTATGGTCATTATGGAGATCAATGAGCAGTTAGCAGATGCCAAAGACTTAGAAACTGTGCAAAAGATTGGTCAAGAAAACCAAGAAATACTGGATTCTCTTATAAAAGAGATTGCAGAGGCTTTCAAAAATCAAGACATTAAAAAAGCCAAAGACTTGATGATCACTTTGAAATATTATGCCAATATAGTGGACAAAGTGAAGGAGCATGAGCGGGAGGCTATTGGATAAGTCTAAGTGGCAGTTCATTTAAGTGGAGAAAAACATATTAAAATACAATAAAACTAGCTTAGGATGAAACCTTTGTTTTCTGAAATTCTGACATGAAAGCTACAAATCTATATTTTCTGAAAATGTGACATTAGTTTTCCATGTTCTTCAAGCTGAGTAGGCTATGGAAATCTGTGTGGTATCTAGTTTCATTTTTTAAGTAACCAGTAATGTCACCATATTTAGAATTCTGTATATTTTAACTTTTGAAGCAATTTTGTTGTAATGATTACACAGGGTTCTTCCAAGATGTTTAATATACTTAGTTTGTCACGTTTTTAAAATAAAAAATCCTATATTCTGTAATGATTTTAGAAGTAAGTCTTTTAAATATCCTAAACTTACTAAAATGAGCATATCTGAGTTGATAATCTGGTTGATGTTAGTTTACTTTAGTAAGTAATATGCATTAATTTATCTTGGTCTGGGACCAGGGTCTCACCCAGGATTTGGAAACAAGGGTCAAAATTGAGGAATTACCATGAAGTGTAGTCTATTGAATGAGCATTGGTATTGCTGCTTATTAGTCAGAACTGGGAAGATTGAAAAAGGCAAAAATCTGTTCAAGTTGGGATTTTGATGATTCTTAATGATGATCCTATTGTAAAGGAGAATAAACTTTAAGTGAACACCGGTGTACTTTGAATTTAATAGTTTATTTTTAATGTGGTAGCATTGTTTTACTGGTACAGGTAGCATGTGAAAAACTCTGTACTGTAACATTGAAAATTGTATGTAGATAGTGAGAGCACCATAACCTAAATAAAACCATGTTTACGATTTCCATTGTTTCTTTGTTAATTAAAATGAATGGGCCACACACCTTATAAAATGTATTTCACCATATGTCCTTATTTGCTGAGTTGCTGGTACACAGATTTTTGTCTGGTCTTACAAAACTCAACCGGTGGCACCTATTGAGTACTGACAAAACTACAATAATCTTTTACAATTTACCCGACACTACTTCCCAATTTTGAAAGGGAGTTGGTACAAAAACAGATTTTTAACTTAACATGTACCATAATGAGTATAGCTGCCTATTCTGTGTAGTATTTTAAGAGGCAGTTTTTAATACTTAATGATTTGGCTGTAGTGATTTTCATGTTTATTAAATTTGATAATTATAAATATTTTCACAAAATGTATGATTATGTTTAAAAGGAGATCCCTTGCTAAACAATATATTATATAAGAATGGGCAACTCATTTGTACCATTTTCATGAAATTACACCGAAAAAGTTCTATTTCGCAAACTTTAAACATCTGTGGTTTGAAAATAACCCAATGACGTATAATTTTCTTCGTGTCATTTTTGCTAGGAGGAATGTGTAGATGGTTAAGACATTTTAATGATATTCTAAGTCGGTTATTTTGACTTGTACCAATTTCGGGTTAAAAACATGTTTCTTGAATTCCTTGATTTTGCCCTGTAATTCCTGAATATAACACCAAAAAATGCTTTCATCATATCAGAACAGCATTTGAGGCAGGGACAGTACCTCTGAACTCTGAAGGGATGAGTTTAGGAAAGATAGAAACCAATTATGGAGAATGAGATAATATAATAATATAAGTTGCATTTTTTTTTCAAAAGTCAGAGAAAAATTACCCCATCAATAAAGGTTGTTTTGAAGATCTTGGTGCTTTGTTCTTTATTTGTGTAAAGTTTCAGGAAAATTATCTGAAATTTGCTAAAGTGTCGTAAGACCTTAAATATACTCAGCATTTTTTCCTATATCATAGTACGCTAGATGTGAATGTGATGTGACTAGAACATGAAATTGCATCACAGATTCTGATTTCATTTGCAAATAATGCAAAAAGTCCAGTCCAAATAAAGGTTTAAGACCATTAGTGTGTGCTATGTTCAGAAGTCACTGATAGCTGAAGTAATCAGGGCTATACACAAGTCCTGAATACAAGATTAGATCTAATAGGATTTGTGTTCCATTAGTTTAATGAATTTATAGCCATTCTCGCCTTAATATATGGAGCATGCCTACAGAGCCAGCAACAACCATCTGAGAAAGGGGACCTTATTCCAAAAAAGAGGCAGCGATTTCTCGCCTTATATGTCGTAGGGCTCAACATTAACTTTTGAAGGCACTTGCCAAGTAGGGCAGGTAAACTTCAATTTCTAACTGCTTGACACAATTTTGACCTGCCCTGCAAAAGGTGTGTTAGAATAAATGTGAAAGTGAATTTTCTGTATGTATCATACTTGAACCAATTAACTTTTCCTGCAATAGCTTTATCTGTGCTGTTGTAAAACTATTGGATTTTCCTTGTTTTAGCATCTCTGAAGTTACATGACAAGATCATACCTGCCATATAGGGCAGACACACTGAGTTTTCCATGCCCTTCAACCATTTTGAATTTTTTTACCTGCCTGGGGCAGTAGGGCAGCCTTTAATGTCAAGCCCTGTATTGTTCCTGGAAAATGCTACTTGCAAACGAAGAGTCCACTTTATGGAAAAGCAGTAAGTTCAGACTGGCATGAAATACACACAATTCTAGTTTTAACATATTCTCAAGCACTTTATTGCTATCAAATTTACATCAAGGCCCAACAAGCGGAAGCATGAGTAACAAGTAGATAATCACTCCTTCACCAATGCCTGCCAGTTATTTGACACAATCTACGATAAACACAATAACATTTACTCATCTAGGGGAAATAGATGATAGAATTTTCTCTAACTGGTATTTTCTAATTTGTTTAAGAATTAACCTAAATTTCTAACACTACAGGATGACATCTTTAAAAAGATTTGTCCTGCTATGATAAGAGAGACCTTCTATCACTGTAAATGTGCAGCCCCCACATTCCCTTAGTAGATTAACCCTTCCAATGCTGCGGCTACTTTCATCCAAAGCAGTTGAAAGCACACAAGCGCAAATGTTTTTGAAAAACAACTAAACCCTATCATGTTGCCATTAATTGGATAGCTCTTGCTAAGTACTCTCAGAAGAGTACCCGTGTGCCAGGGTTTCAGTCGTTTTTATGCTTTTTGTATTGGCCAAATTAGCCACCAGCAGCATGAGGGTTAAAGTCGCCAAGTTTGGCACTTCAAAAATATATACAATATATGTGTGTGGAATGGTTTGAATAGTGTCATACAGCACACACTGGGGGAACTGGTTAGTATATCTTAATTTCAGACCAGCCCCTATTCTGATTGCACAATTACCCATGAAAGCATATAGAAAATAAAATGTATCACTTTAAAATAACTATTACTTAGCTAAACTATGACTATAAGAAAACACTGCTACTGACTGATTGAAATTGTTGCACCAATCAATTGGTTGTTGATGACCAGTTGCAGTTGTTGACCATTACAAACGGTTAAATACAGTACACACATTAGTTGAAACGTGAAAGCCTATTCTCCTAGCACACCCAAGAATAAATTAATCTTGGATGTGCTAGCCAGGATGGTGCCTGTGTGTTTGGACACCCAACCTCTCAGCCCTCAGAAATCACAAACCAGGATACCCAAAAAATGTTTGTGACGAATTTCTCAAAATGGCAATTTCAAACAAACATTCAAATATTTCCAACCCCCTTTAATTCCCATGATACTGTATTAGGATACTACGCCTTTCGCAGATGTAATAAGTAAATACATGTATGTGGTTGCCAACTTGTCATCTCAATAAATTGTGGTCTCCCTTCAAGTCCCTTGAAAAAAGGAGACCCAAATATTTTACAATTGTCTATTTTGGGCACCCAGTTTCTACATGCTGGCTAAGACCTTCCCGTGACTTCTTTTTTTACATGACCAAACCATATTGCACAATGATTACTACCTTACTTAATCAGTAGTTAAGTAAGATAGACAAGATTGGCCAGCCCACAGCAATAGTAAGTGAGCAAGTAATCTCTCCCCACCCACCCAATAAAATATTTAAGATGAGTTCACCATGACAGCAATCAAGATTCATGGGCAATAAACGTAACAGCTTAGCTGTGTGTAATTAAGATATAGGGGTCCATATATTTAGTGCATGTAGGCAATATAATGGATCCCTGAAGACTGCTACAGCAGAAAAAAAAGAAATATTGCACCTTTTTATGTCTTGGTTGGTGCAAAAATGACCATGGAATTAATTTAAGAATAAGTTAGAATACATGTATGTATATGAGAACACTAAATTTATAGGAAAAGATAGGTAAATGTGCCCTTAACAACTTCTATAACATATCGGAGTTGATTATCAAATTTATTGGCTTGCTTGCTGACTAGGCTTGGATTAGATTATACTAATTAATACAATTACAGTACTATGGTTTTGGCTTACTAAGATATACATATCACAGTTCCAATAAGACAACAGACAGTCTAACAGATTTTGATTTCTAAATCATTGCCAATATATTAGGCCTAAAAAAAAAGTTGTTTGTTTCCTGTAACCCTACCCTAACAAGTTTTTATTCAAAAAAATCCCTACCCTAAAGTTTTTATCGCCCTCCCAACTCCCAATCAACGTAAAACATGCATAAAACACACATTTTTGACCAAAAAAAGAATGCAAAATAAATCTTTTTACCGACCTACCTACCCTATTTTTTTTCGGGCAGTTACAGGAAACAAACAATTTATTTTTTTAGGCCTTATATAGCTGCTTTATAGTGATTAGTTAAATCAGTTATAGGCATTTGAACAATATCTAAAATTGTGATTATTAAATCTGAACCTTCAGATGAGAAATTACATCATGAGTAGGGTTCATAATTTCTGCCCTCCTAATTAAATTTCGAACTCTTTTATCAATGTTTTATAAATAACCAATAGGGAGGATCCAGTTATCTCAGAAGAGGTTTGTGGTTCACTTTCTTAGGATTAGGATACTGTGGGTTTTCAATAACACCTTTGCCAAATTTGAATTCCAAAAATGCCCTCGCATTATTAGGAACTGACACATCATCCATCCCCACAAAACTTATTATTTGTAATGGTTTCAAATAATGCTCAGGGAACTTTGTGTCTTGCCTATGAGCTTTATACCAGTAGTCTTTCGTCATAGTACCATTCACAGAATAGAAAGGAAATATATCAACATGTAGATGATTACTTTGACTGTATTGCACACGGATGAAATTACCCTCCTCTGGCTGAGACTTCTCCCACACAAAGCCTTTATTGTCTATCACAGATGTTTGCTCAATTTTTGATAATAAATTACATTTCACTATATCCGACTGATATATCCCTATATCAACATCATAGTCCCATGGGATGATGTCACCATTTCGTACTGCTCCCAGTAAACTTCCTCCCTCGAGCCAGTACCGGACACCTGATTCTCTAAGAGTTTTAAACACGTGCCTTGCTGTTTCTCTTATCTTCTCTAGACAGCATGGAGGGGTCCATCTGTTCTGATGAATGTACTCTGGGGTATCATCTACCACAGTGCCAAAACAACGTGCTGTGTGCTTACTGCAGCCATACCATTCTACTGCATTATTAGGATAAATAACCTTTTTGATACCGAAGTCACTATAAAGTTCTCTTAGACGATTTTGCTCATGCGTTTTTCTTTTCCAAAATGAATGAGCGTCACTAAAAAGTTTTTTGGTTTGTTGAAATATGAAGTCGGCCCCCACAGAGATTTTCCATCCATGCAAAGCAGTTTGTGTGTATAGGGCGTGAGGAAAGGGACGTTGAAAAGGCATTGTAAGGTTAAAGAAGTCTTGAGTCTGCATCAGTATCACATAAGTGCCACCAATCAATGCACTGCAATGTTGCTGACTAGGAGTGTATTTCACTGTCCACATCTTAAGATCTACTGATAAATCCATACACAGTCCTGCATTCCTTTTTGAAAGGTTTAAGTGTTTGCTGGGTTTCAAGTTACTGCCAACTTCTGCAGCTACCATTCTTATAGGGCTGTGGCTTATGAAAGACTTTAAAAGGTTAACTAAATTTTCTATTTGCCTTGCTGAAGTCACAAGGGTAGAATCTGGAAGAAGTAGAATATAGTTGGTTTTTACAAAATTCTCTGGTCTCGTACTCTCCGGAGGCACATTTGGATAATTATGTAAATTAATCAAGTGAATATTTTCTGCCTCTGGTAAATTGAGTGGAGGATATGGTAGTTTGTCTGCAACAATCACTATACGTAGCTCTGGTAGAAGTGCAAGTAAAAATCCAACAGTCTGTGACACTTGATTTTCAAATTCTTCAAAATCTCGAATGACAACAGTGACTTGTTTATGCAGTGGTTGTGGTTGTTCACTTTCCGGATCGTCCTCTGTCTCGATTTCCCTTGTCTTGAATTTATTTTGCACGTCCAGGTTCTGCTGCAGATGAGCCAGGTAGTATAAAGCCAATAAGTTAACCACGATTGCAACTAGCAGCAGGCACTGGCATCGGGTCAGACGCATCTTGTCCAGGAGGCGGTTGAAGCGGTGCCTTTCCATATGGCTCTAGCACAGGAAGACGATTAGCATGCTGGGCGAGGCGAGAGGGAAGAGCTTCAAGAGGCAGAGATCCTCATTCTGAGTTGATGGGAGCAAAAGGTCAGAGGCAGAGCGATTTTGCTTGTACCTGTGACGCAGCGCCTCGATCACCTGGCACTTAACATTAACCCTTCAAAGCACGCGTAGCCGCATCAGCACTGGCTTGTAGTATATAGCGGGCGGCATTAGGTAGTGAAAGCGATGTACATGTAGCACTGATCTGACGGAGTCACTAAGCTACAGCTTGGAGTTGGACTGAAGGCGAAGTAGGCCTCCTCTGCTAAGACTAAGATGGCAAAATTTTGCTAATGAATCTTGGTGAATGTAATCAACTACTCCAATCCCTTGGCCTTAGGTCATCCGCATATTCTTAACAACCATCACACAGTCACCAGTCATTGGAGTATTTAACACGAATAGCCCACCGCATATATCAAATCAAAACACTCCTCATCTCATTGGGCGCCGCCATTGTATATTCAAAGCGAGGCTTAGCGGAAGCGGGAAATTTGTAAAGGCGGAAATGGAGACGACAGAGGTTGCAAAAAGCATAGCATGTTCCTTATCGGCAAGCGGAGAAATCGTTATGGAGATTGACCACACATCTGACAATTTGGCTGAAGAGCCCATTAAAGAAGACGGCAATGACCAATACGAGGGTGTTGCCGCCACAGGAAAAGGGGAAATTGTTACTAAAGATGGAGGTCCTCCTTGTGATGATTCAAGAGAGAGATTGGGTTCCTCTGATTCAACCTCGGATTCATCACGCATTGCTCCTGATGACAGCAGAAGGATGAAATTATTGAGGGAAGCTTTACAGAAGACTATTCAGAAATGTGCTGCAGCCGGAAAGTATGCACTTTTCGTGTGATAAGCAGAGATATACGTGTATATCAAAACAGTCCTACCAGGGGCTTGTTTTGGCTTGCCTGGTTCCAACCTGAAACGTCACCAACCACGTGACTAACCAGAACCAGCTTGGTAAAGCGATTGTGGTTCAAACCAGATCAAACCTGGTTTGAGCCAAATGATTGGACGCCATGTTAATTGAAGCCAGGGACTGAGCCAGGACCCATCCAGCCTGTCTTTTGAATAGGCAGTTTCCTGAAAACCCTTTTGGGCAGACAGAAATTTCTATGAAGAATTTTCAATTTGACTTTTTTGGGGCGATTAACTAAATATTTGCTTTAAAAGAAACCATCTTCTAGGACATGGCTGATGTTTAGATTGCCCTTTTTCTTGACACAATGCCACTCCAATTTAATTACTTGTCTTACAAGCTTTTTTTGGAAAAAAAATCCTGCCAGACTCCAAAAAAAAAAGAAAAAAAAGTCACCTTTGGTGTCTTATGGACGAAAGTGGTTTTGAAATTTTCTGTCAGACTCAAAAAAAAAAAAGTGCAAGTTTTAAGAATATTCTTTGTAAGGGTGATTCAATCAACTACAGGAAGCTATCATTGCTGTAGTAGAGCCTCAGACTTGAGGATGTATACTTCCCACCCTTCGGGTTACAGGGATTAATTGATTGATTGATTTTATTTAGTTGAGAATAGGCTGGTAGAAACATATTGCTACCAGTCCTAGTCGGCAGACTCTAAAAAAAATAAAATACATAAAATGGCTCATTTCCTACCTCCTGAGCTCGTAAGACAAGTAAATAAATTGGAGTGGCCCAATAGGCTATTAAAAGTAGTTGGTATAAGGATTTGAAGAAGCTAAATATGTACTCCTGGCTTAGACCCTGGGTGAAGCTGAACTTCTGAAGTAGCGTTTTGATATTGCTGTACTGTATACATTCCAATTGGAGTGGTTAGAAATTCACTTTACAGACCTGCTGGAGGTTATTTGTGCTACTTTATATTCTCACATTCAAATTAGATATTTTTTACTATATATGTTTATTTTAAAAAGATGTGATTTTGGCGCTATCATGGGTAGTGTGAAAATAGGGAAAATTAAATGCCTGGAAAAAATGCCAGTTTTACAGTATTTGATTCTATATTTCAGATTCTCTGTGTTTGCTAAACACCTAGTTGAGATACATGACCAGAAACCCCAGAAGCTAAAACACATGCATGAACAATTCATTCACCAATTGGAGCACAATTTCTGGGTGAGACATATTTCCTACACAATAAGAAAATTGCCAATGGACATTGGGGCTCAAATGCCCTTTTAATAAATCATTTGCCATGTTTCCCAAAAATCTAAGATTTTTGGGAAATCTAATCCTGTTTAGGTTCTTGATGAGACTAGGACTGTCATCGATACCGCCCGTATCGGTGAATCAGCATGAAATCCTTGTCGATTATCGATATCTTGGACGTCCCAAGATATCGATTCACAAGAAAATAATACAATATATGTAATAAAAACGGTAAAATGCAGTAACTCACCTGCCTGTCGCTGACTTCATGCCGCTCGCAACATGGGATGCGAGTGGAAGTCACACACATGCAGTATACGGCTATGCGCATGTGTGGGGGAGGGTCAAGAGGTCACGTAACAACCTTTCGCTCTAACCGCCGCCATGCGGCTTGAGCCAGTCGCTGGCGACGATGTCAAAATAAGCAACTACAGGTAATTCAAATTCTTATTGATTCGAATCGAAGTACTTACCGTATCGGTAATTTTCTTATCGATAATCGAATCAGTAAGAATTCCTTATCAATGACAGTCCTAGATGAGACCCATGCTTATTATTTATAGGGATGTCATCGATAGTTGACAAATCGATAGATCGACATTTTCACTTTGTCAATTAAATCGAATCGAATGGTTGGTTATCGAATAGAAATTAAACGATATTCTGTACCCCAATAATGGCGTATGATTATTAATGAAAAATACACTTTTCCCAGACATTTTCCTGTTAAACCAATGGCAATGCAAAGTGAAATTCTGACTAAATATTGAAGTATTTTCTATGGCTTTTTTAAGGGAAATTGGAAGGAATGGTGTGCTTTACTAAGGCATATGGCCAAGACAGGGTATCCAACCAAAATAAAGGGATATCAATGACATGTCTATAAATAATTGTGCCCTACGAGCATGTTACGGCGCATCGAATCGTAGCGAATTGAATCGAAAAATATATCAATTAATCGAATTGATAAAATTTCATATCAATGACATCACTAATTATTTATGAATGTTACATTTTTAAGAGCAATGAATTTTAAAAAATCTACATTAAATGTATCATTGCATCTCAGCAGTGAGCTTATTCATTTTCTTTATGAATTCACTTGAGTAATACAGCCTTATACCATACCGTATACCATAAGCAACACAAAGCTTCATGACATCAGCAAACTGAGGAGAAAATAGGCAAGATCTTTAAATGACTAGAAGTAATCAAATTGTTACTAGGGTTAAAATATGGTAACACTCACAAGCTTAAGCCTTGAGGCCTCAAGCACTGGGGCATGCTCGCCGAGCTGGAGCTGAAGTGGTCGACTCATGAGCTTGTCTATATTGGGAACACAAACGTAACACAGGGCACCTAAAACACCTTTTTGTAACTGCTTATGGCTGTCATGTCTTGTTTACAATCTCCAATATGTATACAGGCAGTGTTGAGTGTTATACTGACCTTTGTACCTCGTCAGCACATTTTGAAATCAAATAAACATGTCAATGTCAATAAATCTCCAGTAACTCGGCAGTAAGTATTTAATTTTTCAATAACTGGGCTGAAAAATATGTATTCTTTTTAAAATCTGCGTGTCCATGAGCTCACGAGTCAAAAGGGTGGTGAGCTCATGAGTTGATCTCCCTCTGTGAGTGCAGCTCCATGATTGGTAATTTGAGATCTTATCAACTGTCATTTCTTATTCCTCATACTCTCTGAAATGTTATATCATTGAACACTTGGTTATTGTAGTCCTAATTTTGACAAGGAAATCTCCTTCAAAAAAGTCTTAAACTTTTAGTACCATTTCATTTCCATAAAATTCCTTTGAAATCTTTAGGGCTCACAATGCCTGACATACAGGTGAACCTGGATATGACAAACTCAATGGGACCAGAAAATTGGTCTGTCATATGCAAAATCTGTCATATACATATGACAAATACTTGATATGGATGGGACTGGGACCAAGCATCTTGTCCGTCATAGACGAAAGTCTGTCTTACAGTGGTCTGTCATATCCAAGTTCACCTGTATAAGGTATTGTTTAACGAAGCAGTACATGCTGAGAAATATGACTGAAGAAGGGTTTTTCAGGTGGGTTTAGCAGCCCTTTTCAATATTTACTTAATGAGTTATGTTTAACTCTTTTACATCTGAAGTGCACACTAGGGATGTCATCGATAGTCGATAAATCAACATTTTCACTTTGTCAATTAAATCGAATCGAATGGTTGGGTATCGAATCGAAATAATCGATATTCTGTACCCCAATAATGGCGTATGATTATGAATAAAAAATACACTTTTCCCAGACATTTTCCTGTTTAACTAACGCAAAGCAAAACTGATTAAATATTGAAGTATTTTCTATGGCTTTTGTAAGAGAAATTGGAAGGAATGGTGTACTTTACTCAGGCATATGGCCAAGACACGGGATATCAATGACATTCCTATAAATAATTGTGCCCTACGAGCACATTGCGGCGTATCGAATCGAATCGTATCGAAAAATTTATCAATTAATCGAATCGAAAAAAATTCATATCAATGGCATCACTAGTGCACACATGTACTCTCACAACTTGATAACATCCTCATCTGATATTTTTACATAAACTTTATGAAAATATCATTTGATATGTTTGCATAAACTTGAAAATGTTTGACCAAGAAGAACTGTATTTTACAATCAAGCATTTCTCAAAGTAATGTTTTGTTATGAAGATACAGCGAAAAACTTAGGGTTAGATATGACAGAATGTGTCCTATAGAAGTTTAGGCGACGGTTACTTGATTTATTGGTTCCCGGATCCTTCCCATACCAATTTTACAGGGTCAGGAGGGAGATAATCAAAAATAAAGTTGATTTTTTTTAACACACGGAAATTTAAGTAAACAAACAGTCTGGAGGGAGGTAAAAAATAAAGTGATTTTTTTGATAGTACTAAGATACTTACTTCAACCATATTTTTTGATAGGATGATGCATTTCAACAACACTGGATTGCTATTGTAATGTTGTATTGCTATGGTATCAATATTCTTAGTTTTGTAGTTTTATTGCCATCCATGGTAAATTCATTGTAGGTTTGGTGTAGCTACTTTCGGCTTGGCAGCAGAGCACAAAATAAAGTGGGGGTATAACATTTATTTTCCCGTCGGGTCTATTCAACTTTGATCGGCGGATCCGGGAACCAATAAATCAAGTAACTGTCGCCTTATGGAATTTGTGTTGGGTTAACACAGTGTCTTAGCCAGGATTTAGAAATTGGGTACCCAAAATTGACAATTGTAAAATGTTTGGGCTTCCAAATTTTCAAGGGGAACCACAATATACTCAGATTTCAACCATCAACATGTATAACTTTATCAAAATAAGGCATGATATCCTTATACAATGTCATGGGAATTAACTGGAGATGAAAGAAAATAATTATATGCTTTAGATTGACATTTTAAGAAATTTCTCACAAAATATTTTGGGTGTCCTGAGGGGTGCTTTTTAAGGGTTTGGGTGTCCAAAAAGACACCCAGACGCCCTGCTGGCTAAGACCATGGGTTAACATGTTTGCTGTATTTTGTACGTAGGAAGAGATTGAGGCAATGCTGGAGGAGGAAAATCTGGCTGAGCTGATGAACCGACTGGACGAGTTGACGAGACAAGCGCCGAGAGAGGCTGGCAGGATGGCCTGGTGAGTGCATCTTGTCTTTAACTCTTTATATCATAGAGCATAGTCTAAGCCAGCAGGGCGTCTGGGCATCTTTTGGACACCCAAACTCTATAAAGATCACCCCTTGGGACACCCACATTTTCTTGCAAGAATTTCGTAAAATATCAATCTTAAGCATATAATCAAATTTAGATAATTCCCATATCATTTTAGAAGGATATTTTGCCTTATTTTGATAAATTTATACGTTTATGGTTGAAATCTTAGTAAATTGTGGTTCCCCTTTAAAATGTGGATGCCCAAAATACAATTGCCTATTTTGGGCACCCAGCTCCTAAATCCTGGATAAGAACATGTGACCAAGAGAGGGGAGCATGAAGCAGGGGGAGTAATACATCACAGGACATGCACAGACAGCCCACATGAAGTTTGCCACATCATCAAAATTAGAGATTGTTCAATCAACAATGTGATTCATGTGAGGGGATAGTACTATCATTTATATTTTGTCTTTATAACTACTCTTGTGCATTGTCGTTAATCAGGGTCCAGAATGGTGTTTGTTTTATCAGATAACCTATTAATTTACTGAGTTCCTTTTATGAGTAGTATAGTCTGAATGTGGAATTACAAAGAATATAGAAACAACTTGAAGGAATGTTGTTCATACGGTTCTAATGAACATTACTACCACAGGGCATAACGTTAACTTTTGCAGCGACTTGCCCCGTAGGAAGGGCTGCATACTGCTAAAGGTGAAGCGGTACGGTACCATAACCGGTATCGTCGAAACGATACGGTATTTTATCGGTACTGCTATCGGTATCTTGAACTACGCTAAGTACACACTTAGCGTAGTTCCTGACATAAATCTAAAACGTATTTGTTGTCTGTCAGGTAATTCGGTACGGTGCTGGTACCGGGTACCGGTGTACAGCCCTACCCGTAGGGCAAGTGAGATTCAATTTTTACTTGCCCTACTCCAACTTTCACTTGCCCTTGAAAAATTGTATATAATGATTTTATAATATTTCATTTAAAACCAAGTAGAACATGGTTCTGGCATGTGAAAGCATATTTTCTAGGAAAAGCTAATGGATGGCAGACCACAAAAGTAAACCTGAAATATACAAAATGTTCTTTCCCAGTGGGGCAAGCAAGATACAGTTTTCACTTGCCCCACAGCTATAATTTACCAATTCTACTTGCCCGGGGCAATGGGGCAAGCACCAATGTCGAGTCCTGTACCAACATTTTCAAAAATGCTCTGGACAAAAAATATGAGCAAAATAAGATATTTTGGGTGCTACAAACATGGATTGACTAAGATTTTAAGCTTTAATCATTGATCTGTTTTCATCTATAGGAGACCATCTGAGGATCCACGGGACAACATCTGTGCACATAACTCTCTTGTCAAAGCGATGGAAAGCAAGATTCTGAAAAGCCAACTTCAGGAGGTAGAGTTAGAGAACAAAAAACTTGAGGAATCTCTTCTTTCGCGGAGGAGGCATCTGAAAAAAGAGATGGCCAAAGTGGAGCAGTATAGCAGTGTCTTAGATAAGGTAAGCTATGAGCGTGGACTTGATTTCTGTCAACATTCTGTGATTTGAAACTAGATATTTAATTATGTTATTTAAAAGTTTTTAAAAATCAAATAATAGTGGAGCAGTTTACTAATGTCTTAGATAAGGTAAGCTATGAGCGTGAACTTGATTTCTGTCAACATTCTGTGATTTGAAACTAGATATTTAATTATGTTATTTAAAAGTTTTTAAAATCAAATAATAATGGAGCAGTTTACTAATGTCTTAGATAAGGTAAGCTATGAGCGTGATCTTGATTTCTGTCAACATTCTGTGATTTGAAACTAGATATTTAATTATGTTATTAATTAGTTTTTAAAATCAAATAATGGTGGCACCTTTGAATAGATCCTGTTCAGTTCAGAGATGGAGTAGAAGATATATCCAAAGTTCCAAACTTCTCAAACAACCACAGTCAAGTATGAAGATATTTTGTTGAATTTGAATTTTTCTAGATTCCAAGACAAGATATGGGCATGCATGACTAGGGTGTGGGAAGGGGAGGTGTTTGGAAATGTACAAAGAGGTTGTCACCTTTTATAATAGAGTACAAATTTTTGGGAACTGAGTATCTCTTTGTGTGGTGTCAGGCAGTAAGCAGCCCTACTTGGAAATGAATGTACCTTTGGACATTATAGTTGGATAGGGCACAATATATGACACTTTAAAGATATTATAAAGATATTTCTTTGGATGTGAATTTTTGAATATGCTTTATTCACCAGTGATTCCTTTCAGCTTGCCTTTCACAAGACAAGAGGAAGAGATGGGCATGAATAGGGAGGGGGTGTTGAATATTCATATGTACAATGAAAATTGTGTCACCAATTGATGATATCTATGTGATTGTGTTTCAGTGTTGTGTGGCGATCCAAGAGACGTCCTCTGATGAGATGGTAAAGTTTATTGAGGAGCAATGAACTATTTCAACTCAATAGGACATTCATACCAAGACCAGGTTATGAAGGGATGACTTTTTTATGCTAAACCAAAACTAAGTGGTGCTGAAACCTATATATGTCAGTTGGCAAACCAATACAGCCTATTATGGTGTTATCTGTGTGAGCTAAACATGTTTAAAAGATATTTGAAGTAGAAAATTCAACTTCAAATATTTTAATACTTTGATGCTCAATTCTCAAGTTATTTTCAAAAGCCTCCAACATCCACACACCAATTTAAGTATGAAATCCTAAACATGACTACTATATGACCGAAAAGACACACTGTAGTTACATGGTAATGTATTTGTGTTTAATTTATAGATATTTGAATTGATGCACCTGCTATGAATTAGGGACATGCATCACGATTGCTAAAATCAAATTAAATGCAGTTTATTTGAATAAATTTATCTAGGTATTGATGGACATAGTTCCATTTCAACTGTTTAAATAGTTTAAACAAATGTGTACATTCTAGAAGTGGTTTTATGTGTTTAAAGTGAATGTTAGGGTTAAGTTGTACATAATGAGATTCAGGGTGGATGCATCTAAACTGTTAAAGCTCACCTGGCATTGTAAATTCTTGGAATCTAAAGATTACAGAGTGGTTCCCTGTTAGTTTGAAGTAAGGTATAATACAGGCGCTCCTAGAAAAAATACTGTATATCATGTTGATTTTGCACGTATGAAATATTGTGCTTGGCAGTCAGCTGCCTTTGATGAGCAGTTTAAATATTGCAAACATGTTGAATGACAAGCTATACTGTCAGCTTCTTGTACAATACAAGCATTGGGATCAGATGTCCAAATAACGATGCACAGTAAAATAAATGCGTACTCTGTGGGTGCAAATTATGCATTTATTAAACTGCTGCAATAATAACATGGTATACAGTATATAAAGAGAGAGACTCATCACCTAGCCTATTATTTGCAGTTTGACTGTAAAGCAGGTTGCATCAACTCTTGTTATCAATGGGTGACAACCAGCCTCCAGCTAATCTTGCCTGCTTTGCCGCCACACTTCAAAGATTAACCTTTATGCTGCTGGTGGCTGATTCAACAAATACAAAATTATGCAAAACACCTGAAAAATGAGTGAAACCCTAGCAAATCGGTAGTCATATCAAAGTGCTCAGTGAGAGCTTTCCAATGAATACAAACATGACAGGGTTTAGATATTTTTCAAAAATATTTGCATCCTTGTACTTAGGACGAAAGTAGCCTCAGCATTGGAAGGGTTAAGAGGAGCATTACCTGTCTCGTCATATACTGTATACCATATTAGTTTTGCGCATTAAAGTAATGTATGACAGGCAGCTGCCTTTGATGCACAGTTTAATGCTTATGTATGATTGTTGAATGTCAAGCTATCATGTCAGCGTGTTGTGCGATGCTAGCATAGGGATTGGATGCCCAAATAGTGCATCGTTTAATAAATGCAGCCTCAAGGGGTGCACAAGCATGCATTAATTTAACTGCGGTTATATTTATAACGGTATACAGTATAGCAGTCATGGGAGCACCTCTCCCCTAGCTATCTTTGGACTGATATGGACTGAGATTCATTATTTCAGTAACTAGGAACATTTAGCAGGCACAGTTACAACTGCTTGCTGCTGAATTCTTAAGGTAGCTTCAGGATAATAAATTGGAGTCAAAATTATGGTTTTATATTGGTAATCTGTTCTAGAGCCACATTAAACACAGGGTCAGTGCTGAAACATGTTTTAACAAAGCAGTTATTTGGTATTTGGAAAATATGACTATCATAAATTAGCTTACATATTTATTTTACTTGTCAGCTCAACCTTGAGCAAGCATGTTCTTAGAACTGTTTAAACTCGCTCAAGACTTGACCTACGTCCCAATGTAATTGAATCAATCAGAATAACCCTGTTGTATTTTCAAGATACTAGCCCTAATATAAAGGAACCGGCTGATACTTGCAACTTGCGTCACATAGGGAGGTGACCATATGTACATATAGTTATATATAGTGAATATATATTTTTCAGGAATTTCAAAAAAAAGAAATTGTAACAAACCAAAATAAAATAAGTGTATATTTATTGTTTGTTTTTTGTTGCTGGTATATTACCTGCTTAAACAGTGCAATAGCACGTGTTATTATACCTCAGGTGAAGATTCTTGATTCTGGTTGGTCAAGGGCCATGGATTAATCGTCATGATTTCCTCACTCCTTAGTGACAGGCTGTTGTCCGTAACAGCTTGTGAAATAGTTGAATAATCACCGCTAGCAGAGAGGTCTATAAATAGATTGTCCCTGCCGCTAGCCCGAACACCTACAGAGTTTGCCGAGTGACCTACCGGTGAAAATAGTTCAACAAGGCAGACAACAAGTATTTACCCAAAATCTCTGGTGTTTGTAACTTTTCCTGCTTTTGTGTTGTGTATTTAATCGATATAATAAAACAGATATGACATCCGTGTGGGGTTTCCACCAGGAATAACTTCCCCTCGAGAGGATTGTTGCCCTCGAGCGACAATCCTCTCTCGGGGAAGTTATTCCTGGTGGAAACCCCACACGGATATCATATTTGTATAATATTGGCAAAACTTTCTTCATGATCTTAGTGAGCCTTTTGTTTAGGTACCATTTTATACCTCTTCAGCATTCTTATGGCAACAATCTCTCACAGCTGCCTGGCAAGGTTGAAGTGAAGTTTTTAGCACAGTAAGAAAGGTTCTGATGGCAAAACAATTTATTACAATGATCAAAAATGAAATACATGTTCATGAAATAAAATACAAAGTACATGTTGATAAATAGTAAATACTAAACATGAAATACATGTATGTGACAGAAATGTTCTACCAGAACAGTGCCAGCCCACTAAAAACATTATATTGTGTATTACACCAACTGTTAAAATGTTTTCTTAACATTTTGATAAGTATCTCTATAGTGAAATAATATCATAAAACAATACTGTCACACTTGCCGAACTTTACCGCCTATTGTCTTCAATAAAGATTTCCAGCTTTTTGGATGTTTAAAAGGTGAAATCCTCATTTAACCCTTCCAATGCTGAGAATACTTTCATCCTAAGCACAAGAATGCAATATTCTTGAAAAAACATTGAAACCCTGTCATCTTGGTATTCATTTGAAAGCTTGTGCCGAGTACTCTCAGATGAGTACCCATTTGCTAGGGTTTCAGTAATTTTTGGGGGTTTTTGCATCTTTTTGTATTGGCCAAATCAGCCACCAGCAGCATAAGGGTTAAACACTACACATGACAAGAATTTAGTATTTCTAGCTTTATCTTGTTGAAGTTATTTTCAAAAGTATTGTAGACTCAAACAGAAGTTTCAAGAACTCAAGGCATAGAACATTAAAAAGATAGGCACTTGATTCTAGTTATCAAAGAAACAGCAAGTACAAAGGAACTTATTGAATATCCACCTTAAATGCAAACAGCCCCTGAGGACACTCCTAATCTAGTCATATGTAAGAAGCCATGACATTCAAATAACCAATCAGAAGCCAACATCACATATGGTTTTATTTACCCTTAGGGCCCTCCCAAGTAAGTATTCAACCATTATATAAACTTAGTTAACCCATAAAAGCCTGTAGTGGTCAATGACCATACTTTTGAGGCGAAATAACTCTGATGATGGCATCTTTTGAAAAATATTAGGAGAAATATTGATCATAATGCAAGAAACAATTCTCCTTCAAAGACTTCGTGAATAGCTACTTTAATACCTCAGATACTGTCAAACGTAGCATAGATCAAGATGACAAAATCAAGGGCACCTCTCAGGTACTATTAAGTCAACTGTTAAACGATGAGCGAGTACAATTCCACTTCAGCTATAGGGCTAGCATAAAGTCTTACAAATTAAAATGAAGGCCTATGTGTCTAAAAAGGCAAGTGATCTTTTGACTGATATTGCCAATTGGTACCTGAAAGATCACCAGTGTAAGAACAATACATGCTGAATGCATTGTGGTTGGCAGAACCCAACTAACTCATTACTGAATTTGTCACTTCATAAAGTAAACTTTGTCCACCAGTAGATTTTCTACTCTGTAAAATCCAAATAACTTGATGCATTAGCATAATTATCTTACAAGGTATATATCTAAAGGGTTATTCAAACTCTAATTTAGGTTTTTTCGATTCAGTACCCTCTGCAGATGATGAATCTGATTTTTCTTTTAATCCATCATTAAAGTCTGATTTTTCACAGATACCATTTTTGCTTATTTGCAACTGCTTTTTCCCCTCCAGCTTTGTTGAGGTAAGTACTGTGTCTTCTTTCAAAACGTCAGAGTGACCACTTTTTTCTGTTGAATTGTCCCTCACACACACAGTTTTATCAATATCTTCATGTTTAATTTCAGTTTTCTCTTTTTCTTGAAGTTTCACACCATCAAACATATTGGCTTTGTTTTCTCCATTTTCTTTCTTGCGTTTTATTTCCTGCTTCAGGGTAGCTTTAGTGTGTGATAACAATTCATCATCAACAACCGTCCTCCATGGTAATTTTTCATTCGCCTTAGAATTTAGGGACTTTAATGTAACATGTGGTGGCTGATGTTCTGGTATTGTCACTCCTAATGTTTTACACAATAAAGTCATGACGTCGTCCACATATGTATGTATGCGCAGATTTGCCTTCTTGTCGTGTTTGGTCGGCTGGATGTTCACTATGGCCAGCTTGCCTCCCCTTTTCTTGCAGGCCAGAGGGAGGTTTCCACTCGGCACAATCTGGAGAGAAGTACCCAGGGTGATGCTCAAGTCCGCTTTCCTGAAAGAGACATAATAATAATAATAATGATAATAATAATAATAATAATAATAATGACAATAATAATGATAATAATAATAATAATTGATATAGCGCCCTTTCCACCTATAATGTTCAAAAGCGCTTTATAAAGAACAGTCAGTGGACAGATGTTTATGGGTCATATAGTCAAATAAGCTTGTCTCATAATAGCAATGTTTTCAGCTGTGTCTTGCTATCACCAGCCTTGATGTTGTTGGGATCTGTTGATGTCTTAAGAAGTATTAGACAGGATGATTTTTAAATCCCTGTCCTATTCCTGATCCTATCCTAGCCTGTATCATTAAAGATTATCACCATTTTAAACTTGGTTCTCCATTAGAGAGACAGGCCCAGGCCGCCCAGCACACCTTGTTTAGTTTTTTAATAGAAAAGGTTAGTTCTTTGCAATCTAGGCTTTACAGATCACTTAGAAAGATTGTCATATTTTTCAGCAACAAAAACAAGGAACATACCCAACCTTTGATATACAGGTGAACTTGGATATGACGGACCACTGAACGACAGATTTTTGCATATGACGGATGATATGCTTGGTCCCAGTCCAATGCATATCAAGTATTCGTCATATGTATGCGACAGATTTTGCATATGACAGACCAATTTTCCTGGTCCCATTGAGTCCGTCATATCCAAGTTCACCTGTATTTCTTTTGCATTTCAACAACATGATTTCAACAATAAAGAATTAATCAAATAACTAAACAAATGATTCAGATTAAATTATTATTAAGTCACAATTATCCTACTAATATTATTTTTTGAGAAAGTAATTTCCTGCTGGCTAGTCATAATTCAACCTTCATTGAACAGAGAAGATGACAGTAAACTAAATTAGGAATCTTAAACATGTAGCTGTTAGCAGCCAAAACAGGCCTGACAATTTTGGAAATATTTACGTAAAAACAAAAGCATTACCTGGAAAATATTTGAAGGAGAAGTGTTAACCAGAAGTCAAACAACAACTCTCCTTCAAATATTTAGTGAACTCACGCTTTATTCCCAAGTTATTTCCAAAAGTATTAAAGTAGCAGACGATACTTTCCAGAGTAACTCTGAGTGTGAATGAGTTAAACATGTAGCTGTTAGTTACCTGGCGTAGCTTTCACCAATATCCAGGTCTTTATCTGGTAGTGAATCTTCCCAGTCCAGGATGGTGTCAGTTAACTTCCCCCTGGAGCAAATAGGAAGAATATAAAACATCTCAATATAAAATAATTTTAGTCCATAATGAGATTTAATGTTTTTACCATAGCGATTTCATAATAGAAGACTTCAGAAATATCTTTACTTGTGTTTGACTGAAACTTAAGTGTAAAATTCACTGCCTTATCTTGAACGTCCACCAGTTAGACTATGTATGGTACCCTTAATGTTGTGAGTGTTTGATGGAGATCTTGCCATAATTATTCATATGAGGTCCTTTATGTGCTATGGGTATATTATTAGATAAATTAATTGATTGCTACAATTGAAATGGCACTGTTTGTGAATATATGGTCTATATGATATTGGTTAAGTTTTTTGCGCTCAGCTTACTTAGACTAAATTGGATCGCAAAGGACATAATACAAATATGACATCCCAGTGGGGATACCCTGATGGATTGTCTCCCGAGGGAGGATGGTTTCCCCCGAGGGCGAAGCCCGAGGGAAAACCATCCTCCAGAGGGGGACATTCCACCAGGGTATCCCCACTGAGATGTCATATTTGTTTTTATTATACCTAACAAAAATGGTAAAATATCAATGAAAACAACAATTCGCTGACCCTATTAATAATCCCTGCATATAATCTAATTTAATCAGGAATGCCATGTTGCGCTAGCCCCTGTAGCAACATGTTGTTGACGATGCGCAATTTGCATGTGCAGTGGTGACTTGACAAACAATGACGTCAGCCAACAAGCAAAGCGCACGTGGCGTCACCAGTGACAATGGTGGCCATAACGCCGTTCAGTGGACATGATGATTGGCAACTGTTAAGTCAGCCAATCACGATTTACAATCTTCACGTGAGGTATAACAAAACCTTATGCACTTCATGAGGTGTAATGTTCATCCAATCACATTTCCTTGTATAATTGTTATGTTTATTCATTATTTCAGTCTACATGCTATTAGTATGTGTGAGCAAGTGTGGGTTGAGAAAGAGTTGACCGTACCTGCAGATGCCTCTGTTCTTGATTTGGGTGCATGGATTTCCAGTTGGTTTCAGGCCCATAGTAGAAATACTCTTTGCCCTGATGTACTAAAACATGCAAACACAGCATTGTCATTCTTTATAGCACGCAGCTTCTTTATTTACATCAGAAGGATGTAAGCATGGAGTCTTATTAACCCTTCCAAAGCTGAGCCTACGTTTGTCGAAAGCACAAGGTCGCAAAAATCTTTAAAAATCATGGAAACCCTGTCATGTTGGTATTCATTGGATAGCTCTCGCTGAGTACTCTCAGATGAGTACCCATTTGCCAGAGTTTCGGTCATTTCTCAGGTTTTTTGCATCATTTTGTATTGGCCAAATTAGCCACCAGCAGCATAAGGGTTAACAAAAGGGACACCAATGGCATCAACATGTTAATTAATCGGATCGTAAGTTTTGCTTTACCTTGGTTTACTTTAAACTTAAGGTCTTTTTAAGATTTGGTTTTATTCCAAAATGGAGTGTTTTAAAAATTAAGGTGTCAAAATTAAGAATTTGCACTTTTAGAAATGTATGTTGGATAGGAAAAGTTAACATAGGTAACCTTCTACCACTACCACCAGATGTGAAATTATCAGTGTTGACTGCAACTAAGAAGCAGGACTCTCAACTTCAGGCTGTTAGTGGTAAAGAAAGAAATTTGAGTCGTCTGGAAATAATTTATAATTGCATTAAATTATTTCAAATGCCACATAAAAAGTATAAGATTGCACTAAAAACTGAAGACAAAAGGGGCCTAAGGATAAGAAGAGTTTCTGGTTTCTAAGACAGTTTCTTGCTGAAGCAGATCTTTTCTGTCTGAAATCACTCACCTGAGCGTGACATTTATCACATTCTTCCATAAACATGTTGCCATGGAGCTCTGAGAGACGGTTTCTAGGGTAACCAGAGCGAAGATGGAGGCCATCTATGTTCTGTGTTATCACATAATGGACAAATCCTACAAAAACATCAACGTACTTGTATCACAATTGAGCATATTATACAGGAACTTACCAATCACTTGATTTGTTATTGAAAGACCATTATCTGAAGCATAACCACACCATGAACCATGACTTACACTTACCATGTGACGATACTTGACAAAGTTACATACAAGGAGGGACAGTCCCCAATTTATCGGTTAGATGTATAAATTCATTAACAAAATATTTGATCAAGTGCATACTGCTTTCAAATGCTGGACAGAACAGAATTGACCTCAACAAATGCATAGCCTCCAATGATAGTCATGAAAGTGTGGCCTGGCTTATAAAGCTCTGACCAAAATTTCTGAAGGATTGTGCTGGTATACAGTTATTGAACGAAAGATGGCCACCATGGGGGCACTTATTTGGTCTGTCCTTGGGCAAGACAGTTTATTCCACATTGCTTCAGTCTACCCAGCTGCAAAATGGGTAACTAGCATCAATAAGGCAGTGCTTAGAGCGTGTGCGCTATATGCTGCCAGTTGCTCTGGAATATCCCCCAGGGGGATTGAAATCGTTTCCGTGTATACAGGCCTGCTAGGAGAGGAAGGTCGTGTGAGCACTTCGGTGGATACAAGACTATAAACCGAATACCTTATCAGTGCTGGACATGGTAACATATTCCTTATGGCTAAATTGGTTGGATGTTAGGACAAAGATCAGGCATTGGCATTTATATCCAGTAAGCGCTTGAGGGGTTTAGATGTTTTCAGGATTGCCATGAAATTCAGTTCTTGAAACTACCCTGAACAGACATCAAAGTTTCATGACTAAGAAAATAGACAATTATATGGATACAAGTATAGCTTGCTTCGAGTGAACTTGCATTTTGAAGGACTGTTTGGTTCTGCTTTCTAGTATAGTTTTGATATGGGTACGACATACACATGCTTGATCACCTAAAGCAATACCCTTTCCTAATAAAATCTAACATGATACGGGGGATTTACCTTTCCTGGTTTATACCTCCAAGTCTAGGAATAAAATATTGAAACAAGTTTATAAAGGTGCCTCCCTATAAGTCTATGGAAGAGAAAGCTAGTATCAGAGTCTAAGCCAAAACTTCGGCCTGTCCAGATAGAGCCAGCTACTCAGCTACTTCAAACCGTTAAATACCAGCTCCATTTAATAGCCTGATGTGACAAAAATGGCAATTTTCACTTCAGCCATATGTCTTAGAAAATGTTTCGTTTGGAAAAGATTTGGTTATTACTCCCAAATAGTCCTAATTGGAAATTCTTCAATGAAATTTTTGTCTGTCTCTAAAAACGTTTTTTTTTTCAGGAAACATCTGTTTATAGGACAGTCTGGATGGGTCCTAGCTAAGTCCCTGGCTAGTAGTGCTGGGAATCATTGAAAGATATCAGCTCAATTTATCTTCCAAATTTTCAACGGCTGACTACCCCTAAATTTTGAGTGATAAATGGTCAGGAACTCATAGTTTATGATTATTACAATAATCTTTTACTTTAATGCATACTTTTCATGGCAAACAAGGCCCCTTACAAATGGAAACTTTGACCATGTGAGCAGAAAGCATAATCAAAAATTATTGATCTTTTGTTTTATTGATCGATCAATTAGAAATCATGGCAAAACGATTGATTAATCGATTATATCTATACATCGTCCCAGATCTACTGGCTAGTAAGTTTTCTATCATACCTGCTCTTTCCAGGGCAACCAGAGCTCTGTGGGTGAGTGTTGGTTTTGCTTCATCAAATGTTACATCAACTTGAGGTTCTTTTCCTTGACTCTCCAGGGTCCACACACCTATAGCAAAAGAAGAGGTAAGTCAATTAACAAATAGCAACATTCATTCCTAGTGGTTGCCAGCTTGCAAAAAGTTTCTCAATTCAATTTCAAGAACATAATTGATTTTTACCCCTAAAATATAATTCCCATGACATTTTGGAAGTATATTATCATTATTATGCCGTATTTCAAAATAAAAATTCATGTTCATGGTTGTAATCTGAGTATATTGTGGTCTCCCTTGAAAAATATGACGCCCAAAAATTTTACAATTGCCAATTTTAGACACCCAGTTTCTAAATCCTGCCTAAGACCCTGGTACCCATGTGCCAGGTTTTCAATCATTTTTCAGTTTTTTTGCCTCATTTTGTATTGGCCACTTTAACCACAGGAGCATAAGGGCTAACAGAATCAAATCTCACTCTTCAGTATAATTCATCCAACAACCGCTGACCACAGACTATTTGTTCAGAGGGGAAAAAATAATGAAGAAATAATATTGTGGGATTTATCATTATATATCTATGAAATATTACTATAGATTTATGAGTAAAATCTAAGGTACCGAGATTAAAAGTATATTTCAAACCTTCCAATGCTAAGTCTACTTTCATCCAAAGCATAAGAATGCAAAGATTTTTGAAAACCCTGTCATGTTGGTACTCATTGGATAGCCCTCACAGAGTACTCTCAGATGAGTACCCATTTGCCAGGGTTTCAGTGATTTTTCAGGATTTTTGCATCATTTTGTAAAAAATTGGCCAATTTAGCCACCAGTAGCAAACTTAGGTTTAAGTGTACCTTTTGGTCCCCTGAAGTCTGGTATCCCTGCAGCTGTGCTGATGCCAGCCCCAGTGTGTACCACTGTCAGCTCACTGTTCCTCACCAGCCCAGCAAGCTCTATCACCCTCTCCTCTACCTCCGTAGCCTCCTGGAACTTCTCTGGCAAGCCACATTTACCCTTGTGCTCATAGGCGGACAGGCCCGCTGCATAGTTCACAGACATAGCTCCTAGTACTGAAATTCCCCAAAAAGATACAAATCAAACAAAAAAATGATACAAAGATATAGACTGAGCACTGAAATTACCCAAAAGATACAAGTCAAACAAAAATGATACAAAGTATACGAAACTTAAAGTCATGATTTGATGAAATGATACAAAGTATAGTCTGCTGGTTATATTAAGGTAGCTTATGGGGTTAATCTTTTGGACTGTTTATATTTTTTCTCTACCCTGCTTTTGTTTGGCCGTTCAGCCTATATTAAGTACATATTTCCTGGAAGGTGTTTCAACAAGGAATACATATGCCATTACAAAAGTACCCTCCCAGCAAGGTGTAAGATGTAAAAAAAAACCTGAAACATGCAATAGAGCTTTATCCAAAATTAGGGATTGTGGACTTTCACGTATCATGATTGATGGCCTACAGTCATAGTTGATCTGATCATGAGGAGAAGGGGTATAGACTTGCAAATATATCACACTCTCAAAATGACCCTAAAATTAGAAACCAACCCCCATAAGCCACCTTAAACTTAAAGAGTGAGGTACCGCTTTAAAAACATTGTTTACTTTTGGACCAGTTAATTTCTGAAAGGAAAGTCTCAACTCTATATTAGATGGAGATTGCTGTGGTGGTTTAGTATTTTCTACAGCCATCATGTTTAGTTTCTTACTGAGAAGGAACACACAACTAACATTGTTATCACTCACCGTGGCTGCCACCGACGCCTGTGAATCAGTGAATGGGTGATTGTGCTTGGGTTGCTGGCAACAGAAGCATTATCCCGAAATCCTGGGTACCGATATCAATGCGGGTAGTCTGGTTCCATCGGGTCTTTTAATGGCCACCAGAGCGCAGCTTTATTGGCCCAATAATGTATATAAATTGCCCCATTTTAGATGAAACTTTAAAAATCATCACCAACATTAAAATAAATACATTTCTACACGCTAGAACGGCCTTATTTATTAGGAAATTGACAAGGCATTGTCACATTGTCACATTTTGACTATGCCGAGTAATTGGGTCCCAAATCCAATCTCTTAAAGCCCTGATTCTGTACAATATATGTTGCTCTAGTAATAAACGCAAATCCAAAAAAGCTGAATGATATGAGCATGATGAAAACATTTTTTGGTATATTGTTTTCTTTATCGATTTGGCTCTTTTATGGGTTCGACATGTAAAATATTGCAATTAAATTACGCAACAAAACTTAATTCTTGAAAAAGGTTGGTTTAATATCTATGTCAAATAATTTTATTCTGTTTATTTTCTATATAAAGGTTTTAAAGAACTCCATTTGTTTGTTTGTTAGTGTAACATAGCTTTGAAATGGTATCCATCAAATACGCTTGACATATTGTTCAGTTCAATCATCTGGCTCTTGTATTTATGGTGGCAAGTTCACAGCCTTTCTGCATAACTATATAGCCACTTTCCAGTGTGTGTGTGCCTTTCATTTTTTATCTTGTATGAGACTGTATATTCAGGATGTGTTGAGGTCAACGATCATGGATGGCCCCCTTTGGGTGCAAATCCGCATGACCAGGTAATATAGATTCTAAAACAGTATAGAATTATCTGCTGTTTGAAAAGTACTGAAATTTCGCTTAAAGGCACATTCGCATACAAAGGCCAATGAGTGCCATATAATCTTAATAAAACACTGATACTTTTTCATTGTAGACAACAGCAAATATATATATATATATATATATATATATATATATATATATATATATATATATATATATATATATATATATATATAAATATATATATATATATATATATATATATATATATATATATACGAGTATATATATATATATATATATATATATATATATATATATATATATATATATATATATATATATATATATACATATAAATATATATATATATACACACACACACACCTATATATATATATATATATATATATATATATATATATATATATATATATATATATATATATATATATATATATATATATATATATATATGTTTGATCTGTAAGCAGTCCATTATTTTTTTTAAAAGAAATCGAAAAAATAAATAAAATGTTCCACAATTGATCAAACAGACCAATTTCACGCATAAGTGATAAAATGCAGTTTTAGGCAATCCTACTAAAACATTTCTTTGAAGTATTTACATTGAAATGTCTATTTCTAGACTTTATAAATTCCAATAAATTCATTTATTTCTAAGAACCAATCAAGGCAGTCGTTGATCGTTTTTTCTATTGTTTTTTTTTCAATACAACTACCGATGGCAATGCAACAAGTCCGTAATTGTGTTGATCTTCAGAATCATTCCCTTGCTATAGGTATAGCAGTAAACTGTAGCTTTCCTAGAAGGGGGGGGGGGGGGGGGGTTGTGGTTACAACTATTTTAAGCAGTGTGGAAACTAACCTAACAGGTATTTGCCAGATTTTCGAAGTTGTTTTAAAGTACAAAAAGTGTAATGCATATAGTGGGGTCCAGGGGTGCATCTGCATCAAGTGAGCATGCAGGGCTGCATGAAATTCACAAAGGGCAATCTGAGATCTCCAATGGTGTATCTCTGGTAGTTATCTGAAGTGTTCGATGAGAGTCTATATAAGTGCCTTTCTACTTTAACCCTTCCAATCCTGAGGCTACTTTCGTCCAGAGGACAGGGACGCAAATATTTCTGAAAACCATCTAAACCCTGTAATGTTGGTATTCATTGGATAGCTCTCGCTAGCGCTGAGTACTCTCATATAAGTACAGTATTCCTGTGCCTGGGATTCTGTAATTTTAACTTTTTGCGTCATTTTGTATTGGCGAAATTAGGCAACACCAGCATAATGATTAATGTATTGAATTATAGTTAAATTATGTGAATTGGACGAGTCTGGGATATTGGCCTGCTCTGATGGTCGTGTCAAGGCGAGGCCACTGACTGCACGCTGCCTCTCATCACTGCCTGGGTTCGAATCCCGGCCTGGGCATGTGAGAAAGTTGCCAGTGACTAAGGGTTAGGCGGTGGTTTTCGCCGGGGACTCTGGTTTCCTCCGCAGGTATTAGCCACAATTGGCATAAATGTGACGAAAAACGAAATTCCAAATCCAATGTCATTGGCATGATATCCCTAGGATAGGTTTGCGTGGGTGATAATACTGATAGTGTAAAACAGTAGTGGTCTGTGCCATATACATCTTCCTTTGCGCTCGTGTGCATTCCATGAAAAGAGGAGCCGACTAGCTAGCCAAATTACTGTGCAGAATCTTTATGTTTAGGAGTTTCATCACTAAAACGGCAAATGCGACTAATTGTCAAAAAAGACTGCCAGAATCTACCCCTAATACCCCTATTAAACACGATGCATTGAATAACTGATCACATAAAGGTACATGGTATCCGTCATCTCTAATGACTTCTGCAGTAATGAGATACTGGAAGGGATGGGTTGTTATGTCGCTTTCAACAACTTTGGTCATATCGCTACGAGATAGATCCTGGGTACGGGAAGACATTCTGGGCGTTCCATCTATAAAGCATATTGAAACGAATGGGCCGAAAATTACACAACCAAAGAATATTGCATAATTACCATTGGAGAAGCAATATCTCACAATTCATCTTCCGCACATTATTCAACTAATTACTACGCATCAAAATAGACAAGAGAGACATCCCCTTAGGTAATAATCCAACAATACAGAACCATACAATCAACCTCTTTCAATTGATGAACTCAGAACTGCATTTGGAAAATTCCATGACACAGCTCCTGGATTATATACATTACCAAATTTTAAAGCATCTTCCTGAAGCTTCTCTCCATTGCCTTCTTAAAATATTCAACAATATTTTGGAAACTTGAGAGTTTACCCCCTCTTGGAGAGAAGCCACCATCATACCCATTGCCCAGTCAGGAAAAGACTCCAGGAAACGAAATGTTTACCTCCCTGTAGCATTGACCAGTTGTGTCTGCAAACCCATTGAGAGAATGATTAATGACTGTCTTGTTTGGTTTCTTGAATCCTTGCTACTCACCACGAAAGCCCAGAGTAGTTTCCGGAAAACAAGACGCACAATGGATCACCTTTTGCGTTTTGAAACTTTTGTAAGAGAGGGATTTTTAAAAGGAGAGCATGTGGTGTCTATCTTTTTTAACCTTGAAAAGGCATATGACACCACTTACAGATTTATGAAAGATTTACATAATAAGGACCTCAGGGGACGTTTATCCTTTTTTATTCGATACTTTTTATCCAAAAGAAAATTTCGAGTCAGTGTATGGACATCTCTCTCTGATTTTAATGACCGAGAAATGGGAGTACTCCAAGGTGGCATTTTATCTGTCCCCCTTTTTATTGTTAAAATCAACAGGTGGGTGTTGACAAGTCTCTATTTGTAGATGACTTCAACTCCATCTGAATAGAATAGAAGATTGGGCAGATGACAATCAAAGACTGTCTGTGTACATTTATGTTGTAAAAAGGGTCTTCATCCAGAGCCCTATTTAGTACTTTATAATAACTCTATTCCTGTTATAAAGGAAACCAAGTTCCATGGCACTTTACTGGATTCAAAACTAACATTTTTTACCTCATATCAAAGGCCTTAAGAAAAAGTGTGTCAAAGCTTGAGAGTTGTTTCTTGCACTGACTGGGTGGACTGGGATGGGGATCGTACAGTTCTTTTAAAGCTGTATAGGGCCCTTGTTTGATCTAAATTGGACTATGGCTGTTTTATCTATGGAGTAGCATGTAAATTGTTTACTTCTATGCTGGATCCAATTCAAAATCAGGGTTTGAGGCTTTCTCTTGGAGCCTTTATAACCTCTCTGGCTTAGAGTCTTTGTGTTGAGGCAAATGAGCTCCCACTTCACTTCAGAAAGGAATAGTTTGCCCTCCAATTTGCAATTATAATAGCTGCCAAACCAAATAACCCTGTTCATGAAACTATTTTAACCATCAGTAAGTGGACCTTTTTAGTAGAAAACCAAAAGTCATTCAAACTTTTGGTATTCGTATCAAAGAGTCTTTGGAGGAATTGGATTTTAATCCTGACATCATAGCAAAGTTTCATTTTCGTGAAACTCCTCCATGTACATATTCGACTCCTATGGTTAACCTCACTATTTCCCATGCATAGAAGGATCAAACGTATCCTTCGATGTACTTAAATTTACAAAATGAGGTGAAGGATTCCTTTCGAATTCGAGACTGATTTCATTTACACTGATGGCTCTGTTTCAACGGATAAAGCTGCAGCAGCAGCTGTCATTATTAAATAATTCTTCCATTGAACGTGTTCCAGATAAGTCATATATTTTCCGCAGAGTTGCATGCTTTGTATCTTGCTCTTGATCGGGTGGAGACAGCAGATGATGATAAAACAAATTTCAAATTTCTCCGATTCGAAGTCTGCACTTTAGGACATTTAGGCCTAAGACTGGATGCCTCCTCTTGTCCTCAAGGTACTGGAGCGTCTTGAACATTGGCTAGTACAGTACCAGGAGAAAAGAATATCTTACATGATTCCGGGGGCCTGCTCTGACGGCCGTGGGGTCTACGGCCCCACCACTAACTGCACGCTATCTCTCACCACTGCCTGGGTTCGAATCCCGGCCTGGGTATGTGAGAAAGTTGCCAATGACATGGGGCTAGGCGGTGGTTGTTGCCGGGTACGCCAGTTTCCTCCACTGCTTACAACTGGCTAGTCTCGAATTAGCCACAATTTGCATAAATGTGACGAAAAACGAAATTCTATGATTACATGATTCCAAGTCATGTTGGTATTAGGGGTAATGCAAAGGCAGGGACTGGATCTGCTTAATTAGTTTTTTGAAGAATTGCGAGATACGTTGGAGGTGTTAATTGGTGAGAACCCTAGCCTCCAGGTCCTGCAGCAGTCTTGGTAGGACGTAAGCCAAGATTAAACTCCTGGCCGTTGATCCCATGGAGGCCGGCACCCATGAGTGAATAGGCTGTGGCACGTGCCGAGCTAATCCTCTTCTATATGGTGCTCATGGAAGTCATGTTGTTGTCTTGATGAACATTTCCCAGGTGTAACAATTCAGGAGCAGTTTCGGTGGCTCAGTGGAGTTTAGGGAACTCATCTTGGTTTTTGGTAGGGTGGATGCTATATCTGTTGAGATCTGCACATTGCGACATGAATTTGAGTTGGGCATGGTGCATTGTGGCCGTAAGCGCCAGGAGTATGACATTATCTGCTCAAGTGGGTACACCTGAGTGGTGCCGAGGCCAGGGCTAAAGTTGAGTCCTGTGAGCAGCTGGAGGTTGAAATCACCGTTGAGTTTATACTTGAGAGGAGATAAAACTCTGCCTTGGCCGACAATCAAGATGGGGTATTAATCTCCGAGTGCACCATTGATGTAGACCTTAGAATGCGATTCTGTGAGGAGCTTGGTTGTGAAAGCAGGCAAAATTTCAAGATATCGTGATCAACGATGTCAAAAGCCTTTTTGACATCCTGTGCCGTTAAAAACAGTTCCTTGCCAAGGTCTTTTGCCTCATGCAGCCATATGCCCAGTCACGAGGAGTGTTGCGAGGAGGGGATACTGGACGTGTTCCAAGATTTTTGATAGGATTGGCGTGATTGTGATGCCACGGTAAAAGTTGGCACTGTCTTTGGGGTTGCCTTTTTGTGGATGGGAATCACATAACTAGCCTTGAAGGAGTCGGGCAAGGTTTCACTGTTGACTATAGTTGAGCATATTGTAGAGGATTTGGATGTCAGTCAACGTGTTAGCAGTTGCCATGGACAACTACTACGCCTTAGGGCCCAGTTGACTAGCTCCCATAACAAATACTCCACAGCTCTGGTGTTAAATTACTCACCCATTACTGTAAAACTGGTAATGTTTGCGTGTAGTAAATATTGCGTTTTTTTCATTTTCTCTTTTATGCGTGTTTTAATTAATGCGACGCCACCAGACGTCAGATATCTGAAACAGAAGGGACAGATTTATGCGTGTTTTAATTATTGCGTCCTCATGCATTCGCATTAAAACGCAATAATTAAAATCACGCAATCATTACCAGTTTTACAGTATATAATGTGTATGGAGATACATACCTAGTGTGCAGTATATGCCGGAGGATACAGGGCCACGCCCGGAAACGTGCTGCTACATCTTTCTGCCGGTTGTGGGTCACGTGCTGCAGCAAAGTCAATGACTTCCTCTGCAGCCGCACATCAGACACAACATTACTCAATAGATGGCAGCGTGTCTGCAATCTACTACATCCCTCCCCTTTTTAAAAGTCTAGAGAAAGTGAGGGTAATTATTTACTGTGGAAGGAGTAGATTTTAAGGCAAAGGGTCTTATCAAAATCAAATCTAATGGCGGAATAATTTGGAATAAGTGCACATAAATCGGATCATGTATAGACCTTTTGATCCCTTACAATAATACGGACACATAAGATGAAGGTCTCATATTGGTTACTAATGAAATGCCCATCAACACACAGGACAAACCAAACACTAAACATAACAAGACAATACAAAGGTCTTGTCCGGGAGACAGCTACCATCCATACAGCTGCCGAGCATTGCTGTTACACAGTTGCAATAGTATGCGGGGGTTGTATCCTGTGAGCTGTGCAAGTGCTGCCACGGTGTAGTTACATAGCCATGGGGAGTTATCATTAATTTGATGTTGAGATGGAACCATGGTATGGAGCAGTTGACTACATGAGCAGTTTTTCCAGAGTGATAAACTGCACCATCCTTCTATGGTCAATTGCATCTATGTACTTGGCTGTAACTCCAAACATGACGTTGGGGCAGGTCCGCAACCACTCCTTCAACTCTTTGAGGGACCTAAAGAAGCAATGTTGATGAATCCTGAGCCAGGTGAGTCCTAATTCTTGCAGAATGGGGAGAACATAATGGGTTGTGGAGAAGTCTTCTTTGCTTCTTCCTCGACAGTGAAGCATCAGGGTCTTGTTGAATTCCTGGGCCCAAGGGAGTACTTCTCTCGGGAACCTTCTCTGATCATCGTGGAACTTTTGGGTGCAGTCACACTGAGTTGGGGTGCTGTCGGCAGGTGCCTTAGTAATTCAATCTGACTTCTACCCCCACACAAGCACTCTAAAAAGTCACAGAATTCTCTAATTGAATATAAATGGACTCAAAATAGAATAAACTCAAAATACATATGAAATAAGACTCATAGCAACTAAAAATCTAAATACTTGATGTAGGACCTCACGGTAACATGTGTTTAGTTCTGCAAAGAGTTGGTGACTGAATTGCCACACCTCAAGCACCTGACCAGTGTCCTCACTGAGCGTGCTCAGGATCTATAATTAGAGGAACTGGTCAGGCGCATGATTACGTATTGAAAATATAGAGGGCAGCACCTCCACCATCATCTCTAAGGTACATAGGCTGTTACAAAGACTTTACTCAATAGAAGGCACCTGACAGTGTCTGCAATCTACTACAATATTGAAGGGATGGTAGGAGCAGGATGGTATTTGGCCATTTTTAGATTCTCTGCAGTGAGCCCATATATATATCTGGAGCCTTGCCACATTAGAGGCTGGAGATGGCGATCAAGATTTCTTCACTGGATATGTGTAGGGAGTCTCCAGGGCAGGCAGCTTGTGAGGCCTCAACCTGTGAGATTATCTCTTTGACACCATCTCGAAAGTCTTGGATGCAGTGATCCTCACTCGACTGGCTAGCCAGGTTTGAAAAATGCCCCGTCCATATGTCTAATAGTTTGTCTGTGGTGCTATGGATACAATCATTAGCAACTATCTGTAACGGCCCGACGTTGATTTTCTATTCAAGCGCACTAGGTGGTGAAGAGAGAGCTTGGTCATTGTCCACTGCATCTGTGATTTTACAGATGAGCTGGTCTCTGCGTTTGGCATTTTCTCATCTTAGGGCAGCTCTAAGGGCCTGGGCTGATTTTTCCTAGTCTCAAGAGGGCCATCTCCCGGGCGTCCCGCTTCTTGCCATTTGTAGAATGCCCGTAAATTAAATCATGACACCCCTTGTCCCTCAGTTATCCCCCTGATGGACAAACAAACCATCACTAACACTTTCACCCTGAAGCCAGCAGCGTTACCCCACAACAATAGAGAACAGGCTCCAGGAACCTGATCCCCCATAAACCTTCTTGTCCCCCCCCCCTTTTTCCTTGGTTGGTCGAGTAGAGGGAGGATCATTAATTTATGATAATTCTATTGTGAAAAGTCGATTGGGGAAACAGCAGTGTTCAATTTCCAGGGGTACTATTGCTGTTTGTGGAATAAACAGGAGCAACCAACCCTTTATACAATCATTTTGTTACACTTTAATTTTCTTAAATAAGGCATCACCATTGACGGTGTTTTCTAAATTTGGTATGTTATTGGCTGTTGGTTGTCTTTGATATAGTTTAGTGTGGAAGTTTTCTAGGTTTTTATGAATGTCTTTTTGTTTTGTAATTACTTGGTCATTGTCTAGTTTTATTTCGCTAATGTTTTTATTAATGCGGTTTTTATTTTCAAGATTTAGGAAAAACTTACTAGGCTTCTCTCCATACTCAAGCCAATCAACCCTTGATCTGATGTAAGCACCCTTTAAAATTTCTTTGGCATTTTCTACTAGTTGACAGTTGAGGTCTGCTAAATTTTCGATGTCCAGAGTTGTTGCATTACCGGATGAGACTTTCAAGTCTAGATGCTCAATGGATTTTTCTAACTGTTTAATTTCTTGTTGGTTTTTAGTTTTCCTTCTCTGACTATACCTAATTATCTGCCTTCGAAGTGTTGCTAATAGAGTTTTTTTCAAAACAAGGATGGGTCAATCATGATTTCGAAACCGTGTGAAGTTGTTTCAATATATTCTGGGTTATATGGTGTTGCGGCATATATAGATTTGAATATGTTAATTTCTTTCCGAATCATAGTGATGAAATCCTTTTCTGAAAGTAAGCTGTTATTAAATTTCCAGGTTCCAGGGCCTCTATGTTCTTCTCCGAGAATTAATTTACAGGATATTGGGGCGTGATCTGCCTATACTTGGGGTTGATATTGTAGTTTTTTGTTATAGACATTAGTTCTTCATTACATAAGAAATAATCAAGGCGTGCCTGTTTCTTTGAAATTCCTTGGAACCATGTAAAGCGTTTAACATTCGGATTATTGATTCTCCAAGGATCTAATAATGTAAGGTAATTGCATAAGGTATTTATTGCCATAGACATTTTTTTATTGTTCTGGGCCTCATAATTGATGTTATCTAGGTTGTAGTTTCTAGTACAGTTCTAACCCAGATAGCACACTAGTGTTGGCCCAACAGTGGCTCCGCTGGTATGCCTACATCAATAGCCGACGGTGAGCCTTCAGAGGTTTGATCAGCGGGCCACTGACGGCCCTCTGGCGTAAACAAGGAGCAGTCGGACCACCATTGGACCTCCAATAATGCAGTTAGTGGCCCAACGTTGGGCCTCCCTTAAAGGTCTGTCGGCCTAACAGTGGCCCACTGGCGGCTCCACCAACGGCCCTACATTGATAGCCGACAGTTGGCCTTCAGAGGTTTGACCAGCGGGCCACTGACGGCCCTGTGGCGTAAACAAGTAGCAGTCGGAACACCATCGGACCTCCAATAATGGAGTTAGTGGCCCAACGTTGGGCCTCTCTTAATGATTTGTCGGCTCAACAGTGGCCCAGTGGGGGCTCCACCAACGGCCCTACATTGGTAACCAACAGTGGGCTTTTAAATTTCAGAGGTTTGACTGGTGGGGCACTGATGGTCCTCTGGTGTAACTAAGTAGCGGTTGGGCCATAACCGGACCACTAATAACAGTGGTTCCACCGGTGGCCCTACAATGGTTACTGACAGAGGGCCTTCAGAGGCTAGACCATTGGGCCACTGATGGTCCTGTGGTGTAAACAAGTAGCAGTCGGACCACCATCAGACCTCTAATAATGCAGTCAGTGGCCCAACGTAGGGCCCCTCTTAATGATCTTTCGGCGCAACATTGGTCTTTGTGACCTAGTGACATCATACTTATACTGAGATGAGATTCAAGAAATGGATAGCCAGGTTTTCACTATAGCGCATATGGTATTTGGTCTGTTGCTACCTATCCATTGATTTATTCATCTGAGACAAGATTAAGTACCGTAATTTCGCGTGTATAAGACACACTTTTTTACACAAATTTTTACCCATAATACGGGGGTGCGTCTTATACACAGAGCTAGAAATCCAGGGTGTTTTACATCGAGTCCCCAGGCCACATGGGGATCGGAAATTGATGACCCGCGATTACCATACCCCATATCAGAATAAACCTCTGGTATGTTTTCATTTCAATTGTGTTTCTAGCATGTTTAGCACGTCTCAACTTCAGTGGTATCGGTAAAACATTAAAAGTCCTATCTAGCCGTAGACAACTTAGTGAATTGTTTATGTTACCAGGCCCGTACAGCCGGTTCTATTTTAGGAACACTTATTACAATACACGGCATGAATGTCCGAGCCCCTATTGTCTTTAAAGCTGCATTATAGGTGACTTCAAATTACAATCAACGTAATGTTTGTCTGAATCCACTGCTAGTTTGTTCGTTTTTTTACAAAATAGCTAGAGACATGGACCAAAAAGGGGGTGCGCACTATACACTGTTTTAAAGGCCTGAACAAGGGGTGCGTCTTATATACGGATGCGTCTTATACACGCGAAATTACGGTAATCCTCAATGGGTTTGCGTTAAAATTCTTGTAACTTTCCTCATGACATCCCTGAAGGTAGGCCAACATGATTGCATGCATACCCCGAGTGAGAATTGTCACCCCAAATCCATCACTTGGCTAGTGCAATATACATGTTATTTAAGTACTGCCTCTGCGAATAAATAAACATCCAGCCTAATGAAATTTACAATGCTAGCATAATCAGAACCCCTTCAATTGCTACATGTAACTTTAAAATTCATAACCACCATTTTGTGCTGAAAATCAACAACTAAACATAACAATTACAGTTAAGATTAGTGTATGACTTAGATTTTATATGCAACAAGTCAAGTTATGAAGCCATTTCACAGCGAAATAAACAACATGATAAATAAAAATTACATATGGTTTTGACTTACCTTTGTATCTTCAAGAAAGACTGGTTTGTCCATACACCGCCATTTAAAATACACCATGAATGAGCAGCCAGTGGGCGGACATCGGACCGCTCTTTGGTCTGCCTACCCAAGAGCCACCAAGAAAGCCGACAATGGGCCGTTGTTGGCCCGCTCCATGATTTGCCAATCTACCACCAACTGAAATCCTCCATGACGGAGTCGGCAAAGGGTCGACGTAGGCCCGCTCTATGACCTTGCCTCCTAATACCACCCAAGAGCCACCTTTGCAGCAGACAATGGGCCATTGTTGGCCCGCGTTGGTTTGTCCATGCACCACCACCCAAAAGCCACCATGACAGAGCAGCCAGTGGGCTGACATTGGATCGCTCTTTGGTATGCCTACTCACTACATCTAAACATCCACCAGGAGTAACGGTGGCATCATTGATTTTAATTTACTTTACTAAAATGAATTGTTGGTCAAATCTGCTGATCCCAGAGAGAATGTCTGCCTGAATTGCCGTTCGCTATAAGGGGCCGATGACTTTATGTTGGGCCTTGACTAAAAACGATCTTTTATCTTTGAGTTATAATAAACATTTCCACAGTTGTGAAGTTGGGAATTTCTTCGAGAAAATCTATAGTTTAATGGATGTAAGTAATGCCTAGCCTTCATATAAAAATTGAGCTCTGTGAAGTTTAATGGGTGTAAGTATTAATTTATATCTGTCGATAAAGGAAATGTTCCATTAAGTTCCCTATGGCGTTGGTATTGTCACTTGCATGCACATGACTATTACTTTATGCAACTCCCACCCATTTACCCTCTATCTGCCCTTTCACACGTCCCTACATGCTGATCAGTGCCCTATCCATGTACCTACCACCTGTACTTTGAGCTTGGATCTGTGCGCCCGCCACTCACTTTTTGGGCACACAGATCCTTACTACATCGACAACTTCTACTCCTCCTGCGACCTTTAGCTCCTTGCCGCAACACTTGCCTTCCCCCTTCTCTGTAATTGTACTGTCCTCCCAGTACCTCTTTCAACGGGGCCCTACCTGAAACTTATAGGGTAGGGAGCAGGAGAACTGTTTTTTGCTTGTCTGTTTTTGGGCATATCTTGAGATAGCTAATAGGGCGTTTGCTGGTGTCAGATAGTAGTTGAGGAAAAATAGGAATTGAGTATAAGCAATATAGATAAGAGGTAAGTATGAAGATGAGAATTGTTTTATTCCAAAGTAAGAGGTACAGAAGTATAGAGGTAAGGCAATATATATTATTAGTCCGAATGACAGATAGATATAGAGTAGTTTTATACAGATAGCTGTTGTATCAGTCTAGAATAGACTTTTAAGTTTTTTCGTTTTGATTGATATAACTGATTGCACTTAAGTCTTATTGCTGATTGTCTTTACAGTATAGTATAGTGATGACAAACAATTGAGGTACATGAAATAATAGTATGTGTAACCAGTTTACATAAGTTGGTATCTTATAGATTCTCTGCAGCTGGATAGAGAATGTAATCGCTTGAAGAAAGCAGTGGATGGTTTTAAGCCGGTTGATTGTTAAAAAGAGGTTAAATGTGGTAGGGAAGTCTGACATTCCTTGGTATTGTAGAAGCGGGTAATTCATACAAAGAGGACAGAAGTGATATGTTTCTTTGGATCAGTATTCTGAATATAGTTAAGTGTAGAAGTAGAATTTAAAATGCTAGGTATATTTCAAACTAGTATCTCAGTGTATTAAGTTACTATTCAGCTGCTGGTAATCTATTGCAAAATTATACCCAGTGTTTAATGGCTTTCCCTCTCTTAGGTATAAGTATTATATGGGTGAGATAACAGTAGGACATGGATTGATTATAGTTCACAGATGAGAGTTACCTTTGGTGGAGAGGTTTTAAGACTGTTAGTGAATCTGTACCAAAGAAGTTTCACTCAGGCCTACTTTGAGATGATGGGTAAGTTAATGGCAATGTCTGTTGTCTGGGGAATGACGTTTGACTTGAAAAGTTTTAAGTTTTTTTAAGAATCAGAAAGCTTTTTGAAATTGCGAAAGGCGAGGAAGGTAAGTGAGAAGGAGGACAAGGGCAATAAATGAAAAGTTGACAGTGACTATGGTTTAGTTATCCAGTTTCCTCCAGGCTAGTTACGACCGAGCCTTATATTTGACTGAAACGTTTAACAAAATCACAGACTTCCCCCAATTAGAGTAGTGGTTGTACGGGTGACAATTAAGATACAATCTGATAAAACTATTCTGGGGTAACAAAAAAAAAAAAAAAAGATGTCGAGAAACATTACTTCTGATCATCCAAAGTCAGTGTTTTTGATTAAAGAAGGGGTGTTGTTTAACTGGAAAATGTCTGCGTTGTTTTATAATTAAGGGTGCCTTTTTTGGTAGAAACTTAGTGCTTTAGGGATTTTTAAAAAATTTGTTAACGGGCGTACGCAATACAGCACCTCCCAATACCAGAGTGCCCCCCCCCCCCCCCCCCCCTAGCAGCTCTGACACATTTTTGAAGAAAAAATCACCAGGAAAAATAAAATATGATGCATTTACATTCTCAATTAAAACAAATGGGCTAGGTTTTCTGATCCAGATCAGTCATAAATAATTATAAATGCACATTTTATATTTTTCTCCGTTTTTTTATGATTATTGTTCATTTTATTGTTGTTTTTGTTGTTGTTGAAAGGAACATGACCAGGTGCAAGTTTATTCAATGTGTTAGGAGAATTACTTATGTTTGCGATAGGTCTGTAGTGCAATTTTTTCAGCTGACAGTTAGTATGCTTTCTGTGCTGATTCTAGAGATTTTTATTATTATATTTCATGTAATTTAAACGTTCCTGTCAGAAAACGACACCCATCAAAATCGACTAAATATCCAGTACTCGGCACGTTATGCATAAAATATGACCATCTTGACTAATCAGAATAGGGGAAATCCGTTTGCTGCGGTATGACATTATGCTTCGCGGAGAAGCATCAGCGGGAAGATAGCAAAATGGCGTCCGCACATCAACCCGAAAGTCGATACTTGTCTTTATTAGGGCTTGCTGAAAGTTTTAGGACTTCAAATCCCCCAAACATAAAACTTTGTATTCATTGTTTACAGTCGATATTTAATTTTAAACCGCCGCCTCGAATCGAGGTGAGAACACACCTCCAACTCGGCACAATTCTCTTCACTCACACAAAAAACATTGATCTTGCAAGATCCCACTTAGAAAAAGCGGTAAGTTTAACAAATACGAGTAATTGTTAACAAGTGTGTTGTAAGGTAGGGAAATGATGAACATGTTTTTCTAATGTATTTACCTTTTCTTTTTTCCAGTGGAGACTTTCACAGAATGTATCCTTCAAGGTGGGGCAGTAATAACTAAGATGATTCTGACATGATGATTCTTGTGGATGAGGGAATCATCAAAGACAGTTGACAAAGGAGGACATTTGTCTCATATTGATAGCATAAATGGCTGAAAAGATTTCAATAATTTCAACTTGGTGTTAGAGAGTCAGTGTTCAGTCTATGAAATATGATTTCTTGTAGGTGATTGACATTCACATAACTGAAAGTGAAGTAAATGCCAATACGCTCCTGTCTGCTGGATTTTTACATCCATGGTCATGGATTTGCTATCTGGAGCATCCCTGCAATTACATGTACTCACATACTTAGTGATATTCCCCCTTTTAACCACATCAAGCTCTAAATTCATACCAAACCTTAGTAGATCAATAAAAACAAGTGGATATGAAACCAGCCCGTCAACTTGAATAGGCTAGCCACAACGCCCAATAGTTATATCATATGCTCTGATGATGCTGATGCACAGGATTTTCTGTATGTAAATGATACGAGAGCCCTGATTGGTCCTTTTTCCCCCATGACCTCACCCTGATCCCAGATCAGAAACCCCTGTCGTGTCCAGCCCTTCACTAAAGCGCATATATATAGTAATTGGTCTCTCGCTACATATCCATTCTCTTCTTCATCTAAGGCCGAACATAACGGTGCCCTGGCCAGTAAGCGAGCTTAGTTTCTAACTGGTACTTCTAGGATATACAAGTGAAATACATGCATTGAGGTCCAAGTGCCTTGGAGCTTACCTAAAGTTAATTTAGTGCTCGTTGGAATGGAGCCAATTTACATGGACTCTCTCTTGGTCGTGACGTTTGTCGACGCTTGTCATTATCCCTAACTTTTATCATATAAGTGGCTTAATTTTACAACACAATTTTTATTAATTTCGCTACATTCAGAAATGAAGTTGATTAAGAATATTGGTTTCTCTTAAAGAATAAATAGACAAAATAGTTTCTTCTTTCCTGTTATCCTCAATGAAGATGGAGGCGCCCATGATACTCCTTTCAATGCTAAGAATATACATTAGCACACGTTAGCATTAAGTGTGCTCTGTAAATTTGGCTTCGCCAAGTTAGAGCTATGCTCTAATTGCAATCACTAACCCTGAATAGTGCTACATGACTGCTACTGAATACTGGTTATGAAGTCCTTTTCCATCATTTAAACTTGTCATCATTTTGAATGTGTTATTGTTATGTACAGGGACTTCAGATTTCCCTGTATGTACTAAATTTTGAGCTGTAGATTTGCCAAAATAGAGTTCAACATCGAAGATAGATATTTGAACATGTCGGTGTATAGCCAGGGGTCTCAGATTTAGGTTCCTTGCACAGTGGGGAAGCACAAGCTTTGCAGCCAGGGGACCTTTGCTCTGTACAGGTTGTTAGTAGTTTACCTAGTTAATGTAAGTACACACGTTTCCTGACAAATAAAAGATGTGATTAAAAAAAATTCTGGTGAAAAAATAGCACGGAAATACTGTACATACAGAAGCACCAGTCAGGCATTCACATAACCAAATTCTGAACAATAACAATTTAGGGCGAGGCATGCTTTAATGCTAGACACTGCTATTATTCAATAGAGCTGTGCTTTTCCTCTGAAGTTATTACCTTAACTGGCGCCAGATTGCCTCATATGATGATGTCAAGTTTGAAGCAGCAAGTGTATTGGCACAGATATTCGAAAAACAGGTAGGTTCTGAACCTTTTCTCTTTGTAGGTATCTTGATATATATGGTGCAGCCTGTATGATTATAACTTCAATGTTTCTATCACTCTTTCATAACTGTAGAAACTAGAAAGTAGAAAAGATATGCTGTTTCTGAAATCAAAAGTAGAAATTCACTTATGGGTCTTTTACAATAGTTATGGGAGATAGACAAGAGTATAATCAGTATATATAAAGGAGTATATTCGGCTGAAGATATACCCTTCATAAGTGTATTAAAATATCCAAGGAAAAAAGTTAGTCCTAGTTTTCTCCACAGGGAATTTGGTGGAAATGATCATTTACATATTTTATGGAATTAATTCACCATCTTTACTTGAGGGGCAAGGTCTTCGCCGTCATGGTATCTGGGGCTCATTTGAAAACAAAAGCCTATAAAATCACACAACACAAAACTATGATATTCTTTATTATATGAGAAATTTCTAAAATATATTTTCCAATGTTATGTAGAATGTCATCGCAACTTACTAATTTTCTCTACTTTTTCAGAACCAAGTACAGCTGGCCAAACCAATTTTATCAAAAGCAATAGAAATATCTCAACAAGCCCCCTACTGGCACTGTCGCCTTCTTTTCCAGTTAGCTGTAAGTATTCCACTGTGGTCTTCCACTATTTTCCTTCCTTTAAGTCTCGTTACCTAAAAGCAATGTCCTCTACTACTTTGTAACCATGGGGCCCTCGGGCTACTTGTAAACATGCCAGAGGGCCTCACGGAAGATCCTTACCATTGGACTGATTCATCCTCTTTTTGAGTGTGTAAGAGGTTTTACTCATTCAGATCAAGTGAGCTCGTAATCCCAAGGAAGTACATGCTCACACTGCACCACATGTTGATACAGGTTTTCTACTGCACTTTTCATAAGATGGCATCAAGTATTCCTTAAAGGAGACAGCAAGTCTCATAAGCACCACCCATGGGCTGTAATTATGACTTGAATTTCATATGTCTAAGTCTATTTGTCTCGGCTTGAAATTAGCAATCCCTACTACTTAAAATATTAATGATAAATAGTCAATTGTTACAGAGGTATGAAATATTGTATTGAATATATTCTATGAAATATTGAAATAAATGTCATATTTATTGGTCTTTCAGCAACTTTTTGCCCAGGAGAGAGACATAGTATCTGCCACTCAGCTCTTAGGTGTAGGATCTGACTTTGCACAAGTTCACCGTGCAGAATGTTCTCGGATTTTGTTTTTACTTAGTAAAGGAATGGTAAGCTTTTTCATATATTCCTACATTATCATTTTTGGATAGTGTATATCTTTGAATACCAAGTGTAAAAAATATGCATGTGTTTGTAAATTGTAACTAAAATTAGTATAACTTAAATGGAGTTGTTACAAATATCCACTATGTTGATCAAGGCACATTCCCATTGCACAATGGGTAACAAGGTAAGATTTAGAGTATTGCCATTGTTGTCTGGCTGAATAACAGCTTATGCTAAACCGGTACTTACAAAATGTAAAAATTGAAAGTATCAATAAAGCTTTTATTTTCAATAGTTCTAAATCATTTCAATTAATTCAGAGGTAGTTAGGCTTGACTGATTTCTGGAAAGTGGGCTGTGTCTCTATCCAGAAAATCCCCATAAATTAAAATAAGATTACAGTGAGTTCTCAGAAATTTAGACCCTAGGAATTTGGGCCACCATAATTATTTTTCCAAGTAATTATTGGGACATATGGACCACCCTTGATCTATCGTTGGTAGCTATTTCACAAGGTATGGACAACTATTACTCTGCGTTGTCAGTATTTTCATAAAAGATGGGCCACCCTTAACCCATACAAAATTGTAACCATCAAAAAGTGTCCCAAATCACTGAGAATTTACAGTAACTCCATCGGATTACAACTGACTACCATCATAACATCATGCGAGTTGGATAGTGCCTTAGTAATTTTTGCTCGCTCCTCATTCCCCATTTTGCACTGTTTGCTGTCACTTGTTCTTTGTTTCATTCATTTTAGTTATTGCTAATAGACAAGCAGCTAACTAATGTTCATCAAGTCCTGTCCACTGCCGGTTCTCTCATCGAGAGTGCTTCCACAGGAAACCATTCACAACGGGAAGCTCTCAAGGTCTTTTTCCTCGTTCTACAAGTCTGTCATTTTCTCATGCATGGTCAAGTAAGTATATAATCATTGTGTTCATACTCTTAGCTAGCTGGGTGTGTGGGCGTCATTTGGACACTCAAACCCTTAAAAATTACCCCTTGGGACACCATAATATTTTTGTGAGTTATTTCTTGAATTGTCATTTTCAAACAAATCAATGAACTTCAGGATATTTGTTAAGTAAATACATTTTTATGGTTGTAATCTGAATATATTATGGTCCCCCTTGAAAAAGAGGACGCCCAAAGGTTTTACAATGGGCAACTTGGAGAGGTTAGTTTTGTCATTTGCCAATAGGTGGCAGGCCGACATCAAGTGCAGCAGCAGGGAATGGCTGAAGCAGCATGTTAGTGGGGCAGCTAAGGCACGATTTTGGGCCAAATCGTGCACTTTTTGTTAGAAGCATGAAACTTGGCAGAAGTATATTACCATGCATACTGATAAATTCTGGATATGGATCCACTGCGCTGGACTTTGGATCCACCTATTTTTGGGGCATTTTATCAAAAAACTGTTATCAAAAGAGTGAAAATTGTAATAACAGCTTTAAAATATTTTCCTTCAGATAGAACTTCATGAATCTTTTCTGAGAGGTAACACGTATAGCCCTTCAAGTACTAATCAAAATAAGATGAAGACCCACTTAAAATGTTTGTTGGTTGCCATGGTAACGAGGAATTTTGGCAGGAAAAAGCCAAAAATATGTGATTTTTGTAATATTGCGTTTTAAACAGTAGTTCTTTGATAGAGTGCAATGAATCTGAAGTAAATGTATTAACTTCAATACCAGAAAAAAAAAGTTGAGTAAAAATATTCATTAAATAGTCTAGGTTGCCATGGCCACAGGACTTCATATTATGACAAGTTCACTAAAATTGATGATATTGGTATTTTCATATCAAAAATGCATCTTTAAAAATGTTATCATCACTTAATTTTAATCTACTTAGTATGTACACTATGTGACACAATATTGAGAACATATTGAGCTTGTTATTCCCAAGGTTGCCATGGCAACAAGGTAAATTTCATTATAATGCCAAAAAAAGCTGAAAATATGCAGTTTGTGTTATACTGGATATTTAGAAGTTGTCTCTTTGATTAGTTGCAATAAATTTGGTGCAAATACAATTTCCCTATTACCACAAACAAAATTAGGATATAACTCATCGTGAATATCATTGGTTGCCATAGCAACAACATTTTCAATGGAGAAATGACAAAAAATAATGATTTTCTGGAAGTTTAGTTTGAACTGCACTATTTGTTTGGCAGCATAATTTCCTAAATATTTTCTCCAAGCTTCTAAATCAAACCCACAGGAGAATCTGTAGTATCTGGACACAGGTCCATAAGGCAGTGAAGGTCTGCCTTTGGTCTATGCCTCAGATTTAGATTTTGAGATAGTGATGGTGGATATGAATGGTTTTCATGGCAAAAGCACTGATCCAGATCTCCATCCCTCACTTGACATGATATGTGCAGCTGTGAAAATAAGGAGCATTACTGTTTCAGGGAAGATATCTGGTAGCCTTGGTATTGGAAACCACTCTTGTTGGAGGGGTACTTATCAGTGGGAACTTGGTTCTTCTGATATGGACACTAAATGGTGTTGTCCGTTTTACTAAGAATTCAGATACAAATACTTTGTACTGTTGTAACTTAAATGATGCAAGATATTATTAAAGTTTTAAATAAGTATGTTCATTAGAAAGATATTTTTACGCAGATATTTTTGAAAAAAAAAAGTATCTAAAAATCTTTTTTATTGACAAAGTTATTTTTATTTTTGTATTTTTATGTCTGTTGCTAAGGAGGCGGCCATCTTGTTTTCAAGGAGCAGAAATGAGCAGAAATTCATAAATACCTCCAAATTAACCCCTAAAAGTTACAGACATTACGTACTACACAATAACCCTTGAATACCATTCAGAAAAAGGTGTTGATGTTGTGCCCAAAATTATCTAAGTTCATACAAAACACTTAGTTTAAGCCATTATTACGAAAAAGACACACTTTGGCATTTATTAGATTGCCTGGTTACCATAGTAACGGAAGAACGAACAAACCGTTTGTGTTAAACTAGCATACAGTTGTTGCCAATGAAATCATGTTTGCTAGTTGCATTTAAAAAATAATCAATATTATCAAACAAAACTTCCAAAAAATCATTATTTTTTGTCATTTCTCCATTGAAAATGTTCTGTTGCTATGGCAACCAATGATATTCACGATGAGTTATATCCTAATTTTGTTTGTGGTAATAGGGAAATTGTATTTGCACCAAATTTATTGCAACTAATCAAAGAGACAACTTCTAAATATCCAGTATAACACAAACTGCATATTTTCAGCTTTTTTTGGCATTATAATGAAATTTGCCTTGTTGCCATGGCAACCTTGGGAATAACAAACTCAATATGTTCTCAATATTGTGTCACATAGTGTACATACTAACTAGATTAAAATTAAGTGATGATAACATTTTTAAAGATGCATTTTTGATATGAAAATACCAATATCATCAATTTTAGTGAACTTGTCATAATATGAAGTCCTGTTGCCATGGCAACCGAGACTATTTAATGAATGTTTTTACTCAACTTTTTTTTCTGGTATTGAAGTTAATACATTTACTTCAGATTCATTGCACTCTATCAAAGAACTACTGTTTAAAACGCAATATTACAAAAATCACATATTTTTGGCTTTTTCCCGCCAAAATTCCTCATTACCATGGCAACCAACAAACATTTTAAGTGGGACTTCATCTTATTTTGATTAGTACTTGAAGGGCTATACGTGTGCGAAATTTGGTGCTTTTGCCAATAAATTAACGAATTTTCACAAATCCGCTGGACTATGAAGCAAGTATGGCAGACTGTCAATTGCACTGGTAAGTGGCGCCATCTCCTGAGTGACACATGAACTACGCCTGTTCTGGCTGCAGTCCCCAAATTGCCCATTGGCAATTTCAAGTACCCAGTTCCTAAATCCTGGCTAAGACCCTGATTGGTTCTAACATTAATCAATCTATTTAAACACACACACACTGTGATAATGAATGCCATGCATAGAAGATTGTGCAATTATTCTGGCTCAAACAAAGCAATATGTTTGGTATCTATTTTTGGGATGGTCTGAAGTTCTATTCACGTCATAAATCTGCTTAGAATAAATTGCATGGTCAAGTAATTATATAATCAACCAGTCTTACATTATTCAATCTTTGTAAACACACACAATCACAAGAAAGGTCTTGCATAATGCAATTATACTGGCTCAAACAATGCAGTGTGTTAGACATCACATAACATCACCCCCCTTAAAATGAATCATTGAATATGCCTCACAGGATCATTCTTATGCAAAAAGATTAGAAATGATTATAGCAGCAGAATTAAGTAGCCCGAAATGTCGAACATATGTCTGAGTGTGTCTTTTGGCAGCTGTACAGTAACTGAATTGATGACAAATTGATATGACACTATTATTGTAGGTAAAAAGTGTGAAACCAGCCCTGAAACAACTGCAGCAAAGTATACAAAATATAACATCTGTTCATACAGATGATGGTAAGTACAGTGTGGCTATAGTAGTTCTAAGTAACTTTAGATGAAGTAGTTATTTCTTTTTCAAGTAAGTGTTGTTGCAGTAGTAATAATAGTAGATTTATTCTGAACATCTGATGTTAAGCATCATCTCTTTGTGAGGTGATTGTTATGAATATTAACAATCTTCCTGAAGTAAAAGTAGTTGTGAAGATGAATATTCTTTTTCTTAGGAATATGATGTAGTAAGGATATTTGTCTTCTCTAAAGGTTCTGCTTTCTTTCATTTTCTTAGATACTCCCAGCCTAGTTTAGATAAACATGAAACCTATTATGAACAACTCAGATGTGAATGCTATATCCAAGTCCCAATCATTCCGGATACATTGAAAACAGACGTCTGAGAATGTTTCACAGTATACAGCTTTAATTTGGAGTGCTAAAAATTTCTCCTTACAGACCTGCTGGAGGGTATTTATGCTACTATAAATTTGCGCATTCAAGCACTCAAACTATATTTATTGATGCATAGATATTTATTTGAATGATGTTATTTTGACGCTATCATGGTGAGCGTGAAAATAGAGAAAATTACATGCCTGTAAAAATACCAGTTATACATTACACATTTTGCATGTTTACCATTTCAGAGCCACTTCCCTCCAACCAGGCCGAGTTGTTTCAATGGCTGCCGAAGGAGCACATGTGCGTGCTGGTCTACCTGATCACGGTCATCCACTCCATGCAAGCAGGCTACATGGACAAGGCACAGAAATACACAGATAAAGCCCTCATGCAAATTGAAAAGCTCAAAAGTAAGTGGCTCAGCTATATGGTACAGAATACATAACTGTCAGCAAAACAACTGTTATTGGTGGGAGAAATCTTTTCAACTTAGGAGAGATGCTATGTTATGGCGTTCCAATGATTTGATTTTGGAAGTGCTTGATGTATTTATTTAAAGACATCCTGGAGTTTTCGTAAGGATAATTTTAGGGCATTTTTAGACTTAATGAGATCATACACAGGGGTGTACATTGTATGCAAGATTTATCAAAAAACTCTTATCTTTTCAAATATTTAAAGATGCTTTCTATTGAGGGTTTTAGCCAGAATTTTAGGAATGCCTGTCTAAAACAGCAATCACAGTATTTCTGCCCGTCCAGATTTAGCTATTTGGCTACTTCAAATAATTGAATCTTCATAGAAATGTTGTGCTTGTCTGAAAAGGAGTTTTTCCGGGAACTGCCTGTTCAAAAGGCAGACTGGACGGGTCCTGTTAAAGTCCCTGTTTCACATCCAGTATCACAGCTTGTTTTTCTTGTGCTCCCTGTTCTACTATCACAGCAGGTAAGCTGACAATCTTGTTATCATTTTTCAGTGCTCGATGCCCATCCCCTCCTGTCCTCCTTCCAAATCATGCTCCTAGAGCACATCATCCAGTGTCGCCTGATCATGGGCAACAAAACCCTCGCCATCCAGGAGATATTCCAGGCCTGTCACGTATGCCAACAGCAGCCCAAGCTATTCCAAACCCACGGAGCGCAGATCCACACGCTACTGGTAAGTCATTGATATTTGGGCAGTTACTGTGCATTGGTGTCTGCGTGCAGACTTGTCTGCAAGATATCTCAAAAACCTAACTCCAAGATGTAATGTCTAGCATTAGGTCGCTTAAATGTACATATATGAGGCTATCCAGAAATCTTCCGACACCTCAAATATGCAGATAAACTGCTGAAGGTCTTTTTGTGTGATATTCATGCTCATTTATAAACAAGGGAGGAATTTTATCTTTCTGCCTGCATTTTCGTAATTCCATTTGTTGCTGACATGATCTTTGTTTTATTTCAGGGTCTGTATGCGATGTCAATGAACTGCATGGAGGCCGCAGAGGGACAGTTCAACACAGCTTTACGGGTAAGACCATCACTTTCTGCCTAATCACCATAAGCAAACTGATTCCTGTTCCTGATTCCTGTAAAAAATGATTTATTCAAATATTTTCAAGAAAAGGGATTGGCAATTTTAGATTAGCACTGTCAGCTCCCTAAATTTTGCTAATAAAGAATGAGCTGCCTTATATAGATTTCCAGATACCAATTAAGTCAACTCAATATGAATTTTAAAACTATGATACAGTACTTAAATTTTTCAATTCGATACTTTTGCCAATTCAATATCAGTATTTGGTATTGTATCGAGTACAGGTACCTATTTCTATTCAAGAATATGATTTCGTAAGAAATATATTTCTCAATGTAGTCATGCTATTTTGAGGCATGGTATGATTGGGTTAAGCACTAAGTATTAGGAAAAACTGACTTGCACATTAGTTCAATGCATATAATATTTCATAAAATGGCTTTGAATGATTTTGTTCTTGAATGAATTACTGAAAAATCATCATTCATCCTAAAATCAATCTATTATTCCATCTTGTTTCAGTTATCAAGTGTGACGGACCTGTGGACGTTTATAAACCTGAATTTAGCAATTGTGTACTTAAGACAGAACAAAGCCCCGGAACTAATGGCTTTGCTGGAGCGGATAGATCCAGAGCGAGTTACAGCAAGGTATGTAGTCTAGCCCTAGGCCATGCGTTTTTCTTCTCTTATAACTTGCCTTAGAAGTTAGATTAGGTAGAATCAGGATTAGGTATGATGCCACCACCACTATCTACGCAGGGCGATAAGTAGGTCTGATGTCCCTATCAAAATATAGATGGCAGCACAGTTTTCAGGGGTTGTGGTATAGTGAGTCCCCTTGAGGATAATTACAGAACTAAACCTGGAGTGAAATCAACTCCAGGTAGATCAGTGAGACCTAGGAAAGAGCCAGTTGACACAGACTTGTAGCAAGTCTGCTCAGTAAGTATACCTACTCAAAACTTCAGTCTACCCTGATTTAGTTTAGAAACTCCTCACAGTGTGGCCGGAGTGAGATCTTTCCATTTTCTTATGGTTCTGGATGATGGCACCATCTATGTCTAGCCATAAAAAACTAATCTCTAGACATAAAGCAAAAATAGAGACCAGTGGTCCTCATTATAAAATTTCACTTAGTGTTTGGTGGGTGTTTGTGGTTAAGAATACAATGGACTTTCTATGAATTTGATGAAAGAAATCATTTATCTATTTGTTTTTCTTTAATTTATTTACAGCATGTAAGTACATTATTACATTTGATTTTCTGTAATTGTGTGTGCAAAGTGTGAAGGATTCTTGAACAAACACATTCTATTCGGTAGATTCCAACTAATGCTCTAGTGATAATCATCCTTAGCTGACTTGTTGATCAACAGCTTGATCAGAATTGACAAAGTTGCAATTGACTTGGGGTTAGTTAATGGTTTAGCCGAGTAATCTGGTTTCCTCCACCACTTACAACTGACTAATCAAGACTTAGCCGCAATATGACATAAAAAGGGATGAAAACCAAAATTCCTCTAAGGACCTGTATAAAAGACAAGATCTACTGAGAGGGCCTCCCGTATCTTACTTTGAACTGATATGGCTCCCAGTCAAGGATGAGGATTTGTGATATTTCTTGATCAAATTAAATCAAACAAGTCAGCTTAAAGCGCAGTCTATCTGAAAAGATGTTACCATGGGAAATGCTAAAAACCAGGTATAAACCTTTACAAAGCATAGCATGGGTAATGTCTTAAACCAGGTATAAATATCTAGAAGGCAGATGAATGTAATATGTACTTCATTATTGTTTTTGTTAAAAGGCCGTCAAGATTTTATAGGATGGTGGTAAGCTTATAAGAGTATCTATCTTACTCTGATATATATAAGAGGTGTACATAAAGAAACACCATGGATATGCTTGTTTTATTGGTTCTCAACATTACTTATCTTTTTACTTCCAGTTCGCATAGTTTAAAGGCATCAGCATTTTATGTTCGTGGATTACAAGCATTCTTCCAAACAGGCTACCATGATGCCAAGTAAGTTCTTCGATATTTTTTCTGATTCAATATTTCATGATGTGGTTCTCTCTTCTTTGTGAGAGGTATTGGCTTTGTAACAAAGTCAGCTATATCGGTCCATAACCCTCCATCTATATGATGATAAATCAGTGATTCTCAACATTTTGCAAGGAACACAATATTGTTGTGTTATAAACTATGCCGATTGCTTGCTCAAAATGACAATCATCTTAAGGTAAGGTAACTTTGTAACAGCTTCCCTATATAAGATAGATATTTTCCTTAATTGCCCTTGTGTACTAGACCAATACAACTCAACCATATGTAAACAAGTAGGGAGGTAGTTTCTTTCCAAGTTCAGTGAGAAAATTGAATTGTGGATATACTCTCCTAACTTTCTCTAAGTCAAATATCATAGAGTCTAGTGTGTATTTTTAGGTTACTGTGTAGCTCATTTTTTCTCTCATGTTTTTTCTTGCAGGCGATACCTCAGGGAGACATTGAAAATGGCAAATGCAGAGGACCTTAACCGATTAACGTCCTGTTCACTGGTGCTTCTGGGTCATATCTTCTTATCTCTGGGAAACAGCACAGTAAGTCATTTTTCTAGCTTCCACCAGGTGCAAAGCTTTGGTTCACAGGGCACGACATCAACTTTTGCGGCGACTTGGCCAGTTCTGCAAGTGAGATTCAACTTTCACTTGCTCTACTCCAACTTCCACCTGCCCATGCAGAATTGCGTTTCATAATGTTAATTTTAAAATCAAGTAAACTTGGTGCTGGCTTGTGAAAGCATATTTTCTAGGACAAGCTTGGATGCCACAAAACTTGCACACATTTTCAAAAGTAAACCCTAAATATATACAGTGCACTTGCGCAGTGTGGCAAGCAAGATACAGTTTTCACTTGCCCTTCATCTATAATTTACAAATTCTGCTTGCCCGGGGCAATGGGGCAAGCACCAATGTCAAGCCCTGGTTCAAGAGTTGGGAGATTTTGCATGCCAGTAAGAAAGTTGCATGAAGTAAACTTGTATTATGGCAGTGATAAGTTGACCTAGTTTTCTAAATATTTGGAGATTTGTTTTTAGATAAGAGTTCTGAAGAAATCTTTCATTCAAATATTTTGTGAAAATTGCTGTAATATGACCAATACAAAATTAAGAAAAACCCTGGCACATGGGTACTCATCTGAGAGTGCTCATCAAGAGCTATCCAATGAATACCAACATGACAGTGTTTAGATGATTTTCAAAAATCTTTGCGTCCTTGTGCTTTGGACGTTAGTAGCCTCAGCATTGGAAGGGTTATTTAAGGCCATTCTTATTGGATGCTTATGTTTTTCAGGAGGCAATGAACATGGTGAACCCAGCCATGCAGCTGGCCAGTAAAATCCCTGACGTACATGTGCAGCTCTGGGCCTCAGCATTACTGAAAGGTAAGCAACATTACAACAATCACAGAGTTCACTGACATCGTCAACCAGGGTCTAGAGACAGGATTTACAAACACAGTGCCCGTCAAATTTTTGGCCATCATGTTTTTCACGGGAGACCACAATATACTCACATTACAACCATAAACATGTATTTGCTTCGTAGAGTAAAACATAATAATCTTATTTTCATATTGTCATAATATTCTGAAAATTTCAATTTTATATCTAAATTCTTACCTGCTCACATTGGAAGCTATCTCCAGGGCTTGCTCTGGTCACCCAAAAGGTAGGCTCTCATTTGGCAGTCTCTCCCTATGGAAGATCCTTGCGATGATCATAGCGGAGGGTCTACTAAATGTAGCCTCCAAAATTAAAAATAGACCGTAGTTTGTGTGATCCCCGCTAGGGGCCGCACTGATACCGGTCGTGACGTCACGGTTGGCGCATGCGCCTTCATCCTCTTCTCTTTTGGGCGCCATTGCTCTGCCAATCGGTTTTTGAAAGCTCTCGGAAGTTTACGCTCGTTTATGCTATAAACTCGAGCATACAGTACAGACGTACAAGCGAGTATAACAGTGAGACCATTATACATCGCTGGGACAGGTAACTTGTCGGTATCTCTGTGTTTCCCTGTATATTTTGTCTTGTTTCCATCTGACCTTCGACGATGTCGTCGGCCAGCGTGTATAGCGTCGGTCCCGCGGCGGGACGACCTTCTTCTCAGATTCGGTGTGGGGCCTCGCCCTGCCCGAATTTCACCACTCGCCCTGCTCCTGACGTACCCTGGATCGCACACGGGTGCTGCTCTCGGCACACCCGTTGTGACAGGAACCATACCTGCACTGTGTGCGAATCCTGGACGGAGGAGACCTGGGTGGGATTCGATTCTTGGATGACCAAGAGAATCCAACGGTCTGAGAGGGATGCGGCCTATCGGGCCCGCAAAACTAAAGCACGCAGAGAACGTTCTCGTTCTCCGCGCTCTGACAAACCTTCAGGTTTGCCATTAGAGCGTGGTCGAGCTAGGACTCGACGTACCGCACCTGCGGTAACTCCCGCAGCTGCGGGAAGTGCGGTAAATACCGCAATCGCGGGAGATGCGGTAAATACCGCAAATGCGGTAAATCCCGCAAATGCGGGAGATGCGGGAAATCCCGCAATCGCGGTAACTGCGGTAACCTCCGCAACTGCGGTGACCTCCGCAACCGCGGTGTCAGCCTCTTCTACCGCATCTACGGGGAAGAGATCTGCGGGAAAATCTCCCACTCCTGAACACAGGAGGAGATCTCCAAGGAAGGCCATGCCTTCAACTCGTCTTCGTGATGAGTCACCCCCAACGAAGAAATCCCGCGGGACTGCTGCTCCTAGCAGAAAAAAGGGGGGGGCCACAAAGAGTGGTGCCTCAGAGGGGTCTTCTGGCCCCACTACTAGGAGCAGCACCCGGAGGACTGCTTCGGCAGCTGCTGCTACATCTGCGGTGATCACCGCACCTGCGGTATCTCCCGCAGTAGCAGTATCTCCATCGGTTGGGCGTACTCCAACAAAGGCTGCCTTGAAGTCATATGACGCAGCCCAGGTGGGAGTCGCCTCGCCGATGAGAGACCCCTTGTTCCCCGAACTCGAAGCGGATCCACTGGGGGGTGACCCCTATGTGGACCTGTTCGGAGAGGACTCTGACGGGGAGCACATTCCCTGTGGCCAGCAAGAAAACATGGAGAAGTTGTTTGAGCTGGCAGGGCGTGTAGGTTCTCAGGGTCATGGCCTGGTGGAAGAGGACTTGTTTCCCCCCCCAGTCCTGACTCTGGCTAATCAGCCACAACCACAGCCGACACCGAATGTACCTCCGGTGTTCGACATAGCGACGTTGGTGGCGGCCCTGAAGGCGGCAAATCCTCCTCCTCCGCCTCAGCAGCCAGATATGACACAGTCAATCTTGGCGATCACTCAGTCGCTTGTGGCGATCTCTCAGAAGCTGGATAAACCAGCTGCCCCTGAGAAAAGACCGCGATCTCCCTCTTTGTCTCCATCGAGGTGCTCACCTCCTCCGTCCAAGAGACCTCACCGCCGTGAGGCCTCTCCCTCGCCTACCAGGACGAGGTCCGGCCGGTCGTCACCGGCATCTTTGTCTCCCGGTCAGTTCTCCGACCAATCGGATGATGAAGACGACGATCACTTCGATGATCAAGTCGAGGAGGTCTTCGACCCCTGTGGTCTTCCGCCTGTAGAGGCGTGGTCTGAGCTCGATCGAGAGCTCTTGGGCGCAGCTTCCGACAAGCCTGCGGAACCTGTGGCTCCCCCTGAGGTGCCTCCGTCACTTCAGACAGCCGCGACGGCCTCCACGTCCACCGCTCCGGTGACGTCGGTCTACGCAAGGCTGGGTCCGCCTAGAGATGGGAGTGGGGATCACACGATCCCACCACACCCTGACCTCACTAGGTCGTGGCGCGAATCCTGGGAGGCGCAGGATTTTAAATTTTCTCGCCCTCTGGAGTTCGTGCCCGATCTCCATGCACTTGCGAAGGTGCTAAAGTTCTCCTCACCACCATCCGCTTCTCCTCCCCCGGAGGAGTCGGAGTTCAGTGTCTTTGCCACACCGACCTCACGTGCGGTGGAGGCACAAGCGCTATGGGCCCGTGACGGGGTCTCTAAGATAGCGTGTACTGTCGACGACAGACGGGTGGTGAAGGAGGCCGGGTCCTTCGGGGATTCTACCCTCGCGCGTTTCTTCCCTCTTGTCGAAGAGGACGAAACCTTGCTTAAGGTCCTCGAAGTGGACGCCGAGGTGACAGAATACATGCGATCCACCTACAAGTTGGATTGGGATCCGGCGAAGCCCTTTGGACCGAAAGGACCACATCCGGTGACCAAAGAGGCGGAGAGATTCGCAAAGCAAGTCGAATCGACTTCATCTCTCCTCGCGCGCCTCTCGATATATTTGCAGCGAACTCAAGGGTTCATTTCTGCGACTATAGTAAGTAGAGAGAAAGAGCGCGCTGCTCTCCTCGCGGGGTTGACGCCACCACCTATGCCAGAATGTATGGTGGACGAGACACTGGCCGGGGCCGTGTCTCTGGCCAACTATTTAACCGCAGCTATAGGACGCATCTCCACACGCCAGAAGTTGGAGGCGGGATTTGACCGTCGCATCCGATTCTTATCGGCAGCTCTGGCGGAGAACAAGAAAGTCGTGCCCACGATGGCCAGACTGCGTCTCAGAGAGCTTCCCCTGACAAAGGGTCTCATGTTTGCGGGCCAATGGACCCAAACAGTAGAGTCGACCACCAAGACCCAACTCTTGAGTGCGTCACAGGCTCAGTTAGCCCGTGACCAGCCCTCGACCTCGAAGCAATCGGGGGATCGTTTTCGGATCCCCTTCAAAAAAGGCAGAGGCTCGGGCGGCAAGTACAACAAGAAGGGTAAAAAAGGTGGTGGAGGCTCGAACTCCTCCTCGTCCGAGGGCGGTGGAGGTAGAGGTACCGGTAGAGGCCGTGGTAGGGGTCGAGGTGGAGGCGCCAAAAAAGACGCTTACTCCACCTATAACACCCCAAAACCAGCCCCCAAAGCTGATGCAGAATGATCAGCTTTGTCCGGTGGGGGGGCGATTAAGAGCGTTCGCCCACCTGTGGCCCCTGATTACGTCGGACCAGTTTGTACTGCAGACTGTAACCAAGGGCTACAGGATAGAGTTCACGGGGAACCCCCCAAGAACAAAGGAGCCCCGCTGCACCCCGATTCCTCGGAATCAGGCGCGACGTCAGGACCTCGAACGAGGCCTGGAGTCCATGCTCGAGAAACGGGCGATCAGGGAGATTCCCTTCCACGCGGACATACCGGGGTTTTACTCCCCTATCTTTCTGGTGGCCAAAGAGTCGGGCGGTTGGCGCCCGATTCTCAATTTAAAGGCGTTCAACAAATTCGTAAAGCCCCTATCCTTTCGGATGGAGACGCTACGAACAGTGATGGACTGCCTGGGAGAGGCCCACCAGCAGAGGCTAAAGACCTCCGAGCATTTGAGGGACTCCTCAATGTCAGAGACGTGGGCAGTCTCTATAGACTTAAGAGACGCCTACTTTCACGTCCCCGTAGCTCCCGAACACACACGGTTCCTCCGCTTTGCCTACGATGGCAGGGCGTACGAATTCCTGGTGCTCCCGTTCGGGCTCTCAACAGCACCTCGGGTGTTCACGAGGATTGTGCGAACCATCGAGGCGTTCCTCAAGATACAGGGTGTAGACATGCACCAGTATCTAGACGACTGGCTTCTAAAGAACCAGTCAAGGTCGCTTGTGGAACGTCAACGCGACCTCACACTGTTCTGGGTGACAAAACTGGGCTTCCTCGTAAACGAAGGAAAGTCCCAGTTGATACCCACACAGTTCCCAGCATTCCTGGGATCGACCCTCGACCTCATCAATATGCTCGTTTTCCCGAGCGAGAAGAGGGTCATCAGAGCGTCGCGACTGGCATCCTCGCTCCTAGCACGGAGCCCTCAGCCAGCGAAAACTTGGCAGAAGCTCTTAGGACATCTGTCCAGTCTGCGCGAGTTAGTCCCCATGGCGGTGACACATACTCGTCTGATCCAACTTATGCTCCACAGTCAGTGGACGCAAGTCTCGGACAGCCCATATCTCCGGATATACCCCGACCACGAATCGCTCAGAGAGCTGGAGTGGTGGGCATCGCGGGCCAACCTGACGGTGGGCCGGCCGTTTCTCAGGCCAGATCCGACTATGACGATAGTCACGGATGCCTCAATGGAGGGCTGGGGAGGTCACCTAGGAGACTGGGTGATCTCAGGTCAGTGGCCGCGGGCTTGGGCCAAGCACCACATCAACTGGCTCGAACTGCAGGCAGTATGGCTGACTCTGCAGCATTTTCTGCCTCAGGTACGGGACACTGCTGTGGATGTCCTTACGGACAATACCACTACAGTGGCCTACATCAACAAGGAGGGTGGAACTCAATCCCCCACCTTGTGCTACCTGGCACTGGACCTGTGGGCCTGGTGCAGGCAACACGGGATCTACCTGGTTGCCAACCACATATCGGGAGTCAGGAACGTCCTGGCGGACGCCCTGTCCAGGGGGAAACACAACCACCCTACGGAGTGGTCCCTCCACAAGACAGTGGTTCGGCTCATATTCGAGCATTGGCCGACTCCCCATGTGGATCTCTTCGCGTCAGAGAAGAACCACAAACTTCCAGTGTTCTTCTCAGTGCGCCCCTCTCAGACGTCGAGCGGAATAAACGCTCTGACGCAGAATTGGGAGAGTCTGTACGGGTACGCGTACCCGCCGACCAACCTCATCCCGAGGGTATTGAGGAAACTGAGGCTGCAGTGGTCAGCCCGGATCCTCCTAGTAGCCCCGTTCTGGCCCAGCCAGCCGTGGTTCCGTCAGCTGACCAGCATGCTGACAGACCTTCCGCGAGTGATCACACCCAAGGACAACCTCCTGAAGAACTCGGTCACGGGGATGTTTTACCCCAAACCGGACAGAATGAGACTGGCTGTATGGCCGCTGTCCGCAAATCCTTCGTTGACCGAGGCTTTTCGCAGGGAGTTGCAGAGACGGCAGCCAGGGCCAGGCGAGAATCAACTTGCCGGCTTTATGATTCCCGTCTTCTCCACTACCGACGATGGTGTGTGGAGCGAGGTGTGGGTCCCGCTGAGGCCCCTGTAGCGGAAGTCGCGGAATTCCTGAATGGCCTGCGGACGGTGAAGCATAAGGGGAAGCCCTTAGCTCCGTCAGCCATTGCAGGTTACAAATCTGCCATCGCAGCCATTCATAGAGGTTTTCCGGATGGGACAACTGTGTCGTCCAACACGGATTTGTCGACCCTTATTAAGGGTCTGTTTGTGGTTTCCGCCAGACCAAGGACGCTCAATGAGACTTGGGATCTCCCGACGGTACTCAAATACCTAGCGGGCCCTCCCTTTGAGCCGATTCACACGGCACCATTGAGGTCGGTGGCGGTCAAGACAGCTTTCCTACTGCAACTGGCTTCGGCCAGGCGAGGAAGCTGGGTCCATTCCTGCAGGATAGACGCATGTCATCTGCGGTGGGAAAATGGAGGAGTCCGTCTTCTCCCATCCCTCCTATTGGACAAAAACCAGTCGGTCTCGTTTACTCCTAGTGAGGTGTTTCTCCTCAGCCTGAAGGAGTTCTCGCCAGACGACAAAGTACATTGCCCTGTCCGGGCCCTGAAATGGTACTTGGAATTAACCAAGCCCTTGCGAGGGGATGAAAAAGCCCTTTTCATTCGGTCAAGGGAGCCTTATACTAAGGCTACCAAGAGTACAGTCGCTGGTTGGGTCAAAGAGGCCATAGCGGGGGCGTTCTCGCACCTTCCTAAGGAACGGAGGCAACGCATGGGCATTAGAGCCCACGACACCAGAGGGGTCGCAACTACTTGGGCTACAATGGCCGGAGTGCCATTTGAAGCTATTATGGATGCCGCAGCCTGGAGCCGGCCGCAAACTTTTGCGCAGTTCTATCTTAAAGATCTTCCTGCAACAAAAGGCAGGTTTAGTAGAGCAGTGCTGGTCACGGCTGGCACAGCTTCTAGGAAATAGAACTGATCCTTCCACAGCTTTTCTTGGCGGTGGTACTCTGCTTCCAATGTGAGCAGGTAAGAATTTAGATATAAAACAGGAAATTAGAAGTAATTTCTTTTTTATAATAAATACTTACCTGCGATCATTGCCCACCCTTCTGTATCCTCCCCTAGAATCCGTTCTTCCATGATGGTATTTAACGCCAAAAATGAGAAGAGGATGAAGGCGCATGCGCCAACCGTGACGTCACGACCGGTATCAGTGCGGCCCCTAGCGGGGATCACACAAACTACGGTCTATTTTTAATTTTGGAGGCTACATTTAGTAGACCCTCCGCTATGATCATCGCAAGGATCTTCCATAGGGAGAGACTGCCAAATGAGAGCCTACCTTTTGGGTGACCAGAGCAAGCCCTGGAGATAGCTTCCAATGATCGCAGGTAAGTATTTATTATAAAAAAGAAATTACTTCTAATTTCCTGTTTTCAGCAGGCGCTGACCCTTATTATGCTTTTCATTTATAGCAATGACAGTATAGGTTAAATTTCTTTTTTAGAGAGGAAGTATCCTATAAGGAAAAATCAAAAAAGTCTAAATACCATAAATTCTCGGAAATTTAGACCATAATTATTTTGCAAAATAATTAATGGGAAATCTTTGCAACCCACAATTTATCACCAGTTGCCATTTCACAAAATAAGGATCTAGCAGTAAATCTTGCTGATTCAACATCAAGGAATATTTTAGAAAACATGGGCCACACTGAGTCCATAAAGATTGTGTCCCAATTTGCTGAGACTTATGGTAGTGAAAATCTAAAATTTTGAAGGTAAAAAGTTACAGATTCGACTGTGTTTTAGTAGCATTGTTCTTTTGCTGCTAGCTTTAAAAAAACATTGAAAAAGCTCAGGTGCAGTCTCCATAGTTAGATGAAGTGTGTCAATGTCAGTTCTCTATATTACATTGTCTTTGTATTGCAGATCTCTACCGTATGTGTGGAGACCCTGTTCGGGAGGCAGAGGGATACAGAATGCATGACAGTTTTACCCAATCTCTACTCAATGACCATTTCCAGTCTTCTCAGCAGTCCGAACATGGCCTCATCCAGGTAATATTGTGCCAAAGTTTTTGAGTTATACTTAGTTGGAACAATTAAAGTTGCTACTCTGATCATGACCAACTTTTTATAAACATACGAAAAGAAGCACAATGAAACTGCCATGAGCCCAAAAACTAAAACAAAAAAAAGAACCAAAATTAGGGTAAAACCAAATCTTAAATACTGTAAAACCCTTTATTACCACGCACATTATTATTCACGCAACTGCCGTATGAATCTGATCGCGGCCATTTAATTACACGCATCAACTGTACCACCGTTAGATGGAGCATTGTTGTGCTATTTTGAACATATATCAGCGCCAGTAATATACACGATATCATTACCTAGTGCGAAATGCGTGAAATTAAAAGGAGCGCGATAATGATGGGTTTTACAGTAGACCTAAAGTTTAGAAGTAAACCAAGGCTAAGCAAACCATACAATCATATTAAAATGTTGACGCCATTGGCGTCCCTCTTGTTTATACAGACCTTAAAAAATTGATTGTGGTCGATGAATCAAATACAATATTCTTAGAAATTTTCTTTTTGATTCAAGTTTTATTCATTCAAAACATCTATTGACTGGAATGCCAGGAAACTCTCAGTATATTAACTCAGTTTACACAATTTGGTTGTCCTGCAAAAAAATAAGTTGCACATACAGCAAGTTGCATCTAAGCATTTTGTCAGTAGATTTCACTGTCATATTTAAAGAGGCTGGTTGTTATGGTATAGTATGATACCTGCTTTACTTGCGGTACCTGTTATCCAGTGGCTGTTGTGGCAAATTGAGGCGTAACCTACATAAAATCAATTGATAAACAAAAAATATTATCGTTGGTAAACATTTGAAATTAGTTTCATTATCACAGCAAATCCATAAGTAATTTCAATTTTATTTTTAATCGAAACATTAAAAAATGTGGAAAAAATAGATGTTGTCTATTAACCAATTGCTCTTATTTGGCCTATTTATATCATTCCATTTCAACATTGACAGAACTCCCATAGTGTTGTATTATTGTTTAAGCTTATTCCTGATTTATTTTGTGGTCTAACATTGAATCATTCGAATGTAAATAGTTTCCAAACTTACCGTTCTTTGGAAGTTGTCCTAAATTGCATAGCGAGAATATGAATAGTTTCAAAAGTCCTCGATTGTTCTTTTTAAGTTGTCTTACATACGTTGTTGTTATTTTTTCCAGTGGACGGACGGGCCGTGTCCCTTTCACCTAAGCAGCAACTCCGCGCTGAACACCAGCACGGCCTTATAGTGTTCACTCCAACCAAGCTCCAGTTAGCGACCAGGAAAAGTAAATTATTGTACTGGGCAGGGGAGATCAATATTTTTATGGAACGATCTTTCTACCCGTGGATTATTGTAAAAAGGTGTAATATAGTACTGGAAAACCTAGTGCAGATTTAAGGAGAATAAAGTAACCTAATAATTTTTTTATGAGATGACATATCCTTAGCCTTTTTGAATCCATTGGCAGCCATTTTTTTACAGGACGGTGGATCTGTGTTTGAGCAGCTGTTTGCATATCAATGTATAGATAGATGTCTTTTTTAGGGAAAGACAAATGTGCTGTTGTATCTGAGTTTAAACTCTGCTCAGACTCCTATTTTTCTATGACTTGTAATTGTTGTAAAATAATGCATGCTTTTCCATGGTCAAACACTTCCTACTGGGAGATGAGTTTCATAATGCATCATGCCCACAATCCCACTCGTCAATTCTAATTGTTTATCTAAAATGAGTTTATTGAAAGTAATGTTTTTGCCTGAAGGCGAAACATAACCTTTGTTTTAAAAATCCTTATGATTAGCTTGGCTTCTCAAGGTACTTGAATGAATCAGAGTCTTAGCCAGGATTTAAAAAATGCCTGTCTAAAACAGCAATTCCTTAATTTCTGCCCGTCCAGATTTAGCTACTTGGCTACTTCAAATCATGATACCAACTAGATTTAATAGCCTATTTTGGCAATAAGGGCAAATTACATTTCAGCCATGTCATAGAAGATGGGTTGTCAGTGTTAGGAAAATGGTTGGTTATTACCCCCAAAAATTCAAAATTGAAAATTCTTCAAAGAAATGTTTGCCAAAGGACAGGCTGGACTGGTCCTGGCTTAGTCCCTGGTATGAATATTAGACAGTATGGTGAGCTCTGCTGATGAATTAGATATCTCTCTCAGCCTTTATTTAACCAATAAATCACTTGCTGCTTTTGGCCCCTGTGAGCATTATTGGGTTAAAAATCCCTAGAATTAACCAATTATTTATTTTCTGAAAATGATCTCTCCTTACCTTTGGCCCCATTTACCCCCTAATGATACACATTACAAATGCAGATTTTTAAACTCCATGAATTCCATTTTATTTTAATATAATGAATATTAACTGAGAATGCTTGTATGACATGGCATAGGGTGCAAGGGGTTATTCTAGATTGGGTTATTTGAAAAAGAAAATTCTGTAACAGAATTAAATGAGCCTCATGCCCCAGGGTGAAGTGAATTCGCTTTTCAGCATTCTTTATTGTATGTCTCCGCCTTGTCAGTGATCATATCTTTATATCAATCATTTATTGGCAATAATCTATTCTATGCAAAGGTAGTGCTATGATATGTTCATGATTGCATCAGGAGATCTCTACAACCACCATCCAAAAGGGCCCATCCACAGCTGCTTTCAGATCAAGTTTAGAAAGATTTTTAAGATTTATGAAACTTATTTAAGTAAAAGAGAAAATCTGATAATTTCAAGACATTTTTCTTGAAAAGATTACTTAAGAATTCATGACATTGACAATTAACAATGTCATAAAAAAGCATATTTTTGCTTGCGACGAAGAGATGATAATTGAATGACTTGACCATACCAACCGAACAGCTTTTAATATGAATTACTGGTCATTTTTGGGCAAAGGATATTTTTGGCATGATTATTTCTCTATCAGAAGTTCTTATGATATTGCTATGGTCATTATTCTAGCACAGAAATGTGCTTGTTGAACATAAATCTTCACAACAACATGTCAAGTATCCATCTAGCTTTCTTGTGGTAACGGTGGAAACAAATACCAGTAGTTCTCAAATTTTCTTTGTCATACCCACTTTAAAGAGGTAATCTATAATCTATAACCGTGCAATGAACTATGAAATGACCAAAAAACATGTATGTGATAGGTAACATATTTAAAAAAAGCTACCTAAGTGACCACTTCAGAAAATTTTTTCTAACGTAGAATTCTTCTAGTTACAGTATTCTGTTTGAGCTCAGAAGATTTGTACATTACTACTTGGATTGACATTCGCTCATACATGACCAGGGTCCTGGCCAGGATGGAGATACTGGGTGTCCAAAATTGACAATTGTAAATTTTGTGGGCATCTAGATTTCTAGGGACCACTATATACTCGAATTAAAACCATAAATATGTTTACTTATTGGAGTAAGGCATAATGTTCTTATACAATACCATAAGGATAATATTGGGGTGAAAAAAAATTCAAATATATGCTTGAAATTGACATTTAAAGAAAATCCTCACAAAAAATTGGGGTGCCCTGAAGGATGATTTTTGAGGTTTTGGATGTCCAAATGACGCCCAGGCACCCTGCTGGCTAAGACCATGTCCATGCCTATTGTAACCTTAGGTGTCCTGACTATCTAGAGCATTCTTAAAGAAATATTTGAAGGGAGAATACTTATCAGAAACCCTCCAAATTTGTGCTTTATTCCAAAATCATATTAAAAAGAATCTGTGGGCTGTAGGACACCTGTCAAGATCTGCTTACATGAGTGGGCTGAGGTTTTGGAGCTAGTTTCCATCATTCAAGTGAGTAATAGAAACCGTGTTGCTAGTAAGTAAAGTTGGTATTTGTGATCATCGTCATAAAAGTGTAGTTTTTCAATACAAGTCCACGTTTTCACAATTAAATTAATTTTATCTGACTTTCGTGGAAATTTGAATGTTATTTTAATTCATTACCACACTTATTTCAGCACTGTCAAAAACATTGAAGTGAGTGATTATCATTCCTTAAAATATAAATAATTATTTTCAGGAGTTATATTTAGCGCTCTTTCAGACATGTGTCAAATATTTAACTTCCATGTTTGACCACCAAACTTCATATTTCACTTTTCTGAAGGATTGGTTTACTTTTCTGGAATACATATAAAGATATAATGTCAAATCCATACAATAAAATGAACAAGTAGGCATTGATTATACACAGATTCTCATAGGGAATTAATTGAAATCAAATGGTGCTTAAGTACAGACAATGCTCATACATATGACGAAGATTCATTAGAAAATTTATCTCTTACTATGCAGTACTTGTGAAATGGAGATATTGATGAGAAGGGATTTGTCAGTTGGTCATATCATTTTGTTATCATAAGAGATTCTTTTATGTAATCTTATCAACATATTCGTAACTGATGGACGCTAATGATTCTGTCTTTTATTTGTATCTTTGAAACCAACAGTCTGGCTGGTTAAGAAATTATTAATTATATCTTTGTTGCCAGAGTATTTTTCCTAAAATATATTGATATCTAATGTTGACCAGAACCTGACACGCAACAGCATCAAATATTTTGTGAATTTTTTTCTGAATTCCAAGCCTATTTTCAAAAAATTGTAAGGTCCAAATGACATTTGTCAAGCAGATTCCTAGGTTTGAATGGGTTCTAATATTCAACAGAACAGGTTTGTAGAATTTATTTTTACCTTTATAATGAAAGGAGGTAGAATGAAGGGCTGAAAAATGGAGGTCACACCAAACAGATGTTTCATAGGAAGGGAGGGCCATAGCCCACGGCTACTGAACCTCTAGGACTACTAGAACTAGGGATGTAGTAGCCCCATTATAGTACATGTACTGAATTATAGGGAACCTTTAGTAAAGGCACATCTAACCCTTATGCTACTGATGGGTAATTTGAGCAACACAAAATGATGCAAGAAACCTGAGAAATTACTGATACCCTTACATATGGGTACTCATCTGACAGTACTCAGCGAGAACTTTCAAATGAATACCAACATGACAGGGTTTAGATGGGTTTCAAAATTCTTTGCCTCGTGTTTTGGAAGAAAGTAGCCTCAACATCATAAGGTTTAAAGCACTATGTGTGCTACTAATTCTCACAGAAAGGGGTCCCGGGACTACTATATCTTGGGGACTAGTAGCCCAACATTTTCTAATGGAATCTTTTGGAAGTGAAACTGAAAGGTCACAAGGTGCAGAACAAAAAATCATGTGTGGCAGAGTATACTTACAACTGAAAAATATGCAAGTACTTCTGTCCTCTTTTTCAAAAATATTCAATACTTCATTATGAAAAGTGTTTATTATTTAAAATACTGCAAAATACTGTTTAGAGTATATTTCAGATGGTAGGCTCCATTTATATTCAAGATTTATTATAGAAAATATGAGTTACAAACAAATGTCTTGCAGATGACTTGGGAATGTTCAACACAAATACTTGAAACAAACTGTGGTTCTTAGCTCAAATCTGTGGTCTTACCCATTATGTAACTCATTTCTCTTGACGGTCAAAAAAGAGTATTATAATGATCCATGTTATCGGTAAAACTTTGTTTGAATATGCAATTATTTTTGAAGGTAAATTTTGAATAGATTATACTGTGTAGTTGCCTTTTAAATATTTTGAAAACCATCCATACCTTAATATGATAAGAGAAGTCATCGTTAGCCTAAACTGGTCTTCAAATATTCCTTTTAACCCTTATGCTACTGATGGCTAATTTGACCGATACAGAATGATGCAAAAACCTTAAAAATGACTGAAACCCTGGCATATGGGTACTCATTTGATAGTATTCAGCAGGAGCTTTCCAATGAATACCAACATGTCAGGTTTTAGATGGTTTTCAAAACTTATGGCATTTTTCTGCCATGGACGAAAGTAGCCTTAGTGCTTAATCGGGCGAATACGGTATAGAGTCACTCCTAGAAAAGAACGGTCTGGAGTAAGGATATGGAACCCTGAACAAATAAGCTTGCATATTCCCAAAATTTACTTATTTTGCTATAAATATGACATCATGTCCATTATGTACATTTTTCATCTTCATGACATTGCTTGATACTGCTGTAATTATGCATCCATGTTGTGTTTTAGATAGACCTTTTGAGTCCACCGCTGTTGTTTAACATGTATTGTGTAGGGAGAGTTCAGAGGTGCAGACAGATGTGCAATGTTCTCCAGAAAGCTGATAACTGTGTATTATAGTATATGACCAGAATTGATAATAAACCCTTTGTAAAGACTGTGCGTTTTGCTATTAATTTTACTTTTATTATATGTTTATTTTTATGATTTGACCTGGAAGAATGCAAGAAAAGGTTCCGAGAATTTTGCCCAGGGCATCAAAAAGTTTCCAGTGTTGGGAATTGTTAATTTTTTTTCGCTTCATTTAGTTGTTCAGAATTACAATCACAGAGAAACCTCTGGTTGTGCACACCCCGGAAATGTGAACCAATCTGAATGTAAACACTTTCCTGGTCCCATCTGTATCTTTTACATTATGAAAAGATCTCTGAGATGTGAACACCCCCCTAATGTGAATGCTGTTGCCATGATCCAAAGGTGATTGAATCTCTGATGTTTCATTGCAAATTTGCAATTAATTAGAAATGATCTCTAAGTAGGGGTGTCTGTACCAAGAAACAGTGCTAGAGTGGTATCATGTATGGCAATGTATGCATTTTGAAATGACAAGCCTAAGAACTAATTTTTGTTGGATTTCCTCATGAATCCATGGGTAATCCAGCACTGAATCTAAGTGAAGGATAGAATCAATTACTGTGTATGGAATTTATTGTGCCAACACTAGTATCTTCTACATAAAGTCCTACCAAATGCCCCTTCATCCTTAACAACTAGTGTCCTATTGTCCCAAAAATCCTACCATAAAGAATGTGACAACTTAAAATGAAAGCTATTGCCAAAATTTGAGCTATCACCTATAACAGCAATCAATATTTTTAGACAAAAATATCTTCAATTTGTGATCAACGTTTTTCAAAAAAAAATGCCCATCCTATAACTCTTCATCTCTAAAAATGCATCTTCTATTATAAGGAGATCCCTTTCATTAGACCTGTATAGGGTTTGTGTATTCAAAATTCAGAATTGACATCCCTCAAGCCTGGAGTTCCCCTTGAAAAGTGGATGCATTTATGATAAGTTCGAAAATACATTTGAAACAGTGAATTTGGAATAAGAACTATTCTACAATGGTTTATATTCTCAACTAGATAATATAAACTATTACTAAATGAATTGACCTTTGACCTATTTTCAGAATGACCCCACATGCAAATATATTTTAAGCGAACATGTAGCAGTGTTCTAAAATTATGAACCACAGTTGATGCTGATAAATTTCTTAATTTCTAATTTTCTACACATTGCGCTAAGATAAAGAAAACACTAGAATTCATGACAGACCAGCTTGACACTGCAGTATGGTTCTTGCATGTTTAAAATGATCTCCACTTCTCAGGGGCCAGTTTTTCGAAGTAATACTGGGATAGGAGATGTTCCGAGTTCAGTTGGAGGACATGTGACGTCCACTTCTCTTACAATATCAGTACAGGAAAGCCCACAGACAATATCCCCCCCCCCCCCCCCCCCCCTTCAAAGGAGGTTACTAGTAAATACATTGGTGTGTACCAAAGCACTGCTTTTATTCAATGCTCAGAATGATATATACGTAACAGATTTATTCAGTGATTTCTCATCAAACCTATTTTCAGCCATGGGGTTACCTCCACTGCCAAGTGGTCTAATGAACCACCCACCATCTGCTTGGTCTCTCTCCACTGCAAATTCCAGGGTTTAATCCTGCTTGAAGCTCATGAGGAAGTTGTTAGTTACTGTCTGTGGGTTAGTCATTGACTTTCCCACCAGGTCTCTGCTTTTATGGCTAAGCATGACTTTGTCTAGAGTGGCAGGAAAAGTGACTATGAACAGAATTGAATCTATCTATTCGAGGACCACACATATTTTTTTTTCTTTTTAAAAAATATATTTCAAAATATAAAAATATAAAACATTTTTGCTGAAAAGGGGTGAGATATTGAGGAAGCAAGCATTTTCCCTTTGGCTGGAATTAAGATTTAAGTTAAACCTCAAACTGTTTGTGGATATGCTATAACTACCAAGCTTCCAAGACCAAAGGAGATAAAAGATGAACAAAAACCAATATAACCATAATGTATGAATAATAAAATATGAATATCAAATAAGAATTAAAAATGAAAATTGAAAATATAAATTGAAAATAAAAATAAAAGCAAAATATTTAATATTGTGTTAAATAGTAAAAGAAAATATCCCTTTCCACCAAAAACCTGTGTAGTGCAGTGAGAGGCACTTTACTAAGGCAATTAATGGGATGGACTGGGGCACCTGCTTGGGCTTAGGCCTACAGTTGTTACCTACAGCCTACAGGCAGTGATCTATGTTGTGCTTACATCCCTGTATAAAGAAGCTGTGGCCTTATAGAAGTGCTAAACAAAGAGATACAGCGTTTAATGATTGATGTCAGCAATGGTGTGAATTAAGGTGATGGATCTCTAAACAATCAATATGTTTTGCATAATATTTTCATATTACACTTGTCACCTCATCCTGCTTCTTGGGGAAAATGTGGTTGCCATTGGAAACCAGTGACATGTGACCTGACCCCTCTCCAGCTGGGTAAATAATGGGCCGGTGTCACATGACTAGTCACAGACCAATAGCGTTTGAGCTAAAATTAGCAACTGTAAACAAGTAAACAACTGTTTGTTTGCTCCTTGCCACAGAAGGTGGAAACCCCACATCTGCTGTAGAAGCCATCAAGTAAAAGAGGTCAGCCATATTTTTGGGGTGAATATTTGTGTCAGCAGGGAAAGTTCATGCAAATGTCTATGAACCCCAAAGGGTGAATCCCCGTAAGGACCTCAATTGGAAATTTACCGAAATTTTGAAAATTGATACATGGAATTTATCAGAAGATTGATATCGCTTGGAATTACCGGAATTCCATAGAATTATCACCAACGGCGACAAAGCTGTCATTGCGAGTACCCACCGGGCACTGACTTCACTCTGGACGGGGCGCCTGACGTCTTGGTAAGTTGGCAAAATTTTGGAATTCTGTATACTGGCTAGACTTCCAACGGCTGTTTTAACTGTCCTAAGTTAAGAATTATTCTAAATTAGCCGGTATTTCGGGTCTATGTGAACTCAGTTTGAATATCTGCGCCATTTTCAGATATAGATTTTAGAGCAGCAAAGGGAAATCCATGCCATTCAAATGGCGGCGAATCTTGGGAGATTATGCAATTATGGGGCTCAATATCAACTCTCGATTCTGTCGAACCTAGAAATCTCAAACATGTTATGAAGATCATTTACCCATGAAAAGACCATACACTTAAAGTTGTCGTACGACCTTTTGTCTTATGTTGTCTGTAATGTTTACTTTTGATGGTGAAACCCCTCTTACAATTAACTGATGAAGAAGTAGATTCTCCTAACCTTAATCCATTGTTGTACATCAGTGCAATTTAGCACAAGTACCTCTGATGTGGTGTGAAACTTATCAAAATTGTATGCAATATAAGTGTATCAACTTGCCTGGTGAAATATTTGTTAATAAAGGTGATTTTGAGAATATAAACAAAGCCATGTGTACAGGAAATAGTTGCGCACGTGGGTTCACTATTTGTGTAGAAGCCGGTTGGCTGAATGAGTATGAATGAAGTTGTAATGTCATCAACTCCATTGGCATTGGTAGGACTAAGACTATGGAACATCAATGAAATAAAGCCATTTTCTTCAAACTAGTTACCAGCACACAAGACGAAATGACTGTATTCATCTTAATGGATTCTTTTGGTGTTATTCTTTAATTTCTAACCAATTGATAAAGTATATTATTGTCTTGAAGAGCAGTCAAAAATGACACACCTCTGGCCAATATCACATGTCAAAAAAGTAATTTGACTCAGACTACGTAGGCCTACTCTGATCAGATATGGCATTTTGTTATACTTTATGTTAACTTGAGGTTAAATGTATAACAGGTAAAATGAATGATTGATAGCAAAAGTGTGAGAGACAGCGATAAACCATGGAGTGGAAGCCAAAATATGCAATTGAAAATACATTCCTAGTGTAAATTGCCTGGTCACAAAGTGAATCAATGTATGATTTGGTATCAATAAAGGAATAGAACTCATTCGCTGCTTCACATATTCTCATATATTCTTGTCCATGTAAAAGTCATGTTGGACCAGAAACTGTGTATGTACAGAGTTTTGAATGTGTCAGGACTATCAGCAGCACGTGTAGCATGTCAGAGACATGTCTATGCCTTAGGTAGGGCTACTCATAGAGTCTGGCCATTGTTTACCATACATGATGGGACTTTATACACATATTCTGGACCCATCCTTGGTCTAATTGGAAGAAAATTTACTTCAGTTCGACCATAAATCTCCCTCTAGAATAGTAATAATAGGAGCATGTATTTATTTTTTATGAACATATATGCACTCTGTGAGGTCTACGAAGTGTGCTCTGCGAAGTAAATGCCAGGGATAAGTAATGGTTGCGATGTAGACTGACATTGTACCCTGCTAAACCTTTTAAGTGGTGTATTTTAATCAATTAGATGATACATATGATAACAAAAGCAAGGTATGATGTAGGGGCCCAACTGAAATCGGGACTTGTATATATATCAGGTCCCACTATATATCGCATATTTTATATGCTTATGTCTCTATATAGGCAGGGTTCACCCTTAACCGGCGCAAATGCACTAGATATTAAAATCTGCACCTAAAATATATGAGCCTATGGGCCCGAATTGCACCTAGACTTCCTACTCTTCCAACCATACATTTAAGAGTGATATCATTGTCAGATAGATTAAGAAATTAAGTCTGAGTTATCATATGCATGGTTTCGAGGAGGATGTCAGTCAGGACAGCTGATTGCAAGAGCTGATTATAAGACCCAGGCTCCTGATATTTCTTGTGGGCGCCTAGATTCTTCTTTGCTAGGCGCCCTAAGAGCACCTTGCAAAAATGTTTAAGATCGCTCCCTGATAGGTAGGCATCAGTAGTCAGTAGATATCATAGTGAACATGGGCAGGTTATGACTTTTGATATTTTTCTTGTTTGCTGACAAAAAGGGGGATTGTCCCTTTTGGAATTTCTTTGTGCCCCTTGACAGGGTTCACCCTTAACAGGCGCAAATGCGCCTAGATTTTTGGATCTGCACCTAGAATATGTGAACCTGGGCGCCCAAATTGCACCATGACTTCTAACTCTTACAACCTTATATTTAAGAGTGATGTCAGCTAGATTAAGAAATTAAGTCTTGAGTTCTCATATGCAGGGTTTCTAGGAGGATGTCAGTCAGGACCAATGATCGCAAGAGAGCTGTCTGTAAGACTCAGGCTCCTGATATTTCTTGTGGGCGCCTAGATTCTTTTTTGCTAGGCGCCCGAAGAGCGTCTTGCAATAATTTTTAAGATCGATCCCTGAATGATAATCATTATCATATCATTTGGCATGGTTGGGGCACCCATTTCCCCAGGGTCAAACCCAATGTCTTAGCCAGGATTTAGAAACTGAGTGCCTTAAATTGGCAGAACTTTGTAAAATTTTTGGGCGTCCAAAATTTTAACCCTTATCCTGCTAACCACAACAATTGGCGTGGTGTGCAGTAGTGCTTATAGGTTTCACAGCAGGATAAGGGTTAAGGGGGATCACAATATACTCATATTTCAACCATAAATTTGTATAAATTCATCAAAATAAGGCATGATATCATTAAACAATGTCATGAGAATTATAAGGAGATGAAAAAAAATCAATAATAATCTTGGGATTGAGATTTTTAGAAGTTCAACACTAAAAAATTTGGGTGTCCTGAGGTGTTCTTTTTAAGGGTTTGGGTACACGTACAAAAAGGCACCCAGACGCCCTGCTGGCTAAGACCATGGTCAAACCTATTCAGCTAACACTGTGGTGGTCTGTGGAGTGTATGTATGTACAGCCATATACCTCACTTTCTAACCAAGGAAATGTGTACCATCTAAAAGAGTGATAAATGAGAAATCCTTGTGAGAAACATGAATGTAATTGTATTCAATTCTCCTATAGTAATACTCCAAAATGGTTAATTAGTTCTTACAACATCTGACAGACAATTCAATTGACTCTTTAATAGGACATTTTTTATTTCGAAAATTGGGTCTTAGACCGTTTCTTTGAGATGTTTCTAAAGATGTATTTTGTATGCCAACAGGGCAAATGCTGCAACTTTATCTGTGCTCCAGGCTGAGGTCCCTGGTTAGTGGTTAATCTGCCATTATCTTATTCACCTAAGTGGAGGTACAATTACTTGATGGAGCGACAGATGAATGGGAAATCTAATTTAGGATTTACCACAAGGATATGATAATGACTGGTTGATCAAGCTGACAGGTAGAGGCATACCAATCCGTGATCTACAAAGTATATTGCTCTTTGGAGGTGACTGTTAGCAATGCCATACTACCGGTGGAATCTTCTTGAAAAACAATATCAAAAAAGGGTCTTAGCCAGGAATGAGAAACTCAGGGAATCATGGAAGTCTAATTTCACGGATATGATGATGACTGGTTGATCAAGCAGACCTGTAGAGGCAAACTAATCTATACAAAGTATATTGCTCATTGGAAGTGACAGTTGGCAATGCCATCCACTACCACTAGAATATTCTTGAAAAACAATATCAAAAACAGGGTCTTAGCCAGGTTTTAGAAACTGGATGTCCAAATGTGAAATGGTTAATGGTTGGGCATCCAATTTTTGAAGAGAGACCACAACAGGGTCTTAGCCAGGATTTAGAAACTGGGTGCCTAAAATTTTTGAGGGGGACCACAATACACTCAGATTTCAACCATAAACATGTGTGAATTTATCAAGATAAGACATGATATCCTTATACAATGTCATAGGAATATTATGGAGATGAAAAAAATGATTATACGCTTGAGATTGACATTTTAAGAAATTCCTCACCAAAAAAATTGGGTGTCCTGAGTGGTGCTTTTTAAGGGTTTGGGTGTCCAAAAAGTCACCCAGACGCCCTGCTGGCTAAGACCATGGGTCACCACAATATCCTCAGATTACAACCACAAACATGTATTTGCTCATTGAAATAAGGCTTGATGGATTGCTAAACAATGTCATGGAATGTATATTGGGGTAACAACATTTTCAACTATATGTAAATGTCATTTTAAGAATGTATGCTCAAACAAACTGTGTCCTGAGGGGTGGTTTTTGAGGAATTGGGTGTCCAAATGATGTCCAGATGCCCTGCTGGATAAGACTGATAAAAAATTAAGGTTTCAGAAAGTTGCCACATTGACATGTCATAAGGAACAGACTTGTCAAGTTGTAAGAAATGGCATCTTTCATCATTTAACTAGAAATAAATAGAGGGGTCACCTGATCTAGGTCATACAATCACCTTAGTTGTATTTTGAAAGCCAATCTAAAGAATTTATCATATTGGAGAGATTCCTAAATTTTATAGATTTATTGAGATATAGAATTACAGGAGTCAGATCTATGTAAACATATCCCATTTATCAAATCCAGTCATTATTAATGTTACTTTTTGAACAATGTACATTTTCACAATGCACATTTTATGTAGCATCTTTCAAATAACTGATCTAGCCATGCCATGCAGAAAACCAGTTCATACCAGTTCTACCTTTGTTTGATTTATATGGGATGCTAATGCACCTGCTGTTGCCATGGCGATGAACTAAAGATGACAAAAAAAAGGCTTGGTTGAGGAGGAGGCTGATGGGAAAGAAGGGGAAGGGAATAATTGCCAGGGAGCTGCTCCGCTGGTACTGGCTGAGTGCTGCTGCCACAGTGTCACACTAGTTAGTCAATAGACTAATGCACTGTTTAATATTGTTTGCTAATTATCTCTGGAACACTATCTTGGATGAGACCTAGTAGGGTTAATAAAACTGCTGTAGGAATTACTGCAGCATGGGGTTTATGTTATACAGGATTTGCAATTATTACAATGCCGATTCTGATTCTAAGCTCTCTTTTATGGACTAAATGACCCAACATTAACATCATGCACATTATACTAAAGATTTGGGTGTTGATTTTATCACGTAATTGTGAAATGTGCAGTATTTACTTCTAATTTGACAGTTTTATGCTTTTAAACTGAAGGTGAATGCCAGTCTGTATTTGAGGGGTAAGAGAGGGGAATCTGGGGATTATTTCATTTTCTGATTTCTCAGTTTCATGAATTCCTGCAACTTGGATTCATGGTTACAGTGTTCAACTTAAGAGCTCGCCCGGGTGTGAATCACACCCTGATATTTGGGCGGGCGAGCCACAGCCAAAAACAGCTCGCCCGGGGGACGAGCTGCTTTTCCTGCATCCCTACCAATTCCCTGGCTTGCTTTACTGAAAAAAACAACCTGGCTGCAGGAAATAGCTAAAAATATGCGTTCTGCACATGTTGATGCTCAACTTTATAATGTAAACGATACAAGAGCCCTTAGTGGTCTTTGTCTCCTAGTGACGTCACACTGAGATGAGGTTTGGGTAGCCAGGTCTTCACTATAGCGCATATGGTAATAGGTCTCTCTGACACTATATATCAATTGTTTTATTTATCTAAATATGTTATGTCATTATATAGGCTGGGCCAGGGGGCGAGAAGCTCCAGAAAGCTGGGCGAGCTGGAGCTGAAAATTTTTCGAGCTCACACTTCGGGCGAGCTCATTTAATTTTTTATTTCTAACCCTGTGGTTATAAGTTTGCAATCCAAGGTATCGGATAGTATCGTCAACCGTCCTAAACTTCAGTCTTGCTAGCCCATTCTTACCTGGAAATCTCTGATATAAATCGTCTTGATATGTACATTGCACTTGGTTCCGACTTACATTTCTCCTTCAAATATTTGCATCTAGATACGCCATCTAGCAGTGATCAGGTCAAAAAAAATGTCCAATCTAAATACTCAGGATATTTTGAACACCTTGGAAAAAGGTGTTTGCCTGAATAACACATCTCTTGAGCATGTTTTTGGGAAATAGCAAGTTGATGTTCATTTAAATGCCTAAGTTAGGGCCTAAGTTTGTAACATATTGAGCAGGGTTGCTATCTCATGAAGATTAGGGCCCAAGGAAATACTTATGGGCCTAGTCTGGCAATATCATTGCAATATGAGCAATGTTTCTGATTACTAATGAAGATATAAAAAACATAGTAGTGGTGTTTTTGGACGCCACAGGCATGAATTGGGTAAGACCAATACGCGGTAGCCTACCATGCCTGAATTTTTAACTAAAACAGCAGGGACCAAGAATATATTTTAATGGCATTGGCCCCCTAAAAATAGCCCTATTGTTGAAGCCTGCCGGGCTGCCAAGAACAGTAAGAATGCTTAGATCATAGATGGGGCTCGATGCACCAGTGAAATGTGAACCTTTCTGATTTTAGCATCCACATGTAAACCATGTGATTCTACCAATGAGGAAGTGAAAGTGCATAATCTTACTTTTCAAGTTACTAAATGCTGCATACACTCTTTACTTCCTGGATATCTTATACAAACAGGGATCTTATACTAGAAGCTTTATAAACACCTGTGATTAGATATAGCCGATAAGGAAATGTCTAAAGAAAAAGTATTTTTCACTCGGTAGTGATTCACCATGTCTGGTGATTTGGGAAAGGGTACCCTAATACACACAACTCAATGGTAGATGGGCATCCAATTTTCAGAATGAATATTATGAAAGGCCTGAAGATCAGTGAAACAGATAAACCGTATTGGTTTTATTTATAGGTCTATTATACATCATTTTACACAGTATTTTTTATGTACCTACAGTAACCTATTTAAATGTAGATATCTCAACATACTGCTAGTGGTTTTACAACTACATGTATGGATTAGTTGAAGGTGTTGGAACATTTGCTGCACATATTGATCTTTGAATGTTATCATTATTTTTTGTAAATGTCACCTCAGTGGTTTAATTTCTTTTTATATACCTGTTTGCAAGGGCAAAATTGATATTCAGTTCTGTGTCATTTCGACATCCTACATCTTTGAAATAACAAGAGTTCAATGCATCAAGTTCAATGTGAATGCTAGGACATGTTAATGACAATTTGCATTTTCTCAAAGTGATTACATGTCTGTGATTGTCTGAATATAATGTTGACTTTGTGGTATCCCTCAAAACAAACAAAAAACAACAACAGGCACCTGAATTGTGATAGCCCTGGCGACTACATGTACTTTCTAGTTCTTGACTAGAGCTCCTTGACAGATGCTGACATGGAATCTAGATTAGGGGTTTAACATGGTATTGATCAATTTATTCAAATAAAGGGAATTGATGCATTGCTTCTAAGAAGTTGTTATCGGTCATCAAATAAGACTATCTACCCTCCCCAAATAATTTGCAATATCTGCAATATCTTTACTATATATTAGTGATGTAATTCTCTATGTTTCTGAGATGCACTTAAGATATTGGTAATGGTCCCTCAAGGAAGGAGTGCTGTAGAGCCAGGAGGGAAATTCAAGGTCAGACACGGCCTGTGATCAGCATCATCCTGTGCTGTGTATGGAGAGCCAGGTGTCATGTGATCATGAGAATGATTGACAGGTGGCGGGCTGGCATGCCCCACCCCCTCCCAGCTGATTATGCAGAGAAGCTGCCCAAGCTAAGCAGCCTCCTGTGATTAATGATGCATGATACATGCGCCGCCATGTTTGTTACATGTTAACCCTTAACACATCCCAACTCTCATGCACTCCCCGTTCCCACCCCTCCCTCAAAACTGCTACATGGACAGTGGCTCCCTCTGGTGGGCAATCATATAACTACAATAGGATACCTATTAATTACCCTTTTCCCTTGGTTATAGTATTGAAGAGTGAGTGACCTAGTAAGCCTGCCCAAGTGACATTGAAATATTATCCTATAGAGCCGTAGCTTTCGGCATGATCAGTTTCTATCGCATTCCTTCAGTGATTGGCAAGTTCTCACTTCTGGTTCACGGAGACATGTTTCAAGCTTCCAAGGAACTGGTTCGTGGGATATCTTGGGTGTGAGCAAATCTGGTGCTTGATTCGAGCTGAGCTCTCTGGAGCATTTTTGGAATCAATACTTGTAGCAGCATCTTTGAGGGTGCCTTGCTTCACTCTTGTTGTAATGGATCCATATGTGTAGCACCATCTATCACAGGAAAACGCTCATCAATTCATCTGACTTCCGAGTTAATCATGAAGAGAACTGCATCATAGCACATCCAAATCGGAGAGCCTGAAAAAGCATGACTATTTCTTCAGATGAGAATAAGGTACTTATTCTTCAAGGACCATAATTACTGATTAGAGTCCAACATTAGTCAGCATGGTTTTATACCTTGTAAGCTCTAAAATTGACTCAAGAAACATGCAGATATGAATACAAATTACAAAGTCACTTTAAGTTTTCACTGTACCCCAAGTATAGGTTTGTGATTTAAACTGGCAATGCCAGCCATCAGTATATAGGGGTTGATTTAAGTGGTAAGTATGTCAGACTGGGTCATGTTAACCCTTATGCTGCTGGTGACTAATGTGGCCATTACAAAATGATGCAAAAAAACACTGGAAAATGACTGAAATCCTGGCACATGGGTACTCATCTGAGAGTACTCAGCGGTAGCTTTTCAATGAATACCAACATGGCAGGGTTTAGATGGTTTTCAAAGGTCTTTGTGCTTTGGACGAAAGTAGCTTCAGCATTAGAAGGGTTAAGCTGGGACAAATAGCCTTAGGGCAGGCCAAATCTGCTTGCCGAAAACTGCTGCCTGGCTTGGGAGCCACCCATCAGTTCTGAAAACAAAGGGTCTCAAGAAACCATTCAGCTAGGATCAGTAGGGATCAACATTCACTTCGAAAGTCTATCTGCATTGTAGGTCAAGTGAACTTCTATAGCAGGGTCTTAGACAGGATTTAGAAACTGGGTGCTTAAAATTGCCGATTGTAATTGTTTTTCCTATGGAGACCACAATGTACTTTAATTACAACCACAGCACATGTGTTTACTTGTTGAAACAATGTGAAATATTGTTATTCAATATCATGGGATTTATATTGCCTTTGGGAAAAAGATTCAGCTATATAAATGACAGTACTTAATTACTGGGTGTACTGAGGGGTCATTTTCGATGGTTTGGGTGTCCAAAGCATGCCCAGACACCCTGCTTACCAAGACTGTTTTATAGTCTACCTGCCTTATAGGGCAAGTGAACTTTCATTTGTTAGAGCCAAGTGAAATGTTGGTCAAATTCTTACAAAGATATGCCATTGTCAAACATTTGCACTAGTAAGTTTTCTATACATGTTATAAATATAGCGGAGTCCTCGGACAACACATAATTTTGAGTTTCAGTCTAGAAGAAATCTTTAACCCTTCCAATGCGGAGGCTACTTTCGTCCAAAGTACAAGGACACAAAGATTTTAGATAGACATCTAAACCATGTTGTGTTTGTATTCATTTGATAGCTCTCGCTGAGAACTCAGATGAGTATCCATCATTTTTCAGGTTTTTTGCATCATTCTGTATTGCCTAAATTAGCCACCAACAAGTAAATGCCCAGTCTTCATCTACTTGTGTATGGATTTGACAGGTGACAGAGTGCATCCATCATAACTGAGTATCTATTTATATAATGGCTTTGTTGATTTTCAAATGTTGCTGCGTTTATGTACAATACGAATGAGTCATCTGACCTTGTTTAGCTGGTATTGATTATTCTCTTATTGAAGACCAGACACAACTGCGGCAGTGAGGAAAATAGTGGAAGAAACCTGTGATATCATGTTAACCACATGATGCCTGTAGCACCATGAGCAGGGTCTTGCCTAGGATTTGGAAATAGAGGGTCAAAACTGACGATATATGGAATTCTGGGTGACAGTTATGCATTATACAAGAATAATCATATCAATCCTGTATATATTGACATAGTGAGACAAAGTTTGCTTCTTTACATCATTTAATGTACCTATTGTTTATTGTGAAATATTCCTTGTCTAGACTCAACAAATACAGAAAATATTACAAAACACAATACAGATGGGTGTCATTTTATCAGGATACAGTTTGACCAATTTGAAGTCTTTATGACCAAATCAACTTGAAGAAATGTTCATCAGAGCATGACCAACTTTGCCAATAACCCCCAATGACTATGTTCAAAGTCATCATTAAGAAGTAATTGAGAAGTTTTTGGTCACCAGTGTAAGGTTTGTTGAATAAGGGCTGACCTAAAAATGTCAAACTAGTATATATACCAAACAGGGCTCAACATTGGTGCTTGCCCCGTTGCCCCGGGCAAGTATAATCTGTAAATTATAGCTGAAGGGCAAGTGAAAACTGTATCTTGCTTGCCCCGCTGGGCAAGTACGCTGTATATATTTCAGGGTTAATTTTGAGAATGTGTGCAAGTTTTGTGGTCTGACATTAACCCTTATCCTGCTAACCACAACAATTGTCGTGGTGTGCAGTAGTGTTCATAGGTTTCACAACTGGATAAGGGTTAAAGCTTGTCCTAGAAAATCTGCTTTCACATGCCAGCACCATGTTCTTCTTGGTTTTAAATGAAACATTATAAGACATACAATTTTTCAAGGGCAGGTGAAAGTTGGAGTAGGGCAAGTGGAAGTTGAATCACACTTGTCCTACTAGGCAAGTCACCGCAAAAGTTAATGTCGTGCCCTGCCAAAGAATGTTGTATTAGATTTTATTTAGCTGTGAAACCCTATGGTATGGAAACTGGAACCCAATGCTAGAAAAGCACTCTGAGGACACAAGCTTGGAAAATAACAGTTATTTACTGTTTCATAGGTAATTGACGCGTCCTTATTATTTCTGATATTTCATGAGTTCAATATCTAAAGGTTAAATAAACCTATTTTGAGGTGAAGGTCTAGACGTGTACACTATCTATGACTATGACCTTACAAATCAAGACTACCTCACCATCCTATTTAGGAATTTAAATGCTTCAAATATACACATCCAACACTAGGGAGTTTCCATACCAAATCATCTTATATTTAAACCTAAGTGTGGAAAGGCATATAGAATTATATACTCAATGCTATACCTGGGCCTGACCATAATAAATACTTTGATTATCCCTATACAACCCTGGACTGTACAGACATACTCTACTTGAAATTCTTATTCACTTTGATTTTATTCAAAGAATTGTATTGCTGTTGATGAAGTAAAATTTTGGGAAGGGAAATTGCCAAAAAACAATTTCCCTGTGGAGAAGATCTCCTTAAGGGAGAGAATAGGGCTAGAAGCTAGAGCTATAAAAGTATATCCCTTATGAATGTAAAGTGTAAAGAAACAATGAATATGGCACAACAATGAGGGCAAAAGATTACATTTAGAATTGTCATTGATAGCCAGGGGTCCGGCTTTGGTTGAAAACTTTGTTAGTTTGGGAGACATCAGGACTTAGGGTTCTCACATCGTCATAGCCCCATAGCTTTGCTAAATCCTGTAGTCCTTTCCTAGAAACAATTTTCAAAAATTATAGCTATATCTTTTCACTGTTAAATTTCATTTTAAACTGTACTAAAGGACAACTGTTGTGAAACAGTATTCTTTAACTGACCATATTCTTGGTTTTCCTCTTAGCATGATCCCAAAAGTGCTTTGCTTTCAGCCATCAACGCTATTTATATATAAAGACAAATATTGTTATAGTCCCCTACAATATTCTGTTATCTCAGGCTGTGGGGCTTGTTGTTAGGCCTAAAAAAAAGTTGTTTGTTTCCTGTAACCCTACCCTAACAAGTTTTTATTCAAAAAAATCCCTACCCTAAAGTTTTTTTTCGCCCTCCCAACTCCCAATCAATGAAAAACATGCATAAAACACACATTTTTGACCAAAAAAATTATGCAATTTTTTAATTTTTACCGACCTACCTACCCTATTTCTTTCCGGATCGTTACAGGAAACAAACAATTAATTTTTTTAGGCCTTATATAGTTACGCCCTGTTGGAAAGTGTCGTCTAGCTTTTTATCCTCCCGAAGGCACTGTTATATCATGAGGTGGAGCCAAGTTGGATACCGAAGCCTGAGGGTGGATAGCAGGCTGGACCGCACTTCCTAGTAGGGTGTGACAAATTTATAACCTGCTTTTCCATGGTAGATACATAATATTGCTGGCTAAGAGATGCTGTCAATTATTGCACTAGGCTTTGTGGTGATATTGAATTCAGACATTCAATATTAAATCTACACAGTGTTAACGGCTGCATGCCTGAGCAGCCTGACACCTATTGGCCTAGCAGCATTGAGAATCACAGCAGAGGGGGTGATAATGCAGTTCATTACTGCAAATCTGAAAAAATATATATGCATATACTGCATGGTCTTAGCCAATATTTGGAAACAGGGTGTCCAAATACAGGTTTCATAGACTTTTGCGTGTCCAAAGTACATACTACTAATAAAATAAACCCTATATATTTAAAGGTTTAGCCTTTTTAGGCCAGTTGCTGCTTTGTGTGTCTTATAAAAGTGACACTACAGCTTCTACATCTTCTATCTTCTAAGAAAAGTCATCATCAGCAAATTCGGACATAAATTTTTGGGAACGCGTCCAAACTGTCAAAAAACAGTGTCCTGGGTGTCCAAATGACACGCTGGACGCATAGGCGGCTAAGCCCCTGATATACCGTCATGGTTTCTGTACTGTAACTCAAAGTATATTCTGGCGAGATGTCTGGAAAAGGGGCAGCAACTTTTAAAGTAACAACCCAACCTAGGTATAAGAATATAAGCAGAAGATGAAATCTGTCAGCTGGTTTTGTTCCTTTCTCAAACACTCACAAGTCACAACGTGTAATTACTGACGAGGAACGTTCATTTTTAGAAGGTCAAACTACAAGTCTTGAACTGGTTCCTTCCACAAATAGATTTCTGGGTCGACTTTCTCGATTCTCAGTCTAGGTTTTTGTATTGACCTGTTGATCTTCTGATCTCCAGTTGTCCCACACAAGGCCTATTGATGTATATGAACTGCTGTACTCTAGTCTAGGCTGAAGACATTGGAGTGCCTCTGGCACTGGACAGTTTACGTGTAATACTACATGAATTGGTGTTATTTTGAAATAGGACATATTTTAACATGATAACATCGAACTTGGAATAGTTGTACGCTATTTTCCATTAATACTTAAGACCATACCTGATGACTCCAGGCTAAATACAGTATGTTATATGATAGTATTCTTTTTTGGCCTTGATCTTTTTGCAACAAACATATCATTGTACATGTATGTCAAATCAATTTAGTCGCATCAAAATGATGTTGTTGGTTATTTTCATAATTAGTCCATCAGGTTGCAACATAGGTTGCAATACAATTATTTTTTGAGCGGGGCAAGCTGCCCCTAAAGTTGACTTGCCTAGCCTGCACTTCCACTTGCCCCGCCACTCTGTTAAACAAAGGTGATATTGGACTTAGCCTAAAACATTACTTGCCGAGCGTGGCAAGTCAGGGTCTTGTTCAGCTTGCCCCATTGCCATTTTTTGTCGAATTAACTTGCAATGGGACAAGTGGTTATGTTGCACGCTGTCCATGTTTCCTGGGACTAATTTTTGTCTTCATCTCAAATAATACCCTTCATGACAGATAGCACAAAAATAGTTGAGTTGTTAATGAATTTCTATGGATAGAATGTTATTACTCTAGATCGTAGCTTTTCATTGTCCCCGCTGTGGAGACATTCTTATCATGGACTATTCACGGTGTTGAACCAGTAATAACAACAGGGCTCGAAATTAAGATTTTATCCAGGGAGTACTTGCATCTTCTAAAGCTACCTAGAGGTGTTGTGAATAGAAACCAGTTCCATCTTTGGGCTCCTTGCAGAAATTTGAGGGAGCTGCACAGGAGAATTCAAGGGAGCCCTCGGCTCCCGGCACCCCCTTATTTCGAGCCATGAATAGTACCATGTTTTGATATTTGTGGCTTACTCAATGATGTCAGCAGATGGATAATTGTTTTGTATTTTGATTTTTGTTGTCTAATACTGGATGATATCGGACTATTAATAATTATAATTGTGTAGCAGTTGCGTTGGGCAAGTGGTCAGCACGCTTGCCTTCGGCGCAGACGATCCGGGTTCGATTCCCGGTGGGGGCGCAGAAAAAGAAAATTTATTTCCTTGCTGCTTTCCAGTGCTTCGGAGGGCACTGTAAGCCGTCGGTCCAGTCGGCCAAGAGCCTTAGTAGCTCATGTTTCTTGTAATTGATAAACCGACTTAAAATAAAGATTACATTTACATTTTTACATTTACATTTACATTAACATTTTGATATTTGTAGCCAATTTGAAGATGTACTATTACACTTAATGGTGATTGGATTGAATACATGTTTTGATATCTGTAACATAGCTATTTGAGGATGTCGGACCATCAATGATTGTAACTATTGTGTTTTGATATTTTTAGCCTGTTAGAAGATGTTGGATCATATTTGTAACTCAGCTGAGGATGTTGGAAGTTTGGAACATAACTGTAATTATTATGTTTTGTTATTTGTAGCCTATTTCCGGTTGTTGGGCCATTAATAACTGTATTGTGTTTGATATTTGTAGCTTGCTTGAGGATGTCAGACCAGGAAGTGGAGAAGGCCTCGCCGGCCGATCCCCCCACTGTGGCCCCTGATTCAGACGCTCCTTCAGCTGACCCCCCTGTGGAGGCCCCCAAGCCAGACTCCCCCAAAGAGGGTAAGGAAGAAGCGCCACCTGCTGTAGGAGCTAAGCGTCCCCGCAGTCCCAATGAGGAAGAGGAGAAAACTGACGACGCTAAGGATGCTGCAGGCTCACCCAAAAGGTAACTTTGAATTACTGTAGCCCACCACTCAAATGCATTTAACCCCATATACTGCTGGTGGCTAATTTGGACAAACCAAAATGAGGCAAAACACCTGAAAAATTGCTGAAACCCTGGCATATGGGTTCTCATCTGAGAGTAATCAGTGAGAGTTATCCAATTGATACCAACATGACAGGGTCTAGATGGTTTTCAAAAATCTTTGCTTTCTTGTGCTTAGGACAAAAGTAGCCTTTGCATTGGAAGGGTTAACCAATGAATGGCAATGATGCCTGTGGCAGCCATAAATGCCTAGTTATTTTGGTGATATCTTTCTTACAAATGAAGTTTTTTTGGAAAATAATTGAGGGAGAATTGTTCTTTAGAACTCAACCTACAACTATCCTTCAAATATTTCCTGTTCAATTGTATACTTCATTCTGAAGCTATCTTCAAAAGCAGCATGTATGCAGAATACTGTTTTCATATGGAAAGCTAAGCACGAATGGGTTAACCCTTTAATGTTAGGAGGTATCCTTGACAACTCTTACCTTGTCCTTTGATACCTTTGATTGATTACTTGACCGTTAATCCCTAAGAAATTCTCAAAATATTTGAAGGAAAAATCAAGGTTCAAAATTCAAGAATAAAGCTATTGGCCACCCCAGCTCTTTTAACCTCTCCCGATATGCCTCTCTTAACCTAGCCTCGATACCAGACTGAATACATTTGTATTTCTGTATATTGCTTGCCTTCTTATAATGCTTGCTGTCTTTATAACTTCCCTCTGCTTTCTGAGTCTAGTTTAGTTCTTAATTTCCACACCAGATGTCTGTTATGGCTTAATAGCCATAAGAGAATTCAGCAATGCTGCCATCTGGCAAATCTGAAAAGTACTATAATGACTTGACTAGTAACAAAATAATGACTAGTTGGTTAAGAGTAAGCCAGCTCCAGTAAGCTAGGCTACTCTTAACCTAGAGTTAGGAGCCTCCCCTCCGAGATAGGTGCCCTATATATGCGTAAGGCTGCTGTCAGTTATTAAGCTGGCATTAAGTGATTCATTTTGAATGCTGTTGCTTTAAGTGCCTTCTGAGGCACTTTCTTAGAACATTTTACTGTTTGCCAGTCCCTCCTCTTCCTAAGTTTCAATAACTATCCAATTAATTTCAATTGTTTCACGAATGTAAAATCAATGTCTCACAACCCAGGTGACTGGTGCGTATCTAGTTCTGAATTCATCACTTTCACAAGCGACAAGCGATTTTACAGCGCAATCTTCAAATTCTGCTAAATTGCTGATAGAAAAAAATCATTGCCGAGTCCTTTGATATTAAAGATCTCTCTGCTTTGTACAGTAATGAGTTCATGATATTTGGAACTATGAATAACATTTAGTAAATATGTCATCTTAATGACAGTAATTATTACAAAATGAAATTCATGTTTTATGAGTTGGTTCATATTTGTGTCCATAGAGACCAGGTATTCTTACTCAACTATTCAGAAAACCATAATAACATCAAAGATGTGATGATTAGAATATGAGCTGATCATTGCACTTGTAGAAATCTTCATAAGATTTTCGAGACATAATCACTCTATTCTATTCAAGAGGCTGGTGTCCAATAGTGAAAGGTTTCTTTGTGCATTTCTCTTTCCTAATTTCTAATGAGTTATATTGATAATTACAGGGCAAAATTAGAAGAAGCTTCCACCGAAAAGCCTGAGGAGTCAACAACGCCCACAAGTGAAAAGGAGGATGCTGAAGATGGACCCAAAAAGGAGGAGGATGCTGTTGAGGAGGCTGTTAAGGAGAAATCTGAAGAGGAGTCGAAAGACCCTCCTAAAGAGGAGGAGGCAGTGAAGGAAAATACATCTGCAGAAAAATCTCAGACGGAAACTGTTGAAGAAACCTCAAAAGTCTCCTCTGAGGTGGACAAAAAAGCTGCTGATAAAACAATCCCTGCTAAAGACAAACCAGTCTCTACATCTACAGCCACCTCGGTCATTCAGGCGACTAATAACGCTCTGGACATGTCCAGCAAAGCCGAAAAGACGAAAGACAAAAACAAGGAGAATGGTGACAGTGATAAGGAGAATGCAGGAGGTCAGGATGAAAGGCCTATGGATCTGAGCACTGGCACAAAAGCCTCCTCCCCCGATGTGATCATGTTGTCTGATTCTGACGAGGACCCCCCGAAGATGAACGGGGTTGTGAATGGTGACAGCAGTGTGATCTGGACGCCGGAGAAGCGCCGTGAGCATCGCAAGGCGACGCGCGGTCTTCAGGAGGAGCTGAGGAATGAGGAGGCCAAGCTGGTGCTGCTGAAAAAGCTGCGCCAGAGCCAGCTCATGTCCCAGATCCAGGAGTCGACCACCTCCTCCTCCTCGTCATCACACTCCTCCAGTAATAAGGCACCTGTGTCGTCGCGTAACAATCACCCCTCACAGCCGCCGCCGCTGGTGCGAGGTGGGCACAGCTCCTCCTCCTCTCACAATCGATCAATGGAGCGTAGCGCACCACCTCAGCTGCACCGTGGCTCCGGGCAGAGCCAGTCGTCTCGCGGGCACAGCCAGGGTCCTCCACCGCTCATCATGGCCCCCAGACAGAATCAGCAATCGCATTCGCATCACCTGCACCAATCCAATATACGCGGTGGGAACAGCATGGGACATTCTGTGAGCAACCCGCCAAACTTGTTCCGCTCTGTGCAGCAGCAGCAGCAACAGGCTCAAGTAGACACGCAGACCCCGGCGCAGAGGCAGGCGGCCGCCAAGCTGGCGCTACGAAAACAGCTGGAAAAGACCCTGCTCCAAATCCCACCACCCAAGCCCCCACCGCCGGAGATGAACTTCATCCCGAGCCTGATCAGCAACGAGTTCATCGCGCTAGTCGGCCTGGAGGAGGTGGTCAAGTTCATCACGGACGCCGACCCCGCCTCAAAGGGCAAGAACGACGTCAAATATGTGTTCAATCCCTTCACCTGTGTGCAGTGCAACACTGACTTTACGCCCGTGTGGAAGCGTGATAAGCCGGGCTCCAAGAACGTGATATGTGAACAGTGCGTGACGAGCAATCAGAAGAAGGCGCTGAAGCAGGAGCACACAAACAGACTTAAGAGCGCCTTCGTCAAGGCGCTGCAGCAGGAACAGGAGATCGAGCAGCGCATGTCGTCACAGGCGGCCAGCACCCCAGCGCCTCAACCGCAGGCACCGCCCGTGCCAAAAACGGAGCCCTCGCCCTCCTCCTACTACTCCCCCGGGGGGCCCATGAATCTATCGACAGGGTTCAAGCCGAGCAACGAGCAGATCCGCCAGCACCAAAACCTCATTCAGGCCCACCAAGCGCAGTTGAGAGGGCCGCTGGGGCTTCAGGGATTAGGGTTTGGTGCCCGCGGTATCCCGGTCACCTTCCCCTATCAGGTGCCCTCGAAGGCGTCGGACGTGCAGAGGCAATACTTACTGGACATGATCCCCCGCTCCATGCCGCGCGGGACCATGGTCTGGAAGAGTTGAAGCAGTTGCCGCTGTGTGTAGTTGATTTTTTCTAGTATTTATGGTCGGTAGATGATGATATCTCACTTTGAAAAGTGTTGCCATATTCTCTGTTGTTGTCAAGTGACACACAATTCCCTTGGACAGTTCTACAATATGTATCCAGTGGAGGTAAGAATGCCTGGGGCCTATGAACAAAGGTCCTTCTTAATGTAGTTTACTGAGGATCTTGTACCATGCCTACAACCCAAACACTATTGTGACCCATTCTTAGCCCATTCATGCTGAAGGGATCCAATTATCAGACATCAACACAAATAATTAAAATTCCAAACTCGAAATTGATCAAAAGCTGGGCCTGTGCTTTGAAAACATTTTCCTTGTCATACCTCAGTGATTGGTTGATTTTGGGGTATTTAGTTATTATCAGGGTTCTTAAAGTATGAATAGAATGAACATGTGACAAGGCCACCACAGTGCTATTGTTTAGTTGTTATTAAAGGTATCCATTCGGGTGTTCGGTTTTCTGTCTGTCATATTCCAAATAAATGTTTACGTTGTGTATCAGCGTGAAGACTGTTACCCACTTTTAGGTATGATATGTTACTACAATCCTACTTATATTTTCTCCTCACTTTCGCAGCTTTAGTAGACCTGCATGGGTTGTCTGTGTATAATTACAAACAAGTTATTTGCGATAAAAGCCTGAAATAAGGAAATAGAAAAGCTGAAGAGAATCAATATGAAAAATAGTTTGTATTTACCATTTGCATTAGTGTCATATCAGCATGGTGTTCTGACCAGTATATATGCTTTAACCGAAACTGCCCGACTATTTTGGTGATATCTCTCTAACAAAAGCAATTTGAGGGAGCAATAAACATCAAAAATCCAAATCACAACTTTTTTTGTGAATTTACGATTAATTTCAAAGTTATTTTCAAAAGTTTCCAAGGTTCATATGACATTGGTTAAGAGGACCCCCAGGCATGAAAGGGTTAAGTAGCCCCAAGTGGACTTCCTCTCTGGATGATTTGTGTTTTATATGATTATGTATAATATTTTTTCTGATAATCGCAGGCTGGAAATGGTGTACCTTCTGAAGATGCCAACCCCCATCTTATTGACCGAGGTCCAAAACCTTCCATTTTTTCATATATGTAGTTTTGAGTACCTTTTGAACAAGTATATCCTCTGTTTGTAAGTGGTGATTTACTTCAGGCACTTGAAAATTAAGAAAATTGTGCTGAATGTATTGTTCTTATGGTTAACTATTTTAAGTTCAGATTTCCTTTGTGAAAAATGCTCAGTTATCAAGATAGGTTATCATTGCATTTTGACAGAGTAATACTTGAAACACATGTGTTTTAAGAGCCATTCAAGAGAATGATAGTGGTTCTAAAGAATCATGTAAATGTTTGATAATTGCAAGCTTTGAACCAGATGTTTTGAGTTGCCTATCACATTTGTGTAACAGACTCCACATCTTTTTCGTTGGTAAATGTATCACATTTAAGTATAAGGTAAGATTTGGTATATCATCTGTAAACAAAAAAGGGGAAATTTTATACATTCATTGGAAAATATCCTGATTAAGAAGTGACCTGTTTCAAGGGATAAGCTTAACTCTAGGGTATTGAGGGGTGAGAAGGGGTGTTTCTATCAGTGGGTACACCCTAATCTGCGGGTGTATATGCTATTAGTGTAATGAACTTGTGACTCGATTTCTTGGCTGCAGATTGGGTAGGAGATTTTGTAGTAGTTAGCTCTTGATAGGAGACAATACACGAACACTGCTTTATATGATTCTATCATATACAAATATGTTTCTTTTGGTTATATCATATGCAAAGATATACAAGTGCATGTTTTGTATGATTTAGTCATAAACATGGTTTATTTGATTATATTGTCTACAAGTATGTGTTTTGTATGATTCTGTCATATACAGGTATTTCCACTGTATAAATCACCATATACAAGTCAGTCTTGTATGATTTTTCATAGGCAACTACTTGTCTTATATGATGGTGTCATATACAAGTATGTGTTGTGTATGATTCTTTCATATACAGGTATGTCCACTGTATAAATCACCATATACGAGTCAGTCTTGTATGATTTTTCATAGGCAACTACTTGTCTTCTATGATGGTGTCATATACAAGTATGTGTTGTGTATGATTCTGTCATATACAGGTATGTCCTCTGTATGAATCATCATATGTAAGTCTATGTCTTGTATGATGTTTCATAGGCAAGTATTTGTCTTATATGATGGTGTCATATACAAGTATGTGTTTTGTATGATTCTGTCATATACAGGTATTTCTTCTGTATGAATTATCTTATACAAGTCAGTCTTGGATGATTTTTCATATGCCAGTACTTATATTATGGTGTCATCTAATACAAGTATGTGTTTTGTATGACTTCCATATACAAGTTCATGTTTTATATGGTGGTATCATTTACAGACAGTTGTTTGTATGTTCCTTCCTATACAAGTACATGTTTAATATGGTGTTATCATTTAAAGATATGTGTTTTGTATGATTCTTTCATATACAATTACATGTTATATATGGTGGTATCATCTGCAAATATGTGTCAGATATGATTTTCTCATTAAAAGTATGTGTTCTGTATGATGATTCTATTATATACAGATACATGTTTTATATGGTTCCATCATATACAGGCACATATCTGATGCTTTCCAGTCAAACAAGGAGAGCCAAGCTCTCTGGTAGCTATTAGTTGTAAATGTTTGAGTTGACATCTTGTTGTCACGGGAAATGAAACTCGCATGTGTGTGCAGTCCTGATAAAAAGACTATTAAAGACCAGCCTCAGACAAAATTGTTTTTTGTTTTCATCTATTTTCTTTTTGTTATTTATTTTTTGATATGCTTTGTTTGGCTGTTGTAGGCACTGTTATCTTAGAGATAAAGCCCAAAATAATTAAGGGCAGTTTTAGGCGCTACTGGCATAAACGTGTTAACCCTTTCAATGCTAAGGCTACTTTCATCCAAAGCACAAAGATGCAAATATTTTTGAAAACCAATTAAACCCTGTCATGTTGGTATTCCTTAGAAAGCTCTCACCGAGTACTCTCAGATGAGTACCCATTTGCCAGGGTTTCAGTCATTTTTCAGGTTTTTTGCATTGGACAAATTAGCCACCAGCAGCATAAGGGTTAAGCAGCCTGCCTTAGAAGACCACTGGTCTATTGAGACCATTCTCTTGGTTGCAAACAAAGCAAAATTCTTCACATTGCAATACTGTGACAATACTTACCTGAATAATTTGGTCTATGCTTAGATTTCCGCATGTACTGTTGCCTGGATGTCTTGATACTGAAAGAAGCGCTTTCGTAATGAAGCATGATTTTGAAAAAGAATTTGAAGAAAAGTTTCTCCTACAAATTGATGCTTTCATCTGAGAGAAGTATCCCATATAAACCCTGGCCTTGAGAGAGCATTGGAAAATAATGGAATAGCTTTCATTCAAGCTAACCATCTACATATACATTTAATCATGTTAGGAGTTTCAACTTTATTACTTTGTAATATTGCCTATAATATGTCTTATTATCTGATAGTGGAACTTAACCCTGATCAGGCCACTACAACAACAACTCTGATAACGCACATTTAATACTGTCTCCTTAAAAATGTCTTGCAAACTTGTCTCCATAAATCTCTATGAAAGCACAGTGCAAAATTTATCGGGAGAAATTACACCTATATTTGGTGGTCTCTATTTGGTATGAGGAAACATTATGGTCCTAGGTCCAACAAAAGGAACTGGTCTGTCCCGTTTGCATCTATAGTTTGCTCATGGTGGGACAACTTTCAGGGCTCGAAATTAAAAATTTTCCCTGGGAGCCTAATTGCATCTTTATAAGCTCCATTATGTTGTTGGGTATAGCAAACGGTACATCATTGGGATCCCTGCAGACATTTTAGTGAGCCGAAGGAGAATTCAAGGGAGCCCTGGGCTCCCAGCTGCATATAATTTCGAGCCTGACTTTGAACACCACTTATCGAGTAATATTTAAAAAATATTTCAAGTGGGCTTGCTAAACCTTATCGGTAGACAACTTCCAGTCAAATATATATTGAAATATCACTTGGTGATCAAGGTGTAGTCATATGTGACAAGTGATTTGTACACACCAGATGTGGGTGGGTTGTATGGCAGTCGAAGGGTTTTGCGGGTCACTTTCTTGTCTTCGGGCACTGAACTGCATTAGCATGTAAGAGTATTTTCTGTAGTCAGGGATTCGCAGTGCGACCTGATGTAGGATTGTGCCATTTATTAAGCAATACAATTCATTTTAATTAAATCACATTAACCCTTATGCTGCTGATTTGGCCAATACAAAATGATGCAAAAACCTAAAACAAAAAAAAAGACTGAAACCCTGGCATATGGGTACTCATCTGAGAGTACTCAGAGAGAGCTATCTATTGAATACCAACATGACAGGGTATAGATGGTTTTAAAAATTCTTTGCGTCGTTGTGTTCTGGATGAAAGTAGCCTCAGCATTGGGAGGGTTAAGGGATCAGATAGTGTGAAGATACACTGCTTTATGAAAATTGTTTATAAACGATGGCACAAGGCGTGTTGATACTTAGGATATGACAATCAATTGAACAGCCATTGAAATGTTCCCTTGTCAGTCTGGCTCCCAGAAACCTCATGGTATAATAAATATGTTGATAATTGATAAAGAGAAAACTATCAGAAATAAGTAAAGAAATGGGAAATGTTATCATTGAATATCCAGGTAATGAGTTATTTTGTAAAACCTAAAAAAAGAACTGAAATATCATAGGCATTAATTATTTGCAGCTTATGTTTATTTAACAATGGAGTGCCCATTGTTCTTTCAATTGTTCTGAATTCAATTTCTATTTTTCTTTTAAAAAAGAGTTTAAATCATTTGACCCAGGCCATTGATTATACGCTTAGTATCAAATAATTGCATAATTTACATTGCAATCATGTTTGTGTGATCTCCAACTGTGCGATTATTTTGATTATAAAGCAGAAGTGTCAAAGCCATGTGATCAGTGAGATTATTACATAGACCATTTTGAGTTAACATACATGTGAAAACAATGTGTAAAGGATCACTTTGCTATGAATACAGCTAGGATAGGCGCAATATTTGGCTTGAATTGTGATTTTCTAGTATTGCTTAATTTTGAGCCATTTATCAAGTGGGTTGTCCAGCGTGCAACATAACCACTTGCCCGGTTGCAAGTTGGAAGTGAATTTGGCAAAAAGCGGCAATCGGGCAAGCAGAACAAGATCCTAACTTGCTCTGCTTGGCAAGCAACGTTTTGGCCATAGTCTTCGCAATGTAACTCACCTTTGTTTAACAGAGTGGCGGGGCAAGTGGAAGTGCCGCTGGGGCAAGCAAACTTCAGGGGCAGCTTGCCCCCCTTGGCGAGTACTGTTCTGGAACCTATGTTGCACCCTGTTGTCATACCATTTTGATTCAGTAAACCCAACACTACAAATTTTCTGCCCTTCAGAAAATGCCTTCGCATGTATAAAAAAAGTTGTATAAGTAAACGTAATATCTATGCCTATGATTATTGGAATTGAAAGCTAAAATTGGTAAGCATACATGGTGGTTGCCCTGATTCCCAGGGCTGGATGAAAGGCAGGTGGCTGGCTTTCTGCCACGATGAGCGAAAAGCAGAATTGTTATTTGGGCTTTGGTTTTGAATTTTCAGACAGGGTCATGCAATACTTCCAACCCTATATCTAGAGTTGCATCCCCAGAGAATCCTTGGTGTGCACCCTGATTTACAAGATTGCTATTTGTGAAATGCAACTTTTCTACTAACCCTAATGCTGGTTGCGGCTAATTTGGCCAATACAAATGATGCAAAATACATAATGACTGAAACTCTGGAAAAATGGGCACTCATCTGAGAGTACTCGGCGAGAACTTTCAAATGAATACCCACATGACAGGGTTAAGATTATTTTCTTAATTTTGTTCGTTCTTGTGCATTGGACGAAAGTAATCTCAGCATTAGAGTTAATTATGATAGAGGTAATGTTCAAGTCACTATGATTCTTGAAGGTGATCTTATTGGGGCGTTTTAAGTTGGGGTGTTATCTGAGCATTCTAGGCTCAGGGTATGCATGAGGGTGGGCCCGGTGTTATGGGTATGGGGAAGGAGGAAGCAAGCTTTGTATATCAGGAAGACATTTCCCTGTTGAATGTGGTAGTAGTAATCTGTAGTCTGTTATAAGCACAGGTAATACTTGTATTCATAGCACCAACTTAAATAAACATTATCACATGCAATTGTTTGTTCTTCAATACTTATTGATTTCATACCAAGAGTGTAGCTTTCAGTAAATCATAAAGCAGGTATAAACCAGAGTTATTTCCAATACCCATCTTCGAAAATGATTGATTCAAAATATTTGAGAACAATTTTTTATATTTCATGATCCCAAACCTGACTTGTTGCATTTGAAACCTGTGATTGATAATTAACATCAAATTTTGAGGCAAACAAATTCCAGATGTTTACTATTTCAATCCATATAATTAATTGTAACCTTTTAAAGCAATAATTGAAAAATGTAAGGATGTGCTTATTTACTGCCAGCCCCACTGGTATCTCTACGGATAGAAGGATCTAATAATCCATTCAACCTGGAGATTTCCTTGACCATTGTTGTCTGGACCTTTGATAATTTTGAAAACAACTTTGAAATCAATCATATATTGGAAAAATATTTGAATTTGAGTTGTTGATTAGTTTCTGATTTATAATGCTCTAAATAATATCTGAAAATTACTTTATGTTTGAGAGATATCACAAAAAGATATCCGGTGGTTTTGGGTGCTACAGGCATGACTGGGTAAAAGAAGTATTGACCCTTATATGCCTTAAATATGATCGATTTTTCTGGTTGTATATCTCTGACGTTTCTTTTGCGAGTATTTAGTGGCAAAAGGTTAGATGTAACTCGACCTACTAATCTAAAAAAAAATTGTAAATTAGTGCATTGGGGGTATCAAGTTATTTTCTAATGTCAAGGAGAGTTTCAGCCAAGAATGGGTTTTATGTGACATCACAGGTAACGCTGTGAGGTCATGGGGCTTACATTGTGAATTTCAAAAAAACAGTTATACTATCCATCAAAAGGTGGCAGCACAGTCATACCAAGAGGAACCTGCATTTTTCAACCATTCATGGCTGTAATAGCCTCCAAGAAAGCCTGTTTTTGGGTTTATTTTTCACACCAAAAAATATTGGAAAAATTTGATGGAGAAATATATATCAGAACCAAACCAAATTTTCTTTAAATATATTTTTGGTTCATGATTGTTTCAAAAAATATTTCCTTAAGTATCATAGATCTACATTTCAAGGGAAACTATGCAAAAAATAGGTGAAGAGAAACCACTGTTTGGGATTTATTTATTTTGCAGCAATGATCAGTCCTGATAAGCCGATTACATAAACAACAAAACATAACTTCAAATCATTCTTCCCGTTTATTTGTCATATTGACAAGATGATACAGTAGTAGTGATCAGTATAAAATCATCAGTAGAAAGTCAGCCACCAGCAAACACAGCTGGCCTAGAAATAGGTGGGAGAATCATTAGTTGCTTTAGACCATACCGCATAGAAACAGTGGCTGCAGTACATATATATATACATATACATATACATACATATACATATACATATATATATATATATATATATATATATATATATATATATATATATATATATATATATATATACATATTTTATAGCACATGTACAAGAGTCACAGAGTGACTATTAGAACGTGGGAAAACAACATGGGATTTCCTCCTAAGTAATTAAAATGCTACTTTGAAATATGTACATCCACTTGACAATCATATTTGTATGTGGGGTGAACTTTACACCCTTCCTTTCCAACGAAGTGTTAGTAAATGCAGCTGGCCATGCTAAACCTTTGTAGTGGGGTTCTACTCAAGTAATGCCCTTGCATCAGGTCAGTGTGCCAATAACACCCTTGCATCAGGGTTTCGGGGTTACAGCTAAGTAATAAGGAGACATTACAGGGTTATCCTCACCTGAAACACCCTTTTGAAATCTTTGAGGATTACATACATATTCACATACGCAGGCATGACAGGATTTCCCTTCTAAATACATAAAATCAGACTGGTAAATATTCCTAGGTTAAAATTGACAAATAAGTAGAATGGATCAGTGAAATGAATATTTAGAAACTCATTAGGTGTCAAATACACATTATTATTAACAGATGACAAATGCTTTGAACAGGTTCCTTCACCTTTTGTTAAACACAGCATCAAAAGCTGTGATATCTCAATATTTCTAAAATACTGACCATTTTGATTTTTACTTAAGTACTTTTTCATATCAAGATTCCCAACTGTTTTTTTGCCATTTTAATATGTGTGTGTGTGTGTGTGTGTGTGTGTGTGTTTGTATACACACATACACTTTAGCACTTCTAAGCACATATTCAATTTTGGATTTAATATGTTTTCAGATTTTCAATTTGATTCAATGCACTTCCGGTCATATACCTGGCCCAATTTACTAAAGCGAAATATTTAATTAAAAAAAGGTGATTAAATATATCTTTTCAGTGTGCTTCTTCTGCTAAATCTATTGCATCTCTATCTCTTTTTTGGAGATCCTGTGGTCATTGTGGCCCTCAGCTTAAACCTTATAAATGCAGACTTATTGAACAAATCTCAAATCATCATTTAAGTACATGAACTTCAATCAGAAATTCAATCAACAAGACAGCTAAATAATCAGTTTGATAACTTACTTTAGAAATGAATGAATGCGCAAATCAATTAATAATCAATTAATTCAATAAGTAATATTTGTGATAATATATAAACACCATACAGGTTCTATATGCAACGTGTAACAGTTAAAATTTGTGATATTCAGATCTATTAATGATATATGATTAGTTCATTAAGTTATTACATTAATAAATTAGTGCTGTTTGTATTTTATCCATATAGCCTATTGTTGGAGAGAGAAGAAATTCAAACGATTCCCTTTCTCTATTTTCCTGTCTAGCTATTCAGTTTTCTACGTACAATATCACAAACAACAAAAGATGAACCGATTCCCTTCACGCATTCATGCCTGTAGCGCCTACTTTGGGATAAATTTATTAAGAAACCAAGCTCTGGGATATAGTAGCAACTGATGAGAAAGGCAATGAAATAAATAAGCATATCCCTTTAACCCTTATGCTGCTGGTGGCTAAGTTGGCCAATACAAAATAATGCAAAAATCCTGAGAAATCACCGAAACACTGGCATATGGGTACTCATGTGAAAGGTTTCAGTGAGAACTATCCAATGAGTACCAACATGACAGGGTTTTGATGGTTTTCAAAAATGATTTGGCTATACAAAATGATGCAAAAACCTCAGAAATGACCAAGACCCTGGCACATAGGTACTCATCTGATAGTACTCAGTGAGTTATTCAATGAATCCCAACATGACAGGGTTTAGATGATTTTCTGAAATCTTTGCATCCCTATGCTTTAGACGAAAGTAGCCTCAGCATTGGAAGGGATAATAGTCTGGTACTGTGAGAGTCCGAATAGATTTTCATCATGAGAGTTGATGACTAAAGATCCTTTAAACAGGATATCAAAAACATTTGGTTTATTTATCTTCAGATATTTCTCACCAACTTGCTCCAGTCTGTGCTCACCTGCCAAAGCAAAATCACTATAATATCACAGATTTTGTAAAGAAAATACTTTTTTTCTGCCATTTCACTATTGGTCAATAGTTTTCAGTACCATCCTATAATGCTTAAACCTACCCATGATTGTCTGGTCAAACACAAATGTTAGATTTATACACATAGTAATGGTAACATATTCTTATCCAGCAGGGCGTCTGGGTGTTGTTTGGACACCCAAATCCTCAAAAATAACCCTTCCGGACACCCAAAATTATTTTGTATAGACTTTCTTAAAATGTTAATTTCAAGCATATATTTGAACTTTTTCCACCTCAATATAATTCCCATGATATTGTATATGGACATTGCGCTTATTTCATTAAGTGAATACATGTTTGTGGTTGTAATCTGAATATATTGTGATCTCCCTTGAAAAATTGGATGCCCAGAAATTTAAGAACTGCCAATTTTGGGCACCCAATTTCTAAATCCTGGCTAAGACCCTGCATGGTAACTCAATAAATAAAAGCTCCTTTCTTTGTGAGAGACCCAGGGAAGTCAATAATGATATTGCAATCAAATGTTCACTTTGAGACATTGCAAACCTTTCTTAGACTCAATTTATACTGGGGTTAAACCAGTAATACTCACGGTGGCCAAAGTAACCTAATAATTTTCATGAAATCTTGCACGCAATAGCAAAGTTAGGAAAATATTTGAAGGAGAAATGTTATTCAGAACACTACAATTAACTAATCTTCAGATATTTTGTAAAATTATCATTTCCCAGTTAGTGTCATAAGGAACAACGATCCAGACAACAATTTCTACAATAATACAGGATTGTCAAATCTTTGATTTGACTAGTGAGCAACAGAAATAAAAATGTTTTGAAAAATAAAAAAAGATAAACCAACAATAAAGCCTCACTAGATTGGAAATAGAGTTACAGGCCTTGATAAGGTAAGCATTATGAATAATTCATATTCTTCTTGTGTATTTAGTAAGCAGGTTTGTACATAAAGGACGACTAAGCTGTAAAAAAAAACAAAAAAAAAACTGAATTTATAAGCATCAATGGGATAAAGAGTTCTCATTTATACAGATTTATTCATGTACATTAGTTCATAATACTGCATGGTCAAATCAGTTAGATCCATTCCAAAAACTTTTCACTTTTAAACAGGGGACAGAACAACCTGGGTTCAAATGGGAAGCTTAAGTAGTGGAAGTTTCCATGCAAATACGTACAGTTCTTTTTTGTTTGCAAAATCTTGTATCACAAAGTATACTGCATGCTCCCTCCTACAGGGTCTGACACTTAGATTTCAGGTTAGGGGCCCGAAAAGGTCTTTCGATGAAAATTAGTGGTCAAAACAGGATTTTTGGTTATTTTTCATATTACTAGTATTTCGGGCCCCTAGACTGAAAAATCTAGGGGTCCACAGCAAAATCTAGGGGCATATGCCCCCGGGCCCCTGGGAAAGTCGAACCCTGTGCTATCATTAAAAAAAGCACAGGACCAAATCAAAATGGCTAGTCATATACGATAATCACTTATAAGCAATCTGATGAATATTAAGGTATATGAAAGAAAGCAAAAGACAAGTTTAAGACTGAAAAACATGTACATAGCATTTCACTTAGGACAAACTCTCGCTGAGCCAATTTTGTGAAACTGAATATTGTTGAAGGATTAAGGAATCCACAGGTTGCTAATATGCTAGAAACAGCTGCTAGAAAAGAGACAGAGAATTTGAGCATTTTATCTAGTGGGACGTAAGAACTATCACAGCAGGGAAGGAGAAAGCACACATTGTTATTTCATCGGCGCACACATTCTAGGGATATCTTCCTAAAAAGGGTATCTTTAAGAAAATATTTGAAGAAGGAATATCTATTCAAATTGCAAATGATTCATCTTCACATATTTTGGAAATTCATTTTTTTTTTATTCCACACTATACTTTCAAAGTATTCTTTTATTGAGATTACAGCTTCAAGTGGAACTTAGAATGATGAATATATCTCTTCAGAACTTTCACTAGGTACCAAAGTACATGTGATTTAATACTCCAGGCCAAAATCTTAGCCAGCACGACCATCAGGGCATCCTTTAGACACCCAACCCTTCAAAAATAACCCCTCACGACACCCAAATATTGTTTTGTAAGTAATTTATTAAAATGTCATTTTCAAACATCATATTGAATTTCTTGCACATAATATAAATCCCATGACATTCAGTAAGAATATTATGCCTTATTTCAGTATGTAAATACATGTTTATGGTTGTAGATCTAAGTATATTGTAGTCTCCCTTAAAATAGGATGCCCCAAAATTTTACAATTGGCAATATTGGGCGTCCAGTTTCTATATACTAGGTAAGACCCTACTCCAGGCATATTTAGATTCCCCCTTTCTTTCATATTAATTCCTTTGTTTTAAACCAGTGTGCTCCTTTAAGCTTTGTATAAAACATCAATCTCTAACTGCCAGTGCAGGAAACACAGTGGCCAACAACATTGAAGAAATAAGTCAATAAGTTTTGCCAAAATGAATATGGTTCTCTTTTTCTAATCAGAGGAAATATGCAAATTATTTCAGACTAATACACCACAACAACATGCTTTTAAATTTGGTAGGGACTCAATTCTATATACAACCTAGGCTTTGCTATACAGGGTTACTCAAAATCTAGGCAAGAATTGATATGTGTAAAAATATATATAACTTTTCAATCAACCTGTAACATTCTATATATCTCATGATTTGGTTAATGATTTGAAATACTGAAATATTTCAATAGGTTTCAGCTGTCTCGATAAAAGGCATATTATTAACAGCTGGGACTGCAGTTTTATCATCCATTTCTATAGCCACTTTGTATTGCATGTCATGGGCTTGCAGATTAGTCGACGCCTTCAAATCCTTCGGCATTCTCTATGGCTATAAGTAGCTTCTTGCGGAGTTCCTCGTATGACGCATACGGTGGGAGATCCAACCTATTGAAACTGAAATATAAGATAATAAAACACCATTAGTTTTCTTCAATAGTGGAAAGGGATTAAGGGAAAGGTTATTACTATGAAAACACTATGCATGCATTTTCAATTTCTTTTTTGGGTCAGGGAGTCAACCTGTTAAAATTGAAATATGGGATAAGAAAACTATTAGTTTTCTTCTATAGTGGAAAGGGATTTAAGGAATAGGTAAATACTAGGAAAACAATATGCATGCGTTTACAATTATTTTAGAGATCCAACCTATTAAAATTAAAATATGAGATAAGAAAACCATTTCATCAATAGTGGAAGGGGATTAAGGAAAAGTTAGATACTATGAAAACACTATTGGTGCATTTTCAATTTATTTTGGTGTCAGAGATCCAACCTGTTAAAATTGAAATATGGGATAAGAAAACCATCAGTTTTCTTCATTATTGGAAGGGGATTAAGGAAAAGATAAATATTATTAAAACACTTTAAGCATGCGTTTTCAGTTTTGTCACACCAGCGATCCATAAGAGATGTAAGATAAGAAAGAATAATATTTGAAGATGAAAACTAATCAGGAAACATCAAGAACCCTCCTTGAAGTTCTTTGAAAAGTATTTCTTAATTTCCAAGTTATGGTCAAAATTATGGAATTTACTGATGACAATGATTAGAGGAACCCGTAACCCAACCCAATGCTGAGGCTACTTTTGTCCAAAGCTCAAAAATGCAAACTATCTAAACCATGTCATGTTGGTATTCATTGGAAAGCACTTGCTTAGTACTCTCAGATGCGTACCCATGTGCCAGGGTTTTAATCATATTTTTCAGGTTTTTTGCATAATTCTCTATTGGCCAAATTATCAACCAGCAGCATAAGGGGTAACCCTTATGCTGCTGGTGGATAATTTGGCCATTACAAAATCTTTGCGTCTAAGTGCTTTGGACAAAAGTAGCCTCAGCATTGGAAAAGGTTAAAGGAACCACTCCCTGTTCTATTTGTACTCACCAGGTGTGCGCTCTGGGCAGCTGTTTTGTTGTTCCCCACTTCTCAATGGTGAAGAGCTGCGGCCCGTTGCTGCCGTACAGCTCAGCAAAGCCGTTCATGGGAACACGAGACGTACCAGTTACGAACTGGAGCAACCGCGAGCGCACCTCATTGTTGAGTGAGTACACAGCCTGAAAAAACAAGTACAGACATCTTAAACATATTCGCGCATCTTTCATCTAACTCATAACAGTGATAGCAAATTAATAACTTCTTCCCCAACTTTTAAACATATGTTAGAAGTATTTCTGTTTGTTTTCCAAATAATATTGATATTTAAAGCAAAGGGGGGCACATGCACATGCTCTCTCTCTCTCTAAATAAATATATATCTATATCTATATATATCTATATCTATATATATGTAAATTTTCACATAATATATTCATGTAAATTTTTCTAAAACTGATGGATTAAAATTAATCTTACGATTGATACTTAACTTTAAAAAAAAAATGTTTGCTATGCTCAATTCATTAAGACTGTCAATTTACATCTAAGAAATTTAAAAATGAGTCTATTCTTTTTAGTTCTTACCCTCCAGAAATAGGTGATAACAGGGTGGTTGGGTCCATAGTCGCCCTTGTAGGCAGCATGTTGCTTCCAGTCATTCACATCAATATCCTGGAGACCACACAGCAACAACTGGGGACAAGAAAAACAATACTCTCAATACATGAAACAACAATTCAATGACTCTCAATACATGAAACAACAATTCAATGAAAGATAAAGGTCTTTTACCTTTGTATGAGATGCAAAACTGATGAGTAAACTTTAATTGCTCAGACATTGACAGCTCATGAACAGTTATCATCATTTCTATTATTCTTATTCTTATTCTTACTATTCATATTCTTATTCCTATCATTATTCTTATCATTATTTTCATTCTTATCATTATAATTATCATTATTATTGTTATTACTATTATTATTATTATTATCATTATCATCATCATTATTATTATCATTACTATTATCATTATTATTATTGTCATTATCATCATCATCACTATTATCATCATCATCCTTATTATTATAACTTTTACTATTACTATCATTATTTTATTATTATTGTTATCATTATCATCATTCTTATTCTTCTTCTTATCATTATTATTATTATTATCATTATTATTACCATTATTATTTTTATTGTATCATTGACCTTGATGACAGTTACAGGAGAGGCTTCTAAGCATCTCTTTATAACACCCAGGAGATGTCAGGTGTCATGTCCTCCATGTTCTTTTCAAGCACGAGACTTACCTCCAATTCATTGGCATCAAATATTGTGAGCTGGTTTTGTGGGACGATCTGGTTGAATCCTTCCATAAATGCCACCATCTGATTCTCAACACGTGACACAAACCTCCATTTAATCACAAGACTGAAAGTAACATCCCAGAGTAAGACAAGTTTGATAATATATATACCTTATCACACTGCAGTACACAATATGCACGAATGACACAATGTTTATAAATAATTTTAAATATTAGTCAAACAGTTTCATAAAAAATGCTATAAGCTATCCCTCTGTTTTACCATTTCTGCAGATACCTCATTACCCCCCTTATCATTAACAATTAACCAATTCACACTGAGAGTTCACTGGAAAGTAGAGTCTGCTACCCTCATACTTTTGAAAATATCTCAAACTTTTGCACACACAATTACCTATGCACAAGCTGGAGACTAGTGGAGCATTGGTCGTCGAAATTTATGTACCCTTAGTTTAAGTTTTTTAACGGTTCCCATCACTGATAGTTACAAATCTCAGATTTCTACATGAGTCTAACATATAATATTCAATACACACTCGAAATTTCCAAAATATTTGAAAAATGAAAATCAGTAAACTTTTTATCCACATATGCTCACGCCCAGACAATCATTATATTTGTATCAGACAAAATATTTGTACCACATGTAGCTGGGAATACTTATGAGTTCCTAGGATGAAACCGATAACATGCTAGGATTCCTGGGTATTCTCAGCTACATTTGGTAGGGTCAGGCCCCTACTGTGCTTACTCTATATATTCTTTCTTGTTGTCTTCGGTAACAGTTGTTTCGTTGCCTCCTGGCTTGAGCTCTCGTTCCACAGTCTGAGAATGAAAAAATTAGCAGAGAAATTAGAAGGCTGATTAACCCATTCATGCCTGAAGATGTCCTTGACAAAAAGTCGTCTGGACCTTAGATAATTTTGAAAATAACTTTGGAATTAATCATACATTCAAAAAATATTTGAAGGAGAGTTGTGGTTGGACTTTGACTAACCCATTCATGCCTGGAGATGTCCTTGACAAAAGTCGTCTGGACCTTAGATACTTATGAAAATAATTTTGGAATTGGTCATATATTCAAAATATATTTGAAGGAGAGTTGTGAGTTGGACTTCGATCAACATTTCTCCCACAAATATTTTTTTAATTATTCTTATTGGTAGAGAGATTTTAATTAAATATTAGTACAGTTTTGAGTGGTACAGGTATAAATGGGTTAAATAATACATGCATACAAGATCCATCAGTATTAAATAATGAAACCAATATACCACCAAACCGCTGTAATAATCCAATAATATACACATACATCAGGTCTATCAGGGCATGCCTCTTCTTCATACAAGGGTAAGGAAAATTTTTGATGGTCCGGACAGGGTATTTGGTTAAAGATGAGTCTTGTTCTTAACTATTGCAATAAGGGCTAATATAGTAGTGCCACCAAGTGATAATATTTATAGTTATCATCTAACCAAGGTCACCAAAAATGTTGTGCTCCTGCACTTATTGACTGTGCTACGGGACTGAAATATTCTGACACCCCTGTCTATCTGGCAGAATAAGTGAAGATAATTAAAATTCCAAACTCACCTCCCCAAAGATCTCTTCGTCCACAGAGAAGGTCAAATCCAGGACTTCCGGATCATTCTCCAGGATCCAGGTCAGTGAATTGGAGTATTCAGAATCCTGAAGAAAAAAATCAGTTGTACTTGTGACTTCTTACAAATGAGTTCTTGTTAGAAAGGTCTCAAACAAATTGTCAGGCCTTTTTGGGTAACTGCAGTATAAATGTGTTAAGGTATGGTACTGTAAATTCTTGGAAATATTGACCCCCTAGGAATTTAGGCCACTATAATTATTTTACACAATAACTGATGGGAAGTCTAATCTAATGCGATTTCACCAAATATAGACCACTATTACTCGGTATTTTCTGAAAACATGGGCTACCATCAACCCACAAAAAGCGGGATTGATAAAAAGTGTCCCATATTACCAAGAGTTTACGGTAAATAGCTGTCTATGAATAGAAAGAAACCAAGGTATATCTCAGTGTAAAAGAATTGGTGCAGGATGTCTAGGTTTCCAAAATTGTGATAGAATCTAGGCTGGTGACACTCAGAGACTAATTAGATAATAGATAGAAGTTAACCTTTAAATATGTTTCATTATCTTAAAATCTACTCTTTTTGCCCAAAGCCTTATTCATAGGTACTTACCACAGATTCCATATCAGTTAGAATGATGGATTTGCCTAACATCATCTTGTAAAATGGGCGGATGAAAAAACCTGAAAATCAAATAAGAGATAAATGCTACCATATATTACAAGGCAAAGGTACTTAACCCATTTACATTCAGAGCGGCTAAAAAAGGCCTGGCGATTTTGGAAATATTTTCCTTACAAAAGCATTTTTTTGAAAACATATGAAGGAGAAATGTTGATCAGAAGATAAACAACAACTCTCCTTGAAATATTTCGCATACTTTCGCTTTATTCCCAAGTTATTTCCAAAAGTATGAAAGTAGCAGACAATACTTCTAGAGGAACTCTTGAGTGTGAATGGGTTAACAACTAACTAAGGCATAATAAAAACTGATTATCTTAGTGATGTGAAGATAACAACTATATTTAATCTACTACTGATTTTATTCCAATTCATTACTTGATTTAATGACTTCAAAATAAAATAAAGAAAAAGAGTAAGGAAATATGCAGAAGTAAAATAATATTTACATACAAATCCCTACCTATTGATTTAATAATATTAAATGAAAAATTTATTCCACTGTCCAATATTTTCTTCGAGTTCTAATCAGTTTTCAGTTTTCATTTTCCCATGAATTTAATATCAAATAATCAATTTCTTCCACAGTACAATATTTTCTTTAAAATGCAGAAAAATGAGTTCTAATCAGTTTTTCAGTTTTTCTTGTATTCACTATTCTGTTTTATTGAAAGCCTTACCATCCAATAGTTTGCCATGATACACAGCCATGCCTGCGATGCGACCAATGAACTTGAAGTAGGAGAGATGATCGGGGTTGGCCAGGCCAGACTGTGGATTGATCTGCAGGGTGTAGTTATCACTGCAATTATATAGAAACCAAGATAACATATATAAACCATATTCATAGGCAATCTAATACACATGATGAACTACCTCATCTGTAATTTCATCTATCATCACTTTTTCTTTATTTCAGCTAAGTCGAGACTAGCCAGTTGTAAGTGGTGACCAGTAGAAACCAGAGCATCTGTCAGAAGCTACCAGTTAACTGGAAGTCACTGGCAACTTTCTCTAATGCCCCAGCAGGTATTTGAAGCCAGGCAGTGTTGACAGACATCGAGCAGTCAGTGGCAATGCCTTAGACCATTCAGCTATCAGGGCAAGCATGACCAAAGTCTCTCTCTCTCTCTCTCTCTAAATATATATATATATAAATATATATATATATATATATATATATATATATATATATATATATATATATATATATATATATATATATATATATATATATATGTTACAGTAAGAGTGTCAAACCAGGGATTTAGTCAAATCCCTAAAACTTTCAGGGAATCTGTCAAATTCTTGTTTCACTCACGGATTTGGTCCCTAAATGTCTAGAGATTTGACTAAATCCTTGAGAATAGGAGGGTCAGAATGATGAAATTGATAAACGTTGACTGAGATACTAATTATCATCATCATCAAGCAATAATTTTTGGCTGAGCATTGATTATTCAGCATTACTTTGTACCTCATTACTTTGATAATCAGGAATCATAAGTAGCGCTCAACTAAGCATAAAACAAAGGTAATTGTCATTCAACAATCCCTCTGAAAGGTCTCCAGTAAACAAGTCAAAAATGACCCACCTATTTTTAGGGGTTTAGTCATATCCGTAGACATTTAGGGACCGAATCCTTGAGTGAAACAGGAATTTGACAGATTCCCTGAAAGTTTTAGTGATTTGACTTAATCCCTGGTTTGACACTCTTACTGTAACATATATATATATGTAAATATATATATATATATATATATATATATATATATATATATATATATATATATATATATATATATATATATATATATATATATATATATATATATATATATATATATATATAAACCTAAAGTAAAATATTCATCGCTTCAATTAAATAGCACCCACATTAATATATATAAACCATATTCTCATACATGATCAATGCCTCCAAAGATAGAAGCAGAACCCTGAATACAAAGTCGCTAATTTAAGTAAAACTATCATCAAACATACATCCCTTAGGAACACCTTTTTCCCATACTGTAGAATAGGAAATTAATCAGAGTGGTTTATTCTGCAGAAATTTTCCGAGTTGGATCAGTTCAGTATAATGAGAGTCAGATGTATTATTCCTGTCAATTGGCCAAAAATACATTTCATACTAAGGGCCCAAAGTTTGGAATGGCTTAACTGAAACAATCGGATGTGCACCATCTCTACCTTCCTTCAAGTCTCGATACCTAAAAGCAATGTACTGTACTACTTTGTAACCCTGGGGCCCTCGGGCTACTTGTAAACATGCCAGAGGGCCACAGGGAAGATCCTTACCATTGGACTGAGTTACCCTCTTTAAACAAAGATTATCATCATTATTATCATTATTATTAGAATATAAACCTGCAACATTGGCTTTTTGGAATAAACAATCTCAGAAAAATCCAAAATCGCAAATTTGGTTAATTTGCACCTTGGATTAATTTCCTATTCTACAGTATGCAGTCAGCCAGTATGCTGCAACCTATGCTCATTCTTTAACATTATCATTTTGATATGGAACAGGATTCTTCATTTCTTTCTGCCCTTCCAAAATTAAGATGCAGATTCATTACCTTTTTAGTGAGTGTAAGAGGTATATAACATATAGGATTGGTTTTCATTGATTGCATGTATAAGAAATTTTCTTCAAATGAAAATTTTGTAACTTACGTTGCGGAATATTCAAATAGACCATAATAAGGGTTGAACATTTCCTTTGATAGTAAGTAGAACCATTCTCGGGCCACGCCTCCATAATCTAAACCTATTTCACCGTCAAACTCTATCCACAACCTGAAACACACAAAAATACAGCATGAGAAAAACTAGAAACGTACATGAATACAGCAGCATTAGAAAAAAAACATTTACTACATCATCATTACAGGCACTAATTTACCAACATAAGGGATAGGTAACAGTACTTAATATGTTACCAAATACTGATATTGAATAAGAAAATGTATTGTATCGAAAAAGTTAAGCACCATATCATATCGTTTTAGATTTAGAATAAACATAAAATTGAAGCCTTGCTTAAAAATTTCATGATTGTTTTATCAAAATAGCAAAAAAAAAAAGTTCAATTCTTGAAAATGGAAACAGTATTTCAACTGTAATGCTGTTTTAGAAAATATACTTCAAAGAATAAGATTAAGCAGTTTTAAGTTTGTTTTTAAAGAATTCTACAGAATTGTGTGATTAAATATTTATCAATTAGATGAAAAGAAGCGCGCTCACCTAGTTTTGAGTAAGTCAACTCTCTTGATACTCATAATACACCTATAGGAATCCTCCAGTATGTGATCCCTGCGCACCTTAATATCCACCTTATTAGGAACATTAGTCTGGAAAAAAAATAACAAAAAAAACTCTCAAAAATATACCAATTTCAAAATGCTTCACCTATACCTTGAATATATTCAAATGTAACAAAACATGTTCAAAACAAAAATTTGCGATAGTAAGATTTTTTTCTATATATGATCTTAAATATTTAAATATATCATAATCAAGTACATGTAACAGAATATCCATTATAAATCAAATACTAAATATAAGTAGGAGTACTGCTGGACCTTTAAAACTTTACTAGAATGTAAATAAGCTGGATGCGCGCTAGTTTTTGAAAATAAGGCACTAATAAACAAAATATTTAAAGGAACTGTTACTTTGGTTTTGATTATGTAACCGAGCCCTTTTTTTATCACAACAGCAATTAATGGGTTAAAGGCTTGAGCATATGACCAACAAATATAGAGGAGTTTGGTAGCATGTTCTACCTATGACTGTTTTCGCCTATTTGAGCACTTATGCAAGTAAAATAGTTGTCGTTATGGTCATGTCCATGTCATAACTACAGTAAAATACTTACCGGTCTTCTTAACTTCGATCTGAAGTAATCGTATTTTCTCTTGTAGTCTCTAGAATATGGAACAGCCTGAAAAGATAGTTATTAACAATTTTATTTTCCAGATAAGGATAATTCATCCAGCCACAAAAAGACCAAATGAAATCCCATATGCAACCTATTTTTATCAGTAAATGAACAATAATAACTTATAAAACAATGTTTGTTTTGTTAGGTGACAGTATCTTTCAGTTCAGTTCACTAATTCTTATCACTATACACAGTAATAAGATATTTGTCTCAAGGTCAGATTCTTCAGAAAATCAGAATATACTTATAATCAAACTTAAAAATTAGAATTGGACACCCAAAGAAGTTTAATTTTCTATTTTCGGTTGTTATAAAACTGATTTACTAGCAGACTGAAGTAGGAAACTAATTCCAGGAAAAATAATAACTATAGGACTTAGATTTGGAAAAAATGTACATATAACAATAGAAAAATATTTGGAATAACAAAAGGATTAACAAAAGGTATAACAAAGAGGCAATTGTATACATACCGGTCCTCCAAGTTTTTGTAGTCGTGGGTCATCCCACTGTGTAATTTTTGTACCTGAAAGTATTCACACCATAACATGATATTACTCTAGGATCAACAACTATGTAAGTGTCATCACATCAATAACTGATAAGGCCTAGAAAAAAATGTGTTTGTTTCTTGTAACATTCCGAAAAAATAGGGTAGGTAGGTCAAAACAGGTTTTTTGACAATTTTTTTTTGTTCAAAATTGTGTTTTATGCATGTTTTATGTTGATTAGGAGTCAGGAGGGCGGCAAAAAGTTAAGAATAGGGTTTTTCTGAGTAAAAACTTGTTAGGGTAGGGTTACAGGAAATAAACAACTAGGCCTAGGACCACCCACCCACAGATCACCCACATACAGGCAATGGCATAGAATATAGATATCTCTTATTCATATTGCAAGTTATGTTGGCTTCTAGCTAAAATTTAAAAAAACTATTTGAGGGGTCTGGAAAAAGCAACATTTTTGTTGAACACATAACACTAATATTTAGCAGAATGATTATTTGTATTATAGAGATCCAAAAGCTGAAAAGCCAATTAACAAAAACGTCATGAGTACTAAGTCAATATAAGAATTCCTGTAGCACTGCCATTTTTTAGTCATTTCATGAATTACTCATTTGATCCTAATTCTTATCGTCAAAATGTGAAAATTCTAAATAGGTGCAATAATACAATAATATAAGAGATTAAAGGATGTTACATTAAAAATTTCTAGAATAACTTAAAAATGATATTGGGCTAAACTGACACATATGGCCCCAGCACTTATTGCTGCATACAGCAGCAGATAAATGTAATAAACAAAACTGTAATAAACTAAATGCACCCATAATATGTTCACAATTATCAGTTCAATCATTTCATAGGTGTAATAAATAGGTTGCTTACTGTGATCAATATAAAATATTCTGCCATCTGAATGAACCCGCTCCTCCCAACCAGGCTGAAAAGAAAAAACATCACAAATATATATATTTTTTAACCCTTATGATGCTGGTGGCTAATTTGGCTAATACAAAAGGATGCAAAAAAAAACTGAAAAATGATTGAAACCCTGGCATATGGGTACTTATCTGAGAGTACCGAATGAGAGCTATCAAATGAATACCAACATGACAGGGTTTAGATGGTTTTCAAAAAGATTTTGCGTCCTTGTTCTTTGGTCCAATGTAGCCTGACTATTTTGGTGATATCTCTTAAACAAAAGCAATGGTTCGAAAATATTTCAAAGAGCGTTGTTCATCTAATCTCTATCTACAACTCTCCTTTAGATAATTTTCAAATTAATGCCCCATTCATTAGTTTTCATCGAAAGTATGACAGATCCAGAAGATCTCCAGGCATGAATGGGTTAGATATAAAGTAAAAGTATTGTATCTAGATCCAGACAACATTTTCTAGGGGCACCCAAAGCATGCTAGATTAGTCGTTGTAAAGACCTCTGGTAAAACAAAAGCAAATGCTCAATGTTTAAATACATTACCCAACATTTTTTTCCAAATTCATTTTCAAATTCTTAGCATCAGATCCAAGGATCTACTACCTGATTTTCATCTACTCTTTCAGCACTTCAGTTCAATGGTCATACAAAGCAATAATTCATACCCAACAACTTTGCTGTAACTCACCGGCAGTGGACCTAGATGCTGTAATAAGTCTTCACTGGAGGAGGTTCTTTCTAGGGATCCTGATTCTGGGCCGTCGTGGATGCGGCTGCTGCTGTGGGAGCGTAGACGAGCATGGATCCTGGAGGGGTTCTCCTACAGAAACATAGCAGCATGAGAAATACATAGGACTACTGAGGTCTTATACAGATACAAATAGTAGCATGAGATATATGTAAAACTACTGAGGTCAGATACAGACACAAACAGAAATATGTATGTATGTATATATACATATATAAAGAAAAGTACACACATGAAAAGTGGGTATCTACAGGAAACATATATATATATATATATATATATATATATATATATATATATATATATATATATATATATATATATATATATATATATATATATATATATATATATATATATTGTAAGAGTGGTATAAAGATGAACAGTTAAAGATCTACAGGCCAAACTACAATTACACTTGCATGGGTCTCAAGGCTATATTAAGTCTGAATCTCAATTAAAAGATATCAAGTTGCAAAAACATGGTGTCGGGAGGCTTACATTGTACTTCAGGTATCGGGTTTTCACTACATTTATATATTTATATATATATATATATATATATATATGAAAAGTAGGTATCTACAGGAAACATAATCATATGTTAGCGACATACATATAGAATTTTGATCATGGTCACTTTTTCTGCCATATTTAGACCTAGCCATGACTAGCCAGTTGTAGGGTGATGAAGGAAACCGGAGTACCTTACAAAAAGCCACCGCCTAACCCCAAATAACTGGCAACCTTTCCCAAATGCCCAGGCTTGTACTCAATCCCCAGCAGGGGTAAGAAACAGCAAGAAATCAGTGGCAATGTCTTAGACCATTTAGCCAAGGGTTTGTGTGTGTGTTTTATTTTTGGTTTCATTTACAAATTTGAAATACATATAGAAACTTACAAACTTAACTAGAGAATGTGGAATGGTTTCTTAACTAACAGGTAGTAATGAATTGTATTTTCAAAATTTACAGCTGGTCTTAGTAGGCAGGAGGTCCCCCAAACAGGTTTGACTGTACATGTACTTATTTGAAATGGTGACTTACCCATGTGGTCTATCTTGTATTATGGTCTATGTTTTGACTGTATTTATTTGAAATGGGGACTTACCCATGTGGTCTGCCTTGTATTATGGTCTATGTTTTGACTGTATTTATTTGAAATGGGGACTTACCCATGTGGTCTGCCTTGTATTATGGTCTATGTTTTGACTGTATTTATTTGAAATGGGGACTTACCCATGTGGTCTGCCTTGTATTATGGTCTATGTTTTGACTGTATTTATTTGAAATGGGGACTTACCCATGTGGTCTGCCTTGTATTATGGTCTATGTTTTGACTGTATTTATATTTGAAATGGTGACTTACCCATGTGGTCTGCCTTGTATTATGGTCTATGTTTTGACTGTATTTATATTTGAAATGGTGACTTACCCATGTGGTCTGCCTTGTATTGTGGTCTATGTTTTGACTGTATCTATTTGAAATGGTGACTCACCCATGTGGTCTGCCTTGTATTGTGGTCTATGTAGAAGAGGCGTCCGTTGGGCGCCTGGGACTTTGCCCATCCCGGCGGCAGAGGTTCCTCCTCCTCACCACCAGCGGCCAGACTCGTGGAATCAAACGTCTCCGTTCTCTGAAACAACACAAAACAAAGCCGCACATGAATGGGTGCGAATATTACAGAGAGTTCCCACATCAGAGAGGAGTTCTTCATAGCACAGGGGCTTACCTTTGATTCGTTTCATGCCTAGCAGTCTAGCTGCTCCCTGATTCTGCAGATCCTGCCAGAAAAAGGGGGTAGCGATTAAAAGGCAAGGGAAGGACAAAGGGGTGTGGTAAAGAAGTAGGGGGGGGGGGGGGGGAATAGGTGGAAACAATAGGGAGTACGGGCAAGGAGAAGAGAGAAAGGGAAATTCGAGAGAGAAAACCATAGCAAGGGGGAAGAGAAAGGAAATTAATGTGGGGTAAAGGTTGTATAAAGTGATACAAAGAGAAGCAAGTGAAGGGAAAGGGAGAATAGAATGGGCCTGGGGAAAAGGAGGGAGAGTGGAGGAAAGGTAAAGCAGATAGAGGAAGACAATGGGGAAAAATGAAGATAAGCAGGGCTCGACGCTAAGGGTGAACCTATGGCCCCAGGCCAGTAAAAATTCCCCAAAACAGCTTCGGGCCAGTAAAAAAAGACCTCAACTGGTCCTTCAAAGCTAGTAAACATTTGGAGACATTCTTGTTAAAAAGTTTCCCCCCTGAGAATGTCCCCAATTGTTTTTGAAATAAATGAAGATAAGATTTATAAAGATAAATGTTGTGGTGAATCTTATGCAATGTTCTTTCTTGTTATGTTAAAGAAAAAATGTAGGACCAGTAAACCTTTTGCAGGACCAGTAGATGCTAGATGTTACTGGTCTTACAGGGCCAGTATCATTTTGAGTTAGCGTTGAGGCCTGATAAGGAAGATAATGATTAAGATGAATAGGGGAGATATGAAGGTAGGGATGGGAAATGGATATAATGAGGGAGGGGAAAAAGGGCCAGATGGAAACGATAAGGCAGAGGGAGGGGGTGTAACTAAGGGGTAAGCAAGGGAAATAAATAATAAAGGATAATTAAGGATATTGTGCAGGTAGTTATTATTAACTACTGTATACTGTGTAAATTTTGACCATATGACACAGTGTTAGCCACGATTTTGAAAAAGCCTGTTTGAAACAGCAATCACAAAATTTCTACCCGTCAATATTGAGCTACTCGGCTACTTCAAGTCCTCATACCAACTAAATTTAATTTCAAAAATGGCTATTTACATTTGTTGGATGTCTTAGAAGATGGCAATTTTCAACTCTGTGGCCCGAAGCATGAAAAGTATAATCCTTAAATCGGAGGGCCACAGCGAAAATCAAATCCTGTATTTGACTGTGTTACCCTTGTGAAGTAAAGATTATCATTATCATTATTATTATTATTATCATTATTATTATTATCATTATTATTATTATTATCATTATTATTATTATCATTATTATTATTATCATTATTATTATTATTGTTTGTTCAGAAACTATTGGTTCACCAGCAGCGTAAGGGTTAAAATCTATCCTAACTGGTATGATTTTGTTAACTTGTGCATTGGCATTAATAACTTGTGCATTGGCATTGCACTGTACCTAACTTGGATCTTAGGTGGAGAACCCATTCTTGTACAAAAAATCTTAGCTATTTGGGTGGTACTTTTGTTCTAATTTGGGCAACTTTTGAGAGTAATTAAACAAAAAATATTGACCACCACCCAACTTACATTTCCATTCAACAAATTAGCTAATTTATGCTTAGAACAACAAAATACTTTTCATGAAAAACTGATGAATAGGTAAATAAAGATGTTTAAAGAATAAAGACAATATTTAATAGAAGCAAAAACACTGAATCAACTTCTACAATTATTTTTTCTTTAGTGCTCACATCTCAGTCCTCATAAAATACCAATTTTTTAAAAACTTTTCCGAGAACCAAGTTTTTCTGGGAATGAATGGTATAAACCACAAGGATGTGCTCTTAGCCTCTTACACATTTACATATTCTTACATACACATGTATGTTTATAATTGCTAGCTTAATTTTTTTGAAGATTTTAAGCATACAGTGAAACCTCAGAAATGTGAACACTTCAGGAACAAAGCAAAAGCATTCACATTAGGGGTTGTTCACATCTTAGAGGTCTTTTGATAGTGTTAAAGATACAAACGGGACCGAGAAATTGTGTTCACATTATGAGGTGTTTACATCTCCGGGGTGTTCACTCTAGTTGAATTATTGAACTGAAAGTTAACTTAACGAAATAACACCACATAGTATATAGTAAGAATAGTATGATGTATTTTCAGAGTTGATTTAAGATGAGGACTTGGATTGAGGTTTTGATGAGAACACCACATAGTATGTATATATATATATATATATATATATATATATATATATATATATATATATATATATATATATATATATATATAGTAAGAATAGTATGATGTATTTTCAGAGTTGATTTGTCAAGATGAGGACTTGGATTTATGTTGTGAAAGGAAAACAGAGAGAAAGTTTTTAACTCTATGGGTTAATGTGTTAACTTACTAGTCTATCCCAGCCATGCAGAATGTTGGCACTAGAAGCAGCGTGGTGGACCTAGAACACGAAAACTAATCAAAAAGTGCAAAACAACACCAAAATGCAGGAAAAAACAGGTAAAAATCTACCCACACTCATTCATGCAAAACATGTACACACAAATGTACACACAAATGTATACACGCGAAAATTTCTACAGCACAAAATTCATCTGTTACTCATTCATGCTCACACTGCCATTGCGGTATGACAGCTTTGGAGATATGGAAAGGAAGCAAATATTTCAAAAAGAAAATTGATGGAAGGTATTCTTACAGAGAAAAAATGAATATCATGTTCAAATATTTATATTGTTTGTGTATCCTACAGTGTATGCACACTACTGCATGGGTGCACTTTTACAAGTGTACTGCTCCGCATATGTGCAAATGTTATGGGCAGACTTCTTAGTATTCACCATTCCACAAGTGCACATATATGTATGTGTACACATCGGCATATGCACATTTTTGGAGATCTACACATATGCATGTGTACACTTCTGGTTGTGCATCCTCCAAGATTTGTACATTTCTACATGTGAACACCTCTGCATGTGCACACATATACATGTGCCCTTCTCGATGTGTACACTTTTGTACATGAACACTTCTGCTGTGCACCCTCCGGTATATGCACACATATGCATGTGCACCCTTCTTGATGTGTACATGTTTGGATGTGCACACTTTTGGAAATGCATGCATCCACATTCAAATTCTGAATGTGCAGACCCCTATTTTTTAAAATTCTGCTGTGCACCCTACTGTATATACACACATATGCATGTGCACCTTTCTTGATGTGTACATGTTTGGATGTGCACACTTAAAAGTGCATGCTTCTACATGTGCACACTCCAGGATGTACATCCTTCTGCATGTGTACTCTTCTGCATCCTTCCTCTCGTGCCCAGATCTCCATATGCATATGAGCACTTCTTTATATGCATATTTCTGCCTGCGCAATGCTCTGAATCAGCACAGTAGGCAGACTTCCCCACAGACACACTTCAATAAGTAGTTGCACACCTTTCTGCATGTGCACACATCTTAGGCAGACTTCTCCACAGACACTTCAATAAGTAGTTGCAGACCTTTCTGCATGTGCACACATCTTAGGCTGACTTCTCCACAGACACTTCAATAAGTAGTTGCACACCTTTCTGCATGTGCACACATCTTAGGCAGACTTCTCCACAGACACACTTCAATAAGTAGTTGCAGACCTTTCTGCATGTGCACACATCTTAGGCAGACTTCTCCACAGACACTTCAATAAGTAGTTGCAGACCTTCCTGCATGTGCACACATCTTAGGCAGACTTTTCCACAGACACTTCAATAAGTAGTTGCAGACCTTTCTGCATGTGCACACATCTTAGGCAGACATCTCCACAGACACTTCAATAAGTAGTTGCAGACCTTTCTGCATGTGCACACATCTTAGGCAGACTTCTCCACAGACACTTCAATAAGTAGTTGCAGACCTTCCTGCATGTGCACACATCTTAGGCAGACTTTTCCACAGACACTTCAATAAGTAGTTGCAGACCTTTCTGCATGTGCACACATCTTAGGCAGACATCTTCACAGACACTTCAATAAGTAGTTGCACACCTTTCTGCATGTGCACACATCTTAGGCAGACATCTCCACAGACACTTCAATAAGTAGTTGCACACCTTTCTGCATGTGCACACATCTTAGGCAGACATCTCCACAGACACTTCAATAAGTAGTTGCACACCTTTCTGCATGTGCGCACATCTTAGGCAGACTTCTCCACAGACACTTCAATAAGTAATTGCACACTTGTACATCTTAGGCATCTAAATTATAAAACAAGAATTATATGTAAGATATGCACTAGTCTTATACTACTTTTATCTACTCATTTTACTTATTGGTGCTCTCATAAG
>OZ012692.1:26336841-26339341 GCA_963942565.1 Maea johnstoni
ACACTGAGCCTAGATTCGGCGGGATTATGCGTGTCAAAGGCTTCATATCGAGTCCTATGGCAATTGGTCTGTGGCGACAAATCCATGTTTCTATTCATCTAAGCTGACTTCCAAGTTGGTGAAAAAAGCAGAGATGGTCAAGAATAAATGATTGTAGAGCAAAACTCTTCTATTGCTAAATATGTATTTACGAACAGACACAAATATACCAAGCTAAAATCTGCAAAACTGCTTAGAAACTTACATTCGTATACGTATATTTGTTACAGGCCTCGGACACTTGTACAGAAATTGAAACGTTTGTGCCAGTACAAAAGAATGACAGGTAAATCGGGAGCATGATTATTTTACCTAGTGGGAACTGTGTCATTGTATAATTTATAAATTATTAATAAATGGAAATCCAGCATATTAACGTAACGCATCATATTATCTATGTTCAGCACTAGAAAATGCCAAACATTTAATCCTACTATGAAATGCTAGAAAAGCAATGTGATATAGGATGTGACTCAATTGCTTAGCTTAAATTCTGAACAACATTCCTTCTCTCTTTGAGATATATAAACATATCCTATTTTGCGCTTGTAAATCATTCATTGTATAAAGTAATTGATTTCTTCATGTTCTTCATGTGTACATACCTGTTTCGGTGTTTGCTGATATAACTTATTTTTCATCATATACATCATATCGATCTTCATATAACCCATGAAAAGTATTTATATATATATATATATATATATATATATATATATATATATATATATATATATATATATATATATATATATATATATATATATATATATATATATTTATATATATACATATATATATATATATATATATATATAAATATATATATATATATATATATATATATATATATATATTATATATATATATATATATATATATATATATATATTATATATATATATATATATATAAATATATGTATATATATATATAACTTTTTATAACTACATATATGACTATATATATATATATATATATATATATATATATATATATATATATATATATATATATATATATATATATATAAATATATGTATGTATATATATAACTTTTATAACTACATATATGACTATATATATATATATATATATATATATATATATATATATATATATATATATAATATATATATATATATATATATAAATATATATATATTATATATATATATATATATATATATATTTATACAAATATATATATATATATATATATATATATATATATATATATATATATATATATATATATATAATATATATATATATATGCCAGATAGTTGTCATAAAACTGATATATTACCTTTACAATTGTTACATTTTCTTACAGGTTTCCATTACTCACCTCGTATGATTTGCACAATGGCTGTTTCCTTCACAGTTCTCTACAAGGTGAGGTTTATGTACCCATCAAATATATTATATTTATTTTCTTATCCATACATTTTACTATGTATGTATGTGTCTATTTATCTCACCCGTAATACGTATGTATGTATTTATGTATGTGTGTGTATCCATGTATGCATGGACACGTATGCGTGTATGTATATATGTATGTATGCGTGCATGTATATGTATGTATATATGTATGCAATTGATATATACATACATACAAACATCTAATCTTTCTTTTACACATAGATGGGGATACGACTCGGAATCATAATTGACTCTCTCATTGTCCTGGGAATCTCATTGCTTGAGGAATCAGAACTATTATTCAGAGAGGCAGGTCAGCTGGCACTACGTGACCTGGTGATTGAATATGCTGTCATCGGCAGATGTTGGTATTTTACCCTTTAGGCCACTCCAATTTAATTACTTGTCTTACGAGCTTTTTTGGAAAAAAAATTCTGTCAGAAGAAAAGTCGACGTTGGTGTCTTACGGACAAAAGTGGTTAAGAAATTTTCTGTCAGACTCCCCCCCCCCCCCCCCAAAAAAAGTGCAAGTTTTAAGAATATTCATTGTGAGGGTCAGTCAATCAACTACGGGAAGTTATCATTGCTGTAGTAGAGCCTCAGATTAGAGGATGTATACCTACCACCCTTCAGGTTACAGGGATTAATTGATTGATTGATTGATTTTATTTAGCAAACTATGAAAAATAAAAAAAACCCACATTTTTCAAGTTTTTTTTATTCCAAAATGGCTCATTTCCTGCCTCCGGAGCTCGTAAGACAAGTAATTAAATTGGAGTGGCCTTAGCGATAAAGAGAAGGTTTTTACACATTTTGACATTTACGCGTTAATTTCTAACACCATCCAATCAATGTGTTCATTTGTGCGATCGAAACTTACATACCTGGTGTTTTAAAAACAAATCCTTTTTCGTTGCGACACAACTGATTCACATAATAACCCTAACTAGTCTATTCACATGATCAGATGAATTACATTATAATATTGCAACATCAAACAAGAGAGATATAAAAGTAGGCATTGACAATGTTC
>OZ012692.1:26344341-26399341 GCA_963942565.1 Maea johnstoni
TATTGTGAACTTGTGAAAATTTCGAAATTTTTAATGTACATTATTTTTTTTAATCTTAAATTTACAGGAAAAAACATTTTTGATAAATGACGAGGATGATGATGATGATGATGATGATGATGATGATGACGATGATAATAATAATAACAATAATAATAATAATAATAATAATAATAATAATAATAATAATAATAATAATGATAATAATGATAATAATAATGATGATTATAGTAATGATAATGTGAGTTTATTCATATGTGTTATGCTGTTACATACAGAAACAGTAATGAAAGGTGTTTTACATTGTATTAACAAAACTTTACATCGTTAATACAGGTAACTTTTCCCTTAAATGCCAGTTATGTATTTATTCCCTAAGCACGATGCGTTATTGTTTGCAACTTCCCTTATCCACCATTTACGCATACATTATAAGGCATGCAATATAACTGCCAGTCACTTGGAAGAAGTCAGTGGTGTTGCCTTAAGTGTCAGGGTTTTATGTTATATAAATGTTATATGAATGAATAAGTTAATGGATAAAGGAGTTAAGGAAGGCACATCAGCACACAAATGCCATCTTGTACCATAAACATTTTATTTTTATTTTGTCAAAAAGTGGTCCTATCGTTATTTGTTCTGTATTAAATTTATAGAAATATATTTCGATGTACTTAATGGTCATGATACAGTACAGACATTTAATTCCTGCTCCAATCGACCGGAAGTCTGCTAATGTGTGGTTGTACAAACACCTTGGATAACACGTCAAGAAATAAGCCAAGCACATCAGTGACCCCACGTAGCTTGCGAATCAAAACTACTTTCAGTTGTCAGGTCATCCATGCATCCTTGCCCAGTAAATGGATGGCAATCGGGTGTATGATTTTGTATTATGCCTGGGTGGCCAACGCATTTACTGCCATCTTGTACCATAAACCTTTTTTTTAAATCAAAAGGTGGTCCTATTTCATTGGTTATCTATCATAGACATGTATTTCAATGCACTTAATGATACATGTATCTGTATTTTCAGGTTTTAAGTCGTATCTTGGCATGCTGTCAGTGGAGGTGACTCATAACCATCCCTTGGTCAAGACATTCGTGGAACTCTCCTGGAGAACACTGCACGAGAACAACCTCAACGACTCGCAGGAGAATGAGGATCAAAAAGATAACCCAGCTGACAAACATATTTACGAAAATGTAACTGAAGAAATGGGTGGAAAACTGGATAAAGCAGGTACATTATTTGAATTTATAAAGTAAAGACTAATCGCTGTATACGCAGTGATCAATTTACCTAGGTACATTGACTTATAGCCGCACATATATATATATATATATATATATATATATATATATATATATATATATATATATATATATATATATATATATATATATATATATATATATAATATATATATATATATATATATATATATATATATATATATATATATATATATATATATATATATATATATATATATATATATATATATATATATATATATATATATATATATATATATGTATATATGTATATAATATATGGCTGCCATATCATATTAATCATTTTCGTAATTCCATGGGTCAATTCTGAGAATCAACGGTTCATTTTTATCATGGTCCAAAATGAGCATAGACTGACAGCAATCGAAGTATGTCAATATGAAAAAGCACAATTTCAACTATAACCAAAAGCACAATTTCGACTATAACCAAAAAGGGGGAATGGTGAAAGAGAAAAATATTAAAAAAGATCGGCGATTATTCTTTGCTAATCATTTGATTTTTTTTAGTTTAATACCTTTGGTTTTTCCTGATATGAAGAAGGGAAGTAATGACAAGTAGCCAATGTGAGCGGTGTGGAGTAATCTTTGTCATGTCAAACAATTTAAAGTATATTAAGAGTCCTTATTGTATGTTTCAATACATTTTGGAATAGAATAAATTAACCAACCAAGTTTCCAGAATGTCTCAGAAATTGTCTCACGAATTAAACAAGTCATGGACGCCAATTGATGTACCAATTACAAATGCCAAATTTGACCCTCATCATACCCTAGTAAATATAAATTTTGTTTTGATATTGCAGAAGGTGACTATTTTGAAATGACACGTCCTAAGAAGAAACTTTGGCCTCGAAACAAATGGCACTTGGCTTTGACCTTGATTAATAACCCAGCCATAGTAGCAGACAGGTGGAAAGTTAGGATGTATGAACAAAGAGAAAAGAAGCAATCTGCAGGAAAGGTACGAGTCCCCCGAATCTTTGCTTTAAACATGTTCATCCCGCAATACAAGTACGGTATATTGTGTTAATGTTGCGGCAGCTTAATTAATGCATACTTTGCGCACCCTCAGAGTCTGCAGTATTTAAAGTTTGCACCATTATTTGGACATTCGATCCCTATGCTCGTACTGTAAATTCGGAAAATATTGCGCTAGTTTAATTTTTACGTTTTTTAGCATTTAGCCTCGGACACAAAGTTAAAATTCGCAATGATTAGAGCTGCCACTTTAAGTGTATAGCTGGCACTCCATGTTGCGGCCAATTCGCAAAGTTAAAAAACGCAAAAATCGATTTCCTGTAAATTCGCAAAATTTACTCTAAACAATCTTTTGTGAATCTACAGTATCATACAACTAGTTAACTTGATAACTTGTAATTCAAAATCAGTACGTGATGAGCAAATTATCTTATACGCGCAAAATTAACACTGTATACAATACTTAATTACATTACATCCTGGTAGACTATTTGTCTGGGACATATTCTAAGATAAAAGTTCATACCACTAAGCAAAGAAGCCCTTTTAAGATTTTCCATTATTACTTATCATCTTGAGAAAGATTATCAATAAAGATTTGAATTTTAAAATGAGGTCATTTATTCTAGACTTTTTGCTATAAAAGGCAATATTTGAATACATTTAAATCATTATATACATATATATATATATATATATATATATATATATATATATATATATATATATATATATATATATATATATATTATATATATATATATATATATATATATATATATATATATATATATATATATATATATATATATATATATATATATATATATATATACATATATATATATATATCTTAAAAACATAGTGAGTGGTGGTTAACAAAAACGAAAATTAGAAATTACCTATTTTTGAAATTTTGTTTATTTTCAGAGTGGAATCGCTGACATGGCAGTGGAGACTATAGGAAATGTAGGGGCAGCCTCCATTGCACTTCCTGTGCTCGCCCTGTACGATGATAGCACCTTGCTGTGATGTCAATCCTACAGCAATACAACACAGTACAGACATGTAATTCCTGCAACAGACGACCAGACGTCTGCAAATGCCTGGTTGTACAGACACCCATGGATAACATTTCAAAAAAATAAGCCAAGCACGTCAATGACCCGCGTAGCTTACAAATTAAACCTAAGTTCAGTTGTGAGGTCATCCGTGCATCCCTGCTCTGACGGTCGTGTGGTATAAGGCACCACCACTGACTGCACACTGTCTCTCCCCACTGCCTGGCCTGGGCATGTGAGAAAAATGCTTGTGACTTGTGGTTAGACGGTGATTTTCGCCGGCTACTCCGGTTTCCTCCACCACTAACAACTGGCTAGTCACGAATTAGCCACAATTGGCATAAATGTGACGAAAAACGAAATTCCAATTTCAGTGCATCCATGTCCAGGAAGATAGGTGGCAATTGTGTATACGGTCGTGTAATATGCCTGGGCTGCCCATGCATTTAGTGCAGGAATCATATGTCGGCACTGTAAGTTATTTCTTCAAACAGTTGTGGTATCTACCAGAATAGTACAATACTGGTATGTACTAGAACTGCCACTTGTGATAGACTGCGTTGGTATGTACCAGAATTGTACAAACCTGGTACAAAATGAAGGTAGTAAAGTACACTATAACCCGAAGACTACTACTATCAAAGTCACAATTCACTCATTTGGAGGCGTTGTCATGTTAAAACATCAAAACATAAGTATGTTTACAAAGGTGATGAAAATTGACCAGAAAGATTTCTAAATTAGACCCGTTTGAACCCTGTTTGGGTACACATATATTTTGTTATCTTTTCTGCAGCGTTAATAACGTGTTACAAATACGTAGCACAGAATTGGATTCTAATAATTATCAGTCCTACATAGCAATTACATAACTACTGGCTTATAAGCATTTGGAATAGTAGGGATAGGGTTAGCCTAGATTTCTAGACTGTCATATGTATTTTTCTGTTATGTCTTTTCTGTTACCAAGCACCAAATATTCTAGGTGGTCATAGTGGTCAATTTAGTTTACACTTATCTCACCAGGATTCAGTTTGAATAAGAAAACCTCTAGAGATCAGAGGATCAGGTGGTGCCATCTATCTACCATATCTGGTACTACACTACACTGCTTAGTCAGCACAGAAGGGGGTGTCAACTTTTAGGGACTAGGAACCTAGTCTAGGATAGGTTGAAAAGGTAAAGTTAATGAGTGCTATGAATATACCAACACAAAGCATTTGCAGAATTGTCAACAATTCAAATCAGTATTTATCTGATTGTATATCTTAACCATGTACATGGCATAAGATTTTTTTCATCTTTTTATTTTTGTTTGTTGTTTGCTGTTTTGTTTATGCCACTATTTGCAGTAAATAAGGTGCTTTTGAGTTTACAACACTAATATATTGAACTTAACTGCGAGCATATTGCAATATTTACTGGATTCTTACATATATACATCGTAGCATTAATAACGTATTACAAATATGTAGTAAAGTATTGGAGCCTAATGATTATCAGTCCCACATAGCAACTACAAACTTATTGTTTATAAGCATTTGAAATAGTGGGGATAGAGTGAAATAGTGAAGGGCATTGGTGCTATAAATATACCAACACATAGCATTTGCAGAATTGGTGCTATAAATATACCAACACATAGCATTTGCAGAATTGTCAAGAATTCAAATCAGTATTTATCTGATTTTATATCTTATCCATGTACAGGGTGTAAGATTTTTTTCGTCTTTTTTATTTCTGTTTGTTGTTTGCTGTTTTATTTATGCCATAAATATAAAAATATACCAACACATAGCTTTTGGAGAATCGACAATCTGAATGCAATATAAGAAAGTTCATTCAAATTAGTATTCATCTGATTGTGTATCTAAACCATGTACCAGGCGTATGATTTTGCATCTTTTAAAAGATTTTTGTTGTATGTTTGCTGTTTTATTCATGCCACTATTTGCCGTATATAAGGTGTTTTTGAGTTTACACAAGCCCTGCGGGGAGTCTGCTGGCAGTTAAATTGCACTCAGAGAATGGAGTTATATTCAAAGGAAAATATGAAATATTAATATCACTGATTATTCAGTGGCAGGACAACCCTAGAAAAACGATGCAAAACCAATTATCTTTAATCATTGGTTAATGCAGGTGTTTAATGTGGGTTAACAATCAAACATGATGCCCTGGATAGTCAAAGCTTTCACAGTAGTCACAAAAAGGCCCTACCACCCAGGTGCATGTGATATCTGCCTAATAAAGGCATACTTTGGGCGAATTTCAAATGGTGCAAATGCAAAAATAAAAACAAAACAACAACTATTGACTTATAAATTTTTACTTAACTGGAAAGTACCCGCCCTGCAGATAGTAACCATGAAATATTTCAAATTGACAAAAGAGATCAGAGCACCTAGATATCTGATTGCAACATCACTCATGATTAATTCTAGTTCTATCTTGGGCGTAATCGCATCGGTTGAGTTTAGATCCCAGTCAGATTTGGGCGTTCCCGGCATGCTTTGCAGTCTAGTGACGTCACTGTCAATATGGGTGTTCGTCATGTCCTCGATGTAGTTCTACCTAGTCCTTTCAGATAAATTTCGCGATTAAATGGCTATCGTTCACAAACTCAAATATTATCTTTGGCAGCGATATATACACATATATTGTTCACAGAAGTTTGGAAAACATTCCTTTCGTTTTTATTGAGATCTTTCACCACGCTAAAACTTTAATTTGGAATTTTCATTTTTGGTCAGTTTTTCTGCCAAGTTGCTGCTAGGGCGCATGTAAGTAGGTGTGGATGATGGGGAAACCAATCCGCCGCTTGGTTTAAAGTCTAAGGCATCAATCTTTCATGCCCTAGCAGGGACTCAAATTCGGACAGGGTCGAGAGACAGCTAGCAGTCATTGGCAACGCCGTGGTCCACACGGCAGGCCACGGTACAGACATCCCTGCGACCACACAGTTAGGTGGAAGCATGGGCAGAGAGAATCCTTCCGAGTAGTATAATCGCATAGTCCCAAATAAAACCGGGCGTATGGAGAATTGAGGCCTATAAATGGAGATATATACAAGTTTGTTCAATAAACATGGTATTTTCGGAATCGGGAGGGACTGGGCTTTTGCTTATTGGCCACAGAGTGGGGTTTGCTGCTCGGGCGCATGAATACCAAGCTGAAAGTGATCAAGTTGGTTTGTTTGTAAGTATCATTATTTTCAATAGGTGGCAGCACTATGCAGGATTGGCATTACCATGGGCAAGGTCCTGGCACAGACTTGGTTTAATATAGTATGTTTGGAAATTATCTGGAAAGTTCCCGCCCAGTTATTCTCCACAAACTCTGGTCATTCAGTAAAATTTACATATTTGTTCGTAATTTCATAACGCTACGAGTATTCTCGAGGGTAGGGTAATGAAGGTACCGCATTCTACACGAACTACGATCTTGCAGTTGGTAGACCCTGCCTGTGCTGCCGCTCAGGAACACGTTGAGACCAGAATTTGGAATCTTCATTTTTTGTCAGTTTTTTCTGCCAAATTGCGGCTAGGGCGTATTTCGGCAGTTGTAACAGGTGGAAGAATTAGAGAAATTCCTTTTTTTCGTTTGTCAATTTTATAAATAAAACTACGAGTATTCTCGAGGGTAGGGTAGTGAAGGTACCGCATTCTACACGAACTACGATCTTGCAGTTGGTAGACCCTGCCTGTGCTGCCGCTCAGGAACACGTTGAGACCAGAATTTGGAATTTTCATTTATTTTTTGTCAGTTTTTTTCTGCCAAATTGCGACTAGGGCGTGTTTCGGCAGTTGTAACAGGTGGAGGAATTAGAGAAATTCCTTTTTTTTTCGTTTGGCAATTCTTTTAATGAAATAAATATTAGAGCACACAGATATCCCTGCGACCACACACTTAGGGCTACCTAACTTATGTACCAAAAGTTCAAAAAGCTCGGTTAACAGATATGAAATTGATAAATGAGATGTTAAACCGGCTGAAGCTCATGTCATTTGCAGTCGTTCTAGTTATTCTCCACGAACTTTGGTCATTCAGTTAAATTTACACATTTGTTCGTAATTTCTAAATGCTATGAGTATTCTCGAGGTTAGAGTAGTGAAGGTATCCTATGCTAATGCGATCTTGCAGTTGGTAGACCCTGCTTACGCTGCCGCGCAGGAACACGCTAAAAGTTTAATTTGGAATTTTCATTTTTGGTCAGTTTTTCTGCCAAGTTGCTGCTAGGGCGCATGTAAGTAGGTGTGGATGATGGGGAAACCAATCCGCCGCTTGGTTTCAAGTCTAAGGCATCAATCTTTCATGCCCTAGCAGGGACTCAAATTCGGACAGGGTCGAGAGACAGCTAGCAGTCATTGGCAACGCCGTGGTCCACACGGCAGGCCACGGTACAGACATCCCTGCGACCACACAGTTAGGGCTACCTAACTTATGTACCAAAAGTTCAAAAAGCTCGGCTAACAGATATGAAATTGATAAATGAGATGTTAAACCGGCTGAAGCTCATGTCATTTGCAGACGTCCTAGTTATCCTCCACGAACTTTGGTCATTCAGTTAAATTTACATATTAGTTCGTAATTTCTTAATGCTACGAGTATTCTCGGGGTTAGGGTAGTGAAGGTATCGCATGCTTATGCAATCTTGCAGTTGGTAGACCTTGCTTACGCTGCCGCGCAGGAACACGCTAAAACTTAATTTTGGAATTTTCATTTTTGGTCAGTTTTTCTGCCAAGTTGCTGCTAGGGCTCATGTAAGTAGGTGTGGATGATAGGGAAACCAATCCGCCGCTTGGTTTCAAGTCTAAGGCATCAATCTTTCATGCCCTAGCAGGGACTCAAATTCGGACAGGGTCAAGAGACAGCTAGCGGTCACTGGCAATGCCGTAGTGCACACGGCAGGCCACGGTCAGGGTGAGTGGAGGGTATAGGGGCGAACCACCGACACCCTCACCCAAAATTAGCATTTCCCTCGCTCTCCCGTTCTGATGACAAATCGGGAGGGAGACTTGGAACGCGCAACAACCATCGATTGTGCTTGTCCTAATCACGCCAATGATGCTACTTATATAGGTAGACTGGAGTACAGTAATATGCTTAGAGTAGTTGACCAAATTAACTTTTGCAAGTTATTTGATTAAATAAAACTGTTCAACTTTAACTTTATCGAAATTGTAAATAATTTAGACTATTTCTATTGAAAGAAATATTCATAATTTTGTCACATTACCGAATTAGGTACCTTTTACACCTCTGTGGGTGTATTTGCATCTTGTTTTATCGCAGCTCATGGCTATTAATAGAGCACAGTCCCGCATTTGTCATTCGTCGACCGTGATTGGGTCACGTTTTCGGAAATTATTTACTTTGCGTATGCCACGATACAAAAACGCATTTGAAGTTAGTTAGTGGTATACTATTTTTATCTATCTATTAAAGTGTTGATAACTGTTGTAATGTTATACTTTTGTTGGGAAATGTTAAGTGCTGGTTCTTCATCTCATTTCAAGCATAACTAAAATGACTGGAGAAGAGTCAGCAGGAACCAGTGACTTCTCCTGAAAATGTGTTTTTAATATAGAGGGTAATAACAACAGACGCAGAGAATGTCAGGTGGCGACCTCTGGCTATCTGTAACTTAACTAAAATGATTTCATATTTAGTATGGTTTGATATTTATCGTTAGAACTACCATCCAGGTACATGTAATATTTACTTAATAAAGGCATACTTTGGGCTAATTTCAAATGGTGGAAATGCAAAAATAAAAACAAAACAACAGCTATTGATTTATAAATTTGTAATTATCTGGAAAGTTCCCGCCCAGTTATTCTCCACAAACTCTGGTCATTCAGTAAAATTTACATATTTGTTCGTAATTTCATAACGCTACGAGTATTCTCGAGGGTAGGGTAATGAAGGTACCGCATTCTACACGAACTACGATCTTGCAGTTGGTAGACCCTGCCTGTGCTGCCGCTCAGGAACACGTTGAGACCAGAATTTGGAATCTTCATTTTTTGTCAGTTTTTTCTGCCAAATTGCGGCTAGGGCGTATTTCGGCAGTTGTAACAGGTGGAAGAATTAGAGAAATTCCTTTTTTTCGTTTGTCAATTTTATAAATAAAACTACGAGTATTCTCGAGGGTAGGGTAGTGAAGGTACCGCATTCTACACGAACTACGATCTTGCAGTTGGTAGACCCTGCCTGTGCTGCCGCTCAGGAACACGTTGAGACCAGAATTTGGAATTTTCATTTATTTTTTGTCAGTTTTTTTCTGCCAAATTGCGACTAGGGCGTGTTTCGGCAGTTGTAACAGGTGGAGGAATTAGAGAAATTCCTTTTTTTTTCGTTTGGCAATTCTTTTAATGAAATAAATATTAGAGCACACAGATATCCCTGCGACCACACACTTAGGGCTACCTAACTTATGTACCAAAAGTTCAAAAAGCTCGGTTAACAGATATGAAATTGATAAATGAGATGTTAAACCGGCTGAAGCTCATGTCATTTGCAGTCGTTCTAGTTATTCTCCACGAACTTTGGTCATTCAGTTAAATTTACACATTTGTTCGTAATTTCTAAATGCTATGAGTATTCTCGAGGTTAGAGTAGTGAAGGTATCCTATGCTAATGCGATCTTGCAGTTGGTAGACCCTGCTTACGCTGCCGCGCAGGAACACGCTAAAAGTTTAATTTGGAATTTTCATTTTTGGTCAGTTTTTCTGCCAAGTTGCTGCTAGGGCGCATGTAAGTAGGTGTGGATGATGGGGAAACCAATCCGCCGCTTGGTTTCAAGTCTAAGGCATCAATCTTTCATGCCCTAGCAGGGACTCAAATTCGGACAGGGTCGAGAGACAGCTAGCAGTCATTGGCAACGCCGTGGTCCACACGGCAGGCCACGGTACAGACATCCCTGCGACCACACAGTTAGGGCTACCTAACTTATGTACCAAAAGTTCAAAAAGCTCGGCTAACAGATATGAAATTGATAAATGAGATGTTAAACCGGCTGAAGCTCATGTCATTTGCAGACGTCCTAGTTATCCTCCACGAACTTTGGTCATTCAGTTAAATTTACATATTAGTTCGTAATTTCTTAATGCTACGAGTATTCTCGGGGTTAGGGTAGTGAAGGTATCGCATGCTTATGCAATCTTGCAGTTGGTAGACCTTGCTTACGCTGCCGCGCAGGAACACGCTAAAACTTAATTTTGGAATTTTCATTTTTGGTCAGTTTTTCTGCCAAGTTGCTGCTAGGGCTCATGTAAGTAGGTGTGGATGATAGGGAAACCAATCCGCCGCTTGGTTTCAAGTCTAAGGCATCAATCTTTCATGCCCTAGCAGGGACTCAAATTCGGACAGGGTCAAGAGACAGCTAGCGGTCACTGGCAATGCCGTAGTGCACACGGCAGGCCACGGTCAGGGTGAGTGGAGGGTATAGGGGCGAACCACCGACACCCTCACCCAAAATTAGCATTCCCCTCGCTCTCCCGTTCTGATGACAAATCGGGAGGGAGACTTGGAACGCGCAACAACCATCGATTGTGCTTGTCCTAATCACGCCAATGATGCTACTTATATAGGTAGACTGGAGTACAGTAATATGCTTAGAGTAGTTGACCAAATTAACTTTTGCAAGTTATTTGATTAAATAAAACTGTTCAACTTTAACTTTATCGAAATTGTAAATAATTTAGACTATTTCTATTGAAAGAAATATTCATAATTTTGTCACATTACCGAATTAGGTACCTTTTACACCTCTGTGGGTGTATTTGCATCTTGTTTTATCGCAGCTCATGGCTATTAATAGAGCACAGTCCCGCATTTGTCATTCGTCGACCGTGATTGGGTCACGTTTTCGGAAATTATTTACTTTGCGTATGCCACGATACAAAAACGCATTTGAAGTTAGTTAGTGGTATACTATTTTTATCTATCTATTAAAGTGTTGATAACTGTTGTAATGTTATACTTTTGTTGGGAAATGTTAAGTGCTGGTTCTTCATCTCATTTCAAGCATAACTAAAATGACTGGAGAAGAGTCAGCAGGAACCAGTGACTTCTCCTGAAAATGTGTTTTTAATATAGAGGGTAATAACAACAGACGCAGAGAATGTCAGGTGGCGACCTCTGGCTATCTGTAACTTAACTAAAATGATTTCATATTTAGTATGGTTTGATATTTATCGTTAGAACTACCATCCAGGTACATGTAATATTTACTTAATAAAGGCATACTTTGGGCTAATTTCAAATGGTGGAAATGCAAAAATAAAAACAAAACAACAGCTATTGATTTATAAATTTGTAATTATCTGGAAAGTTCCCGCCCAGTTATTCTCCACAAACTCTGGTCATTCAGTAAAATTTACATATTTGTTCGTAATTTCATAACGCTACGAGTATTCTCGAGGGTAGGGTAATGAAGGTACCGCATTCTACACGAACTACGATCTTGCAGTTGGTAGACCCTGCCTGTGCTGCCGCTCAGGAACACGTTGAGACCAGAATTTGGAATCTTCATTTTTTGTCAGTTTTTTCTGCCAAATTGCGGCTAGGGCGTATTTCGGCAGTTGTAACAGGTGGAAGAATTAGAGAAATTCCTTTTTTTCGTTTGTCAATTTTATAAATAAAACTACGAGTATTCTCGAGGGTAGGGTAGTGAAGGTACCGCATTCTACACGAACTACGATCTTGCAGTTGGTAGACCCTGCCTGTGCTGCCGCTCAGGAACACGTTGAGACCAGAATTTGGAATTTTCATTTATTTTTTGTCAGTTTTTTTCTGCCAAATTGCGACTAGGGCGTGTTTCGGCAGTTGTAACAGGTGGAGGAATTAGAGAAATTCCTTTTTTTTTCGTTTGGCAATTCTTTTAATGAAATAAATATTAGAGCACACAGATATCCCTGCGACCACACACTTAGGGCTACCTAACTTATGTACCAAAAGTTCAAAAAGCTCGGTTAACAGATATGAAATTGATAAATGAGATGTTAAACCGGCTGAAGCTCATGTCATTTGCAGTCGTTCTAGTTATTCTCCACGAACTTTGGTCATTCAGTTAAATTTACACATTTGTTCGTAATTTCTAAATGCTATGAGTATTCTCGAGGTTAGAGTAGTGAAGGTATCCTATGCTAATGCGATCTTGCAGTTGGTAGACCCTGCTTACGCTGCCGCGCAGGAACACGCTAAAAGTTTAATTTGGAATTTTCATTTTTGGTCAGTTTTTCTGCCAAGTTGCTGCTAGGGCGCATGTAAGTAGGTGTGGATGATGGGGAAACCAATCCGCCGCTTGGTTTCAAGTCTAAGGCATCAATCTTTCATGCCCTAGCAGGGACTCAAATTCGGACAGGGTCGAGAGACAGCTAGCAGTCATTGGCAACGCCGTGGTCCACACAGCAGGCCACGGTACAGACATCCCTGCGACCACACAGTTAGGGCTACCTAACTTATGTACCAAAAGTTCAAAAAGCTCGGCTAACAGATATGAAATTGATAAATGAGATGTTAAACCGGCTGAAGCTCATGTCATTTGCAGACGTCCTAGTTATCCTCCACGAACTTTGGTCATTCAGTTAAATTTACATATTAGTTCGTAATTTCTTAATGCTACGAGTATTCTCGGGGTTAGGGTAGTGAAGGTATCGCATGCTTATGCAATCTTGCAGTTGGTAGACCTTGCTTACGCTGCCGCGCAGGAACACGCTAAAACTTAATTTTGGAATTTTCATTTTTGGTCAGTTTTTCTGCCAAGTTGCTGCTAGGGCTCATGTAAGTAGGTGTGGATGATAGGGAAACCAATCCGCCGCTTGGTTTCAAGTCTAAGGCATCAATCTTTCATGCCCTAGCAGGGACTCAAATTCGGACAGGGTCAAGAGACAGCTAGCGGTCACTGGCAATGCCGTAGTGCACACGGCAGGCCACGGTCAGGGTGAGTGGAGGGTATAGGGGCGAACCACCGACACCCTCACCCAAAAGTAGCATTCCCCTCGCTCTCCCGTTCTGATGACAAATCGGGAGGGAGACTTGGAACGCGCAACAACCATCGATTGTGCTTGTCCTAATCACGCCAATGATGCTACTTATATAGGTAGACTGGAGTACAGTAATATGCTTAGAGTAGTTGACCAAATTAACTTTTGCAAGTTATTTGATTAAATAAAACTGTTCAACTTTAACTTTATCGAAATTGTAAATAATTTAGACTATTTCTATTGAAAGAAATATTCATAATTTTGTCACATTACCGAATTAGGTACCTTTTACACCTCTGTGGGTGTATTTGCATCTTGTTTTATCGCAGCTCATGGCTATTAATAGAGCACAGTCCCGCATTTGTCATTCGTCGACCGTGATTGGGTCACGTTTTCGGAAATTATTTACTTTGCGTATGCCACGATACAAAAACGCATTTGAAGTTAGTTAGTGGTATACTATTTTTATCTATCTATTAAAGTGTTGATAACTGTTGTAATGTTATACTTTTGTTGGGAAATGTTAAGTGCTGGTTCTTCATCTCATTTCAAGCATAACTAAAATGACTGGAGAAGAGTCAGCAGGAACCAGTGACTTCTCCTGAAAATGTGTTTTTAATATAGAGGGTAAACACTAATATATTGAACTTAACTGCGTGCATATTACAGTCTTTACTGGATTCTTACACATATACATCGTAGCATTAATAACGTATTACAAATATGTAGTAAAGCATTGGAGCCTAATAATTACTGTATCAGTCCCACATAGCAACTACAAACTACTGGTTTATAAGCATTTGAAATAGTGGGAATAGAGTGAAATGGTGAAGGGAATTGGTGCTATAAATATAAATATACCAACATATAGCTTTTGGAGAATTATCAACAATCGGAATGCATTATAAGAAAGTTCATTCAAATTAGCATTCATCTGATTGTGTATCTAAACCATGTACCAGGCGTATGATTTTGCATCTTTTAAAAGATTTTTGTTGTATGTTTGCTGTTTTATTTATGCCACTATTTGCCCCATATAAGGTGTTTTTAATATATTGAACTTAACTGCATGTATATTAGAGCTTTAGATGACCAACCACAAGTGGATTCGAAACCAGCCGGTCAACCTGAACATGCTAGCCTCAAACAGTGTCAAGTAGTAGCTGCTAATAGGCCTAAATTGATGCTCTGGGCACCCCCAGCTGGTGGTGGAGATAAGGTTTCTCTGTAATGTAATCGATGCGAGAGCCCTGATTGGTCCTTGTTTCGACGTGACCTCGATGTGATGCCTTATCTGGTACTCCTGGCATGAGTCCAGCATGTAACTATAGGGCATACAGTAATTGGTCTCTCGCTACATATCCATTCTTTTCTTCATCCAAGATTAGAGTCTTTACTGGATCCTTACACATTAGTTCCGTGAAGTCACTTGGCTAATGAAGTGGACTGGAAAGACTCCTCAGTTGGTGGACCCGTTACAACCCTGTAAATACACACATTTACTGTAGATTCACAAGAGATTGTGCAGAGTAAATTTTGCGAATTTACAAAAAAATACTTAGCGAGAGCTATCAAATGAATACCAACATGACAGGGTTTAGATGGTTTTCAAAATTCTTTGCATCCTTGTACGTTGGACGAATGTAGCCTCAGCATTGGAAGGGTTAAATGGTGAAGGTTATGAGTGCAATAAATGTACCAACAAGAATGTCTTGCAGAATAACTAACAATCTAAATGCAATATAAGAAATTACACGTGATTAAAAGTTTGATATGAAAGTGTGCATGATAAGATTTCAGTGAAAGAGTTAAATATTTCAACGAATATGCTACTGAAAGCATGTTTATTTAGTTGCTATGGCTTTAACCATATGTTGCTGGTGACTAATTTGGCTAATACAAAATGATGCAAAAAAGAACTGGAAAACGATTGGAACCCTCGCAAACTGGTACTCATCTAAGAGTACTCAGCAAGAGCTATCCAATGAATACCAACATGACAGGGTTTGAATGGTTTTCAGAATGTTTGCATCCTTGTCCTTTGGACACAAGTAACCTCAGCATCAAAGGGGTTAACCATATGTTACTCTATTTGTAAAATCTCGTATTCAACACACTTCTGGATTGTCATGTTGTGTGTTCTATTATTGCACATTGAACATCTTGTATAAAGATAAGGCACTGCCGTAAAATGTTTTTTTATATGCATTTAGCGTTTTGCTTCTGATGCCATATTATATTAATATTATAATTATAACGTATAGTTCATTGTCTCTTTGACTTTTTGTGGAGATTGTATTTTTATATCTACTTTTCATGCATGATAATTGCCAAACTGCCCATAGATACCATGCTATATACTGCATTTATCATGTATTTAAGTGAATTTAAATTGTTTCTTGATGTGAAGTTAAGTCATGCAAATGCTATTTCTTAATCTTAAGAGGGACTTTTAAAACTACTGCATTAGTTTGGTTTGATATAGATACGTTGGGACGTTGTTCAGACATGAGAATTAGTTCCAGTTCTAAAGGTTACTCATTGTGATATCATCTTAGCTTTTGAAAGCATTATGTTATGTATGAATGACAATTTCTTTCTATTCTTAAAATGTATTTCTGTAGCTTGCAAAAGCATTGAGTTAAATATAATTAACTGCATCTCGTAATTTTTGTCAGCCACTTATGTGGCCTTCTATCTATGATTTTCATACGTATTTGGATACACTTTTAGTATATACCTATGGTTTCATAGAGGTTTGTGCTTTGTTTTGTTTTCAGTTTTCACTTTGACCTAAGTGTAGGATGTACGTTACTTTTATGAAAAAAAATCTTGTTACCTACCAAACTATTGTAATATATTAATGGCTGATTTCATATTTATATCATTTAAATCATTAAACAGATTGATCCTTCCAAGTGTTTCCCAATATTCATTTGTCTCAACAGTCATTTTTCAATCATCACATAAACCTGAATTTTTCTTACTTATTTTTTTGAGAAATTTATTTGTAGTTACTCTTGTGTGGAGTATTTCAACTGAAGTTGCCAAACATAAGGATCCATTGAAATCTTTCTTAGACACATAAATGCATATTCCACCAGATTTAGACTGATATCTGCATTGATTATTAAAACATCTCACATATATATATATATATATATATATATATATATATATATATATATATATATATATATATATATATATATATATATATATATATATATATATATATATATATATATATATATACTTAGTATATATATACTACTTTGGAAGTAGTAGGGCAAGATGTTTCTTTTTATTTTTTGATGTATTCCATATACTTTTGTATCTTCTCTATTATACTTATGTTAACTAGGGTATGTGCTATGTGCTATGGTCATAGCTGACAAGCAAGGAAATAAATGTAAAGCTTTTTTAAAATGTTGTGTTTGTATTCCGTTACCTGTAGATGTGTAAAATAATCGTTTAAACGACCCAAAGCAGAGTAGATGCTTCTGTTTGGCATTATGGTATTGCATTGTATTGTATATTTATGGCCTGTAGTAGACTACACAATCATGCATTGTACAAAAATATATGAGGAAAACAGTTACAAAAATTGGAAATAATAGAGAAAATAACTGTCGGGCCTGTTGGGAAAAGTCAGGCCCATAACACAACATTAAGGTTAACAGTATGGCGGAGGTAGGTTAGTCCATTACTACTTGATTGTATCTCTCAGTGGTTGGTAGTGATTGATTCAAACTGTAGTATAGGTGATCCTACTCTGTCGTCTCTGTGTGTAATAAGTCCATTATACATTTGTTACACATATTTCATCATCAGTGAGTGACCTTCATGGGTAAATGACTATTTTGCCACATTAGTCCTTTTCGGACTACTCAGTGCAGGGGTGTCCAATTATTCTAATCCCGGAGCACAGTCCATAAGTGCTGGAGCACAACAAGTTTTGCAATTGGCGAGCGTGGTTTAGTCATAGCTATGAATTTTGTCCCCTTGTGGCACCATATTTGCCCTTATTGCAATAGTTCAGACCATGGCCAATCAATAGACAATATTACTAAATTATCAGTTAATGGAGTCGACTAGTATTTAAATACAATTCTTATCGAAAATAATTCGATTGAAATGTCTGATAGGCTCATTTGGTCATGTTTTTGCGAAAAAAAACATTTAAACATTGTTTGGTTTGTCGCACGTTTTGGAGCACCTGTCGCACGCGTGCGACAATTGGACACTAGCTAGGTCCTTTGGATTAAAGTATATAATGAATATTACAGGCAAGGGATCATGGAGCTATGTGCCATGCCTACACCTGCCTTCCATGTCTTTGTTTAAGGTAATAATTTGCAGTCATCTGTAATTTCATCAATCAGTCTGTGTTGTAAAAGCGTCTTACTATGGGGCGCCGTTTGTGACATCTAGAATTCTGTTGATATCTTACAATTCTGTCGGACATAATATAGTTCTGTCGACAGAATTGTAAGCTTACGATTCTGTCGGACAGAATACAATTTTGTCCAACAGAATACAGTTCTTTTGGACAGAATACAATTCTGTCGACAAAATTGTATTCTGTCCGACAGAATTGTAAGCTTACAATTCTGTCCACAGAATTAGACAGAATACAATCCTGTCTTCGTATCTTCCACTGATTGTAGATGGCGTTATCTTCAGTATAGACTTGTTATAAAACAAGAAGAAGTGGAAGATACTACGGCAGGATTGTATTGTATCAACAGAATTCTAGAAGTTACAAACGGCGCCCAATATCATACTGCCACCATCTCCCTTGTTCAAGCGTATTACATATATATTGTTTTACCAGTTTTGATTTTTCTGAATTTGAACACTGCACGTTCGATGTTGAACTTGAAATACTATATTCTCCCAAACTGGTAACATTTTGATTTGAGTCATATACCTGTCAACATTCAGCCATCTAAAATCAGGATATTTCACGTGGTTCACTGTTGGGGCCTCTTTCACATCATTTTGTTTAGTTTCTATCCTGGCCACCAGGGGTCAGGTTGGTATTATAGCATGAGAGTGGGCTATTATATTTCACAGGAGTGGGCAAATTGATAACCATACACACATATTAAAGAAATGACTTTTATTTCATTAGCAGATTACAATTGGTACATGATGATATATTCACAGTTATCAAAAAACACACTGGGGAAAAGTATGAATGCTTTTTCCAAGTCATCAAATTAGCAGCTTAGCAGGAAATTTCTTCATATCAGGTGCTCTATCAAAAGACAACGATTATGGGGTCTGAAATCAGGAGAGTACTGCTTAAATCAGGGATGTCGACAGGGATGCAGTTATCCTCCTCTTTACTGTTTCACTGCGTGTCAGGTACATGTACTATAAATTCGGAAAAGATTGCGTTAGTTTAATCTTTGCGTTTTTTTAACGTTTAGCCTCGGACGCAAAATTAGAATTCGCAATGATTAGTGCTGCTATTTTAAGTGGAAAGCTGGCACTCCATGTTGCGGCCAATTCGCAGAGTAAAAAAAACACGCTAAAATAGATTTTCTGTAAATTCGCAAAATTTACTGTACACAATCTTTTATGAATCTACAGTATGTCATTTTCTATTTCTCACCTACATAATTGCTAATGACTCTCGTGTTACCAGGCACAGCAATTTCGCGTGTATATGACGCACATTTTTACACAAAATCTTTACACTCAAATCGGCGTTGCGTCTTATACACAAAGCTAGAGATCTAGAGTGTTTTACATCGAGTCCCCAGGCCACTCGGAGATCGCCTTATTACAATTATAGCGCGGCCAAGACAATGACTATCGATGTCTGCAGTAGAATTGTAGTAATCGTACCACTCACCGTTGGAATTTATTGATTAGAATCAATATCATGCCTAGGACAATGGATATCGGGCATTGACGTCACATTTAACTCATTTCGAAATGCGTTTTACTGTTTTTCTAGCGTTATTCATGAGAAGTTGATTTTCCACAATATTTCCGAAAAGGGGTACGCACTATACACAAAGCTAACTGAAGGTCTATACTTCATTCTAAAACCTGAACAATGGGATGCGTCTACATACGGGTGCGTCTTATACACGCGAAATTACGGTATACAGCTGGTTTTGCTTATAAACGTTTTTAAGTCACTGACCATTTCTGACCGACATCTGTTCCAGATATGTCAAACGTTAGTGCTCATGAATGTAAAGCAGTAGGTTAAGCTCACAGTCCTTTCTGAGTTGACTAACCTGAGGATGGTCTATTGGTAGTACCAAATATGACATATAGATGGCACCATATGGCCCTCCAGTCCCTGGGAAGTTAAATGTAAACTAAATTGGCCACTATGGCAGATATTTAGATTAAGTATGTATATCTCTGACTATGGCTACCTTGACTATTTGGAGCCTGGTAACAGAAATAATACATATGATAGCCTAGAAATCAAGGCAGGTTAAGCAGTAGACACGTTATCTTTGTTTGCTGATATGGCTAAGGTAGTCGCTGCTACTAGTTACTGAGAAATCGCATGTTGAGCCGTCAATAATTAACCTGTACCGAGCTTTATCTCTATGGTCATAGATTCTTCAGGGATATGACTTCCAGCCCTGATGGCCAAGAGGTCTAAGGCAACATGACAGGAAATGGTCACATAGAACTTTTGAAAGTCACTAAATACAACTTTCAACCCTCAAGAGCGCGCTAAAACTCCTGTATTAAGCTGCAAGCCGGTGTATCATACATATGTACTTCCTTACCTAAATATCCCACTTTTATGTAGTCATTTCCATTAAAACTGCTTTTACACTCAGTTTTTTTCAACGAGGGCAAATCTGTGAGGCTGTCTCTTTTTGTGTAACAGCCCCACGGATAGCTCATTTGATTTGACATATATAGATGCGGATGAATTGGATTCTCAGGGGAGCAGCTAAGCAGGAAGCACATCCCAGCCCAGCCACTTACAATAGGGAGGACTCCACTTCCTGGGTGCCATGGTTTGAATCCCAGATAAGACATGTGAGAAAATTGCCAGTGACTTTGGGGCTGAGCCAGGGCGAGGTACTCCAGTTTCCTCTACCACTCGCAACTTTCTTTCACGACCTATTAGACACAATATAGCAGTAAAAGTGACGATAATCTAATATCATAGTCCTGTTGTGATCCTTCTGCCGTGGCTACGTTTTTTCCTTGTAGCTGAGACAAATATCCAGATGGACTGGAAAAGTTCAGATCTCACGCTTGACCTTTGTTGGGAGTTACAGCAGGGGTTGACGAATATACCATGCTTGCAGCCAATAAGCATGCTTTATTTTCTTCAGCCTGCTCCGTAATGACCCAAGTGAATTAAGTTAAGGAGTGACTCGCAATTGTGACCCCATAAGAATGCTGCAAGAGGGTTTGCCAAGGGTCGATCTTTATTTTATCAACAATAATATAAAGTACCAGTTAATGACTGTTTATGTAGTTAAAGGACAATTACACCATGAATAAGAAATAGGCCCAAATAGTTTTCTAGAGTATTCTCTAGGAAAAGCTACCTCACTGCTAATGACATTTGGGTACCAAACAGCCTGAGATAAGCTATTAATAGACTAAAAAGAGGCTGCTCCCAGTACCTCCATTTCTTGTGTGGTAGGATGTGTTTAAACAGCAATTTACTTCTTGTATGAAGGTTGGCAGTGGTGGGGACTTTTTTTTGAAGTAGAGCATACTGTAAGAAACTAACTGGGCCTATTTTTTTTATTCATGGTGTAATTGTTCTTTAAGAGGACTCTGAACTCTCAACCTCAGAGTTAGACTTCCATGGCAGGATTGATCAATAGTTTGGTATATGTACATTAAAACGAAGTTAAACTATAAAGAGACTGAGTAGCTCAAATATTATAAAATCATTGTGTGATATTTTCATAATCTCCAGGGGATGAGACAGAAGGACATATCTTTTTGCCAGCAATTCTCCGGCTTTAATAAAAGTTTTACAAAGTTGATGTTATTCATTTCATAGAAAAATCCTTGCGCACTTGCATTTTGTTTATTCTTTCAAGTTTTTGCTCTTGAGGGAACTTACGGTTCAAGTTGTGATTAATATTTTTCAATACAATTCCATTTTTCACCTTTTACAAAATAACTAGAGCATATGTAAAAGATAGTACGTGACCATGGGTATTTTAGGTCATGTAGCAAAATAACATTGCTATAGGAACAATATAGAATCCAGCAGGTTGTTTCGAAAATGATAAATATTGTGATTTTAGAAAGCGGTCAAAACTACATTTTGATTCCTACTTACCTTAGCCTAATGTTGATCTCTACTCTCTAATAACTAGTGATAGGAATCGGCTCGGACTTTCATGATCGATCATCTGTTGGGTACAACCGCTCGATGATCGATCATAATCGGTTGCGCGCGCTTTCATCTCGGCCGCACCTATTGGCTATTTTCGTCGCTAAGTAAGTAATAATTCGGACATTTCCTGGTACTGTTTTTTGGCGAAAAACTTGGTCAAAATACGTCCAGGAAGACATGTCACAACACAACCTTTTTGCTGTTTATTTCAATCATAATCGATGCCATATTTTGGGATTGATTAATCGAAATCGGAACCCTTTCGATCCGATGATCGATTATAATCGATCATCGAATTATCACTACTAATAACACTTTTTGGACAAATCTTGACAAAGCATGTTATTGACTGGTATTGTGGCAATGGATTGATTGGTTGTATGATAGCTTGATAATGGAATTATTGGAATTAATGGTGATTTTTAAGGCCATATTGAGATTTCCCCCCCGTAGGATGTGGCTGGCCTTCTGATGAGTGCTCCTCCCCCAGTAGATATGGAGAGATAACAAGCTTAATTAGCACATAGCTTAGTCATTAAAGGACAATTACACCAAGAATAAGATATAGGCTGAAGTGGTTTCTTAAGGTGTTCTCTACTTAAACCAAGACCCCACCATCTGATCTGAGGGACGCTGTTGATTCATCCGAGTCCGAAGGTAGCTGCTATTGACAAATGTGTACCTAGCCTAGATTTCTAGGCTGTCATATGTATTTTTCTGTTATGTTTTTTTTCTGTTACAAAGCACCAAATAGTGTAGGTAGCCACAGTGGTCAATTTAGTTTACATTTATCTCACCAGGATTCAGTTTGATTATGACCCCTGTAAACCTATAGAGATAGGAGGAGCAGGTGGTGCCATCTATCTACCATACCTTGTACCATAACACAGTGCTTGGTCAACACAGAAGGGAATGTGAACTTTTCAGGGACTAGGAGCCCAGTCTAATGTGTACTATGCAGCTTCGGATAAGCCATTAATAGACTAAAATGACCGCTTCCAGTAGTCCCAGTTCTTGCGTGTTAGGATGTGTTTAAACAGCAATATACTTCTTGTATGAAGGATGGCAGTTGTGAGAACTTAGTTCAAATTAACTTTTTGGGCCTATGTTTTATTCATGGTGTAATTGTCTTTTAAGCATTGCTAATTGGCTGTCAGGTGGTGAAACCATTTTAACTACAAGTGCTCTGACAGCTTTCTTAACCTGGCACTGAGATCAGCGTGTGATGCCCAGATTCCTCTTTCTGTAATTCATAGTAATCTTCTGGAAAAGTATATTCATTATTATTCCATTCAAACTTTCTTTTACTTCTGGAGTTACTAACCATTGTAAAGCTAAGGTATATTTAGATGTTGAACTCGCAACAGTATATTCTGCACTGTCATGAGTTCACCATCAAAATAATCTCTTCTATCACTTAGTTTTAAAAGGAAACCCTATTAATTTGTAAAGGTACTTGGTTTATAGTCTTGTATCCACTGAAATGTTCACACGACCTTCCTCCCCTAGCAGGCCTGTACACACGGAAACCATTTCAATCCCCTGAGGGATATTACAGAGCAGCTGGCAGCATATGGCGCACAAGCTCTAAGCACTACCTTATTAATGCTAGGTATTAATGCAGCTGGGTAGACTGAGGCAATATGGAGTAACCTGTCTTGCCTAAGGACAGACTTTAGGTGCCCCGGTCGGGAATTGAACCAGCGATCTAATGATTACTAGTCCGACACCTTACCACTTGAGCTACTTGTAAAATGAATCCTGCCTAATTCTCAAAACAAAAGGGATTTATAGAGTTTTTGATAAATTTTCCCTTGGTTTTCTGCGTCGTTCAATGTCTGGCCTATACATACAAGTAGAGCTGCACTCACAGGAGATCAACTCATGAGCTCACGACCACTTTCACTCGTGAGCTCATGAGCTCGTGGATGCGCGGTTTTTGCAATAATTATTCATTATTCAGCCCACCAATTAAGAAGGAAAAAAAACTGATGGAGAGTTGCTAACATTTACATGGTTATTTCATTTTAAAATGTGCTTGCATAGAAGAATACATATCTATATTTACATATTGCTTTCTATAGAGCGGTACAAAGGTCAGTATAACGCACAACACTGCCTGTATATATTGGAGATAGTAAACAAAACATGACAGCGATAAGCAGTAATACGAACGTTTGTGTTAGGTGTTCTGTATTACGTATTACGTTTGTGATCCAAATATAGACGAGTTCGCGTATTTAGGGGGGTGCATACGTTCGTTATCAAAATTAAAAAATACCCCTAAAGCACCGATTTCTGGCCAAAAAAACACCCTTATTTTGATAAAACGCTGATTTTTTCCACTAAATAAACACCCCTTCTTTTATCAAAACACTGACATTGGATGAACGGGAACACATATTTTAACTTAAGATGTTATAATCCTCTGCTTGTTTAGCGGCAGCAAGTGGCGGCAGCAAACTCGGAAGCCCAGTCACTTCGGGAGTCACTCGGCGTCAGAGCCGCGTATATTTCGTGGATTGTAAGGGGATTTTGACCCCCATACTTCGTACCTGGGTACAAAAAAGTACCCTTATTTTACAAAATCGCGGACATGCGGAGGTCTTAAAAAAGACCCCTTCTTCCGCGAAATACGAAACGAAGGTGCGGCCCCCCTCTGTACCTGAGTGCTCCCCCCCTCCCCCCCCCCGGGGGGCTCGCCTGCTCTAGTGCTCGAGCCACTCGAGTTCGTGAGTGGTTAGTGCAGCTCTACCTACAAGGCAACATAACTGCTACACAAGAATGATACCTTTCACTCAAATGTATTATTGCAATGCAATCATTCATAAATTCCTGTTGCAAATATCCTGGAATCCAGGAAACTTCCATCTGATAGAGTTCACATCCACGTACCAGGAAGCGAGAGGCAGAGAGAATACCATATGAACAACTATTAGTCAATAGAGCACACGCCCCAGGGGGGACTGGACATGGAAGTGACATTATGCGCCTAGATCAACATCACAGCTGGGGGCCTCAGGAGTCCTTCCTTCTAGCAGCCAGTTTTATAAAAAGATCTTTATGTGCCATCTGTAGTTGACGTAAGAGTTAGAAGGAATATGTATTTAACCTATTCAGCTTAGACATACAAAAAACATGAAACTCTCACCCCCCCCCCCCTAAATGAGTGATATTGCAATTATTTACTGTAAAAGTTGCTGTGGCCAACGCTTTGTCATAAACTACCTTCAAGTTTTTTTTTCTTTATTTATTTAGTTTTGGAAAACTGTATGATTTATATTGTATTAATTTCCACACTCTTTCATATTTATATTTGTATACGTATGATTTTGTAAAAACATGTGTTTTTCAGTCAATAAACATACATACATACATACTAAAGCATACTGACACATTCAGCATAACATACCCTATTTTGTGAAATAAGTGAGCTGCACATACTGAATATTCATAGTTGTAGTTTTTTCTTGCAAAACTTCTGTTTGAGACAGAGCCCTACATGCAATGTCAAAAGAGGTCGCCGAAGCCTCGTCTTCTACCGCCAATATACATTTGAGTATTACTGCTTTCATTATTATTATTATAATTATTATTATGCTAATCATCATCCTCATCATCATCATTATTATTATTATTATGATTATTATTATTGCTATTATTATCATTATTATTATTATTATTATTATTGTTGGTATTATTTTTATTATTATCATTATTACTATCATCATCAGTAAACTGTCAAATGAGACACAGTACCAAAATACCATTAAATTACTGGAGAAGAGTTATTAGTACCTTGGACATTAGATGAGCAACCACAAGTTATATTGGTCCAAGCTTGGACCAAAATGTGAATTGTGCAATGCAAATCAGGACACTCAAATAGGGTTTCCTTACTGTGCCTGTATCCTATAGGGGCCTGCCGTGATGGCCAAGTGGGCAAAGCAATTTCTTTACATGGATGGCTCTCTCAAGATTTATCCATCTAAGGCTATAGAGACATGTGTCGTTTGGTGATCTCTGTAGATATATATATATATATATATATATATATATATATATATATATATATATATATATATATATATATATATATATATATATATATATATATATATATATATATATATATATATATATATATATATATATATATATATATATATATATATATATACATGTGTCCTGCAAGCTCCATGTCTTTGTAAAATCTCTTAATCGGAAATATCTCTTTTGGATAGTATCCATGTCTTGCACCCATAAGTGATCCCTGGTCTGATATATATATATATATATATATATATATATATATATATATATATATATATATATATATATATATATATATATATATATATATATATATATATATATATATATATATATATATATATATATATATATATATAAATATATATACTGTCTGAAGCCGATACCCATGGTCTAATTTCTTCAGGCCATTCCTTAGTGGCCCGAGTCACGGCCTCACTAATTACACTAAAGGCGCTGGACAACAGCCGTAACACTCACACATCGCATTTTGTCTAATTGATGAATGAATGTATCATTATCCATTATCTCCGCGTGTGTCTGAATTGGCCACAGATCCAAGTATGGATCGTAGCTGATATGTCACCCAAGATATCCAAATGTTTTTGCCTCGGCTTAATCTGTGCTGTTGATAAAAAATGGCTGTGAAAATGATGTCTGAATCCGCCAATAGATTTAGACGTTACATGATTCATGATATAGCTTTCTTGAATCCTTGCTGAAGGATGCCCGCACCAGTTTTTTTTGTTCCGAGAATCTTTGAGGGGATAAAACTACAAAAATGGTAAAATAACGTGTGGTGTTCCGACGATTTTTCCCGCTAGGCAAAAATCTGTGTTTCCCAGAAGTGGCCAATTTGGGGTAATAGAGGCCGTCAGGTATATCCGCTGTTCCCTCCTCCAATTTACATCTTAAAAAGATACTTTATTTTTGGAACAGCACATAATATATAAGGTTATTTGGGAATGGATGCTTTTCCTGAAAATTGGTGCAAATCTGGGGCGATATATCAGCCATATGTAACTGTAAAAAAATGCTCTATATTCATTTAAAAAAAATGTTATGCTCTCCATACGTTGAAAAGTAATTGGGTTGTACGGAGTAACTCTTTTGTTACAAAACTAAGACTGATGGGGTACGTATCTTGCATTTTTGAGTAGTGTACTATTTGTTTGCACGTTGATAGAACGGACCAAAATACAGGACAATATGATCACCTAAAACATATATAGGGTACATTAAGTTTACCGTATTAGGTTGAAGTTGGGTCGAATAACTTAATATGAACAAACAAGCAGACAAACAAAATACGGGAAAACCCCCCAAAAAGCAGGCTTTTTTGGGGACCCCCTAGCTAGCTTGTGGGCTTTGTCATTCTCGAAAATGAGAAACACAATTTTCATAAAAGATACATACCAATTAGAGACGAATTAAAAGGGAGGGGGATTAGTCTTTATGTCACTCTCAACACAGGTCATATCGCGACGAGATGGAAACCTGGAACCGGGAGGAAATTCCGTTCTCCTAATGAAAAGTTCCAAGGAGTCTTTAATTTCAGTTGCAGAGGTAAAGAGGTAACATTTAAACAGCCCGTCGCAACGCCGCACATCTATATAGCGACCAAGGCAACCCGATTATGGAGATCTAGCGTAGACTGGAACCTGAGACCTAACGCAAAACGGGTCAAGACAAATCGAAAATGAAAAAAGGACCCCCTAGCGAGCCTGTGGGCCCTGGTATTTTCGAAAATGAGAACATAATTTTCATAAAAGATACATACCAATTAGAGTATACAAATTAAAGGATGAAGCAGAGATACTTAGTTAGACCCATTACACATATATGGGTATAGAGACATGGGCAATATACATTTGTTTACCATAGTCATGCCACTATCAAAATGTCATCTTTGATTTTAGATGAAGTAAACTATGGCAGCACTGCAGAAAAATAGCCATGACCCGTCCAGTCAGTCTTTTGTACAGGCAATTTCCTTAAAACATCCTTTTTGGACAGGCATCCATTTCTGGAAGTAATTTTCAGTTTTTCTTTATTATTATTTTTTTAGTAATAACCAAATCCTTTCATAACTAACATAGCATGCATATGCGTGTGTGGCATTAAAAGGGTTAACAGTCGGAAGGAAAGGAAGTCAAGTTTGCGATGTGTAGGAGGGAAGGGGTTAAGGCAGGCTGTGATCAGGTGATCGCCCGCTATTCGCCTCATAGCAGTTATGTGTATTTTTTCACAGTTTGTAGATTTCTTGACGTCAGAAGAGCGCGTCACGTGACTGGCGACACGGGGATTGGCTGGAATTGTGATTTGACATCATCGGCGATGCGAAGCTCGTAGCCATGTAAACCAGCTCAGATCTCGACGAGAGAAGCCCTCGTAGTTCGCGTGATGGAGGATATGTTCACGGCTTCCTTGTAGATAGATAGTACCCCATCTCTTACACACGGCAGCGTAGGCTTGTCAATACTATACGGGCGGACGGGCACGCTGATTTGTAAATGCAAGGCGCGTGTGTTACGATGGTCACGGATCACTGATTTGGACGGGGTGACAGCTGAAAAGATTTCGTGCGACAGGAGAACTCAAACTGGGAAATCGGGGGAAAGACTGAGGTGCATGGCTGAACTGTACTAGTGCAGACGTCGCTCTGTGGTGGTGACGACATAGTTAATAGGCCAGGCAGCTACTTGCTGTAATGTTATAATCTGGCAGCTGGCTTGAGATTTAGTAGGAAGCGAGCGAACGTGTAGACCAACTAACCCCACTACGCTACTACTCTCATTATAATCACTAAATCAGCGATCCACCTGATCTGGAGCTAAATTACGGATTTTCCCAAACAGCGGCCGGGATCATCGTCGACCACTTAGAGGATCAGAATCATTATTGGTTGTCCTCGTAAGACAACAGAACACGATCTTACGGCGGTGACAGCGAACGACAATAATCTGAATCTGAACAAAACCCCAGGCAGCCGACGATATTATTAAGATGATCAACAGTTTTCAATAGCTATGAATTATGATGGCTGTCTCTCCGTACGACGACGATTATCATTATTATCTGCACTGTTACTGTGACTGTGGGTCTACTACTCTGTGTGTACACAACTAGATGTGCTGTTCCCGGAAACTCAGGATCCTAGGCTTAGGAGTAGGATCCCAAAATGGGCTGTACTCCTAGTATCCACGTCTCCCAAACTGGTGTGGTTTACTGCCCCGATTCCGAAGAATCCAATTCTCCGCGACCCTCGTCTTTGAGCGCTCAAGCCCAGACCTTAAGGACGGACATCTTGGAAGGGGGAGGGACTTCTTCCTCTACCCCGGGAGCGGGGAAGAGCTCGTACAAAGCCGTAGAAAGAAGGGGTACAATTAGCATCAGCGAAGCCGAGACCCAAACAAGTCGACCCGCCATGAAGGTATGTTTTTTAATACCAGTCCGAGTCAGTCTAGGGTCTGCCTGTCAAGTGTTCCCGGGTACACCACCCGGTCCCACGCTGCACCCTATTTATAGACAAAAACACGTGCTACCCACATATTTGTAAATACATAGGCTTCAGGGAAGTTGCCAAGCAGCTGTAACAAATGATCTTATCCATATGTGTGTCCCATTGTTTATATATGTATGTATGTACATTCATACATACATTCCCTTAACCTGTTAACGGCTTAAGTTGAGGGTTCTTGTCATGGCTTACAGGTACTACAGACAGCAGTAGATTGAGGGTTGTATTATAGCAAATACCTTAGAAGTCCATATTTAAAGCTATATATTGACTGATAAAACCTACTAGAAATAATAGAAACACAAGGGGGATTATTTCTGCTTAATCTAAAAGCTATGTTGAAAGGAGTTTATTTGACTATGTGAACCATAAACATCTTTCCACTGACTTTTCTTTATAAAGCGCCTTTGAACATTGGTAGAGAGTGCGCTATATCAAATATCATAATGGTTATCATAATTAAGTTCACATTCATGCTGCGCCTGTTAGAGGCCAATGACTTTCATCAAAGGTGTACATCATAGTTCTAACAAAAACCTTTGCTTTCATCAACAATAGGTAGGAATGAGGGGTTGGATATCATTAAAACCTAATAAGAGATTGCAACGGGTAGGTGAATGTAACTTGTGAATTATTTTGTTATTATTATAATTATTATACTGTATGTTATATAAGTGTTGCATATGCCTAAAGAAACCAACCCGGTTTAAAATGAAACTGAGTCTGGTTAATTAGCTGTGTGAAACTGAGTCTGGTTAATATTAGCTGTGATTTGTGACTACTCCACCCCCGCTGTGGGGTCAATTCACTAAGGAGGACTATTTGTAATGTAGTCTAGTCTTAGGGCAGGTTTTTTAAAAATCTCTTTATAGATGTTCATTTGACATGAAAATTATTCCCTCTCAAAACTTCAAAACTGATACTAATATAGTTCTTAAATTGCTCACTATGTGGCCAACAGTAAGATCTTTCCAATTTCTTGATATAATTCTGACAGACCATTGTGACTGCCCTTAGCGCCATCTATCACCATCCATAGGAACTAACACCTAGACATTAAGCATAAGATAGAGACCAGAACAGAGAAAGGCATAATATAATGGAACGATAGACTAGGAGCTAGTCTAATTGCAATGGTCAGATATGGACCTCTCTGTGGTACCATTTTCTACTTCCAAGATGTCTATCCCATATTACCTGCCATTTCTAATACCTTAACAAGGGCCGGCCCAGGATTTCTGTGGAGGGTATTCAGGGTCTTAGCCAGGATTTAGAAACTGGGTGCCCAAAATTGGCTATTGTAAAAATTTTGGGCGTCCAAATTTTTAAGGGGGACCACATTATACTCTGATTTCAAACATAAACATGTAAAAACCTACCGCAATAAGGCATGAGCCGCATGATATCATTATACAATGTCATGGGAATTATATGGAGATGGCTATTTAGTTCATGGTAATTATAAGTTTTCACCTTGAATACAACAGTAGAGCTGCTTAGGCAGATTAACCTGTTTAACAATTGTTGATAGTGTAACCATAGCACAACCCAGGTAACCAGGATCCCCCTTTTCAGCATGTAGATTTGATACCCTACTTACCAGTTTAATTTTTGCTATTACATAAGATATTACCTGAACATAATCCCTATGGTAGACATTACTTCAGAACACATTATAATCAATACAGGACTGTGCTTATGGAAATTAATGTGAGGGTTGTATATATGTTGTGTTTAATGGAACAAGACTATACATATATTGCTTCATTATTATCATTATTATTATGACTATTATTATTATTATTATTATTGCTATTATTATTATTGTTATTATTATTGTTATTATTAAATATTATTATTATTATTATTATTATTATTATTATTATTATTATTATTATTATTATTATTATCATTATAATTATTATTATCATTATCATTATTCTTATTCTTATTCTTATTATTAATAATATAATTATTATCATTATAATCAGAGATATAAATAACTATAGGTAATGTGCCTTTCTGTTATCATTATCATCATCCTTATCATCATTGTCATTATTATCACATAATAATATTTTTGTTATGATAATCATTATTATTATTATTATTATTGTTATTATTATTTTTATTATTATCATTACTACTACTACTACTACTACTACTACTACTACTACTACTACTACTACTATTATTATTATTATTATTATTATAATTATTATTATCATCATCATCGCCATCATCATCAACATCTTCATCATTATCATCATTATCATCATCATCATCATCATCATCATCATCATCATCATCATCATCACCTTACACCTAGCCCACAGTGATTTTCAGCTGCGCTGGGTGCAGGCCAGGCAGCTATGCCTAGTAGGTGTTGAGCCCTGTAATACTGCAACACTTACCATGCTATTGGATAATATTCCTCTCAGGAAGGAAGGATCCTGATTCTGCTGCTTTGTTCTCTACACTGCAATATTCTCAACAGCATAGCAAACACAGCAGTATTATCATCACTACCACTAGCAGAGTCATCACAGGGATCAAATAACCCTACATCTTAACCATGCTACAAATCTGCTGCCTGCAACTCTGCTGCTGCTGCTTCAGAGTCTGCACTCTTAGGTCTAAAGGCCAATGCACGGGCCCCGGCGGCCTCTGTAATAGTGGGCGTAGGGAATTACCTGGTATTCATATGTGTTAATACAATCTAACATGTTATTCTCACAGTTCTGCTGCTCAATGTTGTTCTAGAAAGAGGACATGCACTTGAAACACTAAAAGCAAGATGTCTAAATCTCTCTGTTTGTCTATCTATCTTTCAGTCTGTTTCTGTCTGTCTGCCTCTCTCTGTCTCTCTGTCTCTGTCTGTCTGTCTCTCTCTCTCTGTCTGTCTGTCTCTCTCACTCTCTCTCTCTCTCTCTCTCTCTCTCTCTCTCTCTCTCTCTCTCTCTCTCTCTCTCTCTCTCTCTCTCACTCTCTCTGCAATAGAATTGGAAAAATTATTCCATCCTTCAGACACAATCATTATATAGATACTATATACTATGGGTGGTAAAACATACTAGACTTACTAAGAACGTCAAATCATCTATGTCACTCTATTTGTATGTGTGTAATTGCAATAAACTGCGAGTGTGTGAAATAAAATCAAATGCAAAACATGGCCTCAATTCAATTCAAATCAAATCTGGTGACAGTGAGATTGACGACTCCTAATTTTGAGAAAACATGATTTCTTTGAGGTAGATACATATTCAGAATGCAGAAAAGAAAATCTGTAAGGCAATGAATCAACTTAGTCTGACCTTATCAAAAAAGTTTCCTATTCTTTGATTTGATTCTGGTGATGAAAATCAAATTATTTTGTTAATTGTCAGGGCTCAGCAATAACTTTTGAAGGCACTTGCCAAGTAGGACAGGTACACTTTAATTTCTACCTGCCCGACACAATTTTATCCTGCCCTGCAAAAGATTTGATGGAATGTACATTAAAGTGACTTTTCTGTATGTATTATTAGATTTTTGATTTTTCTCAACCCTGCCATGTTGGTATCCATTGGAGAGCTCTCGCTGAGTTCTCTCAGATGAGTACCCATTTGCCAGGGTTTCAGTCATTTTTCAGGAATTTTGCATAATTTTGTATTGGCCAAATTAGCCATCAGCAACATAATAGTTAAGAATGAAAAAATGTTAGTCAATCCATGCTGAAGATTGTTTTTGAGCGGGCAATAATTTACATGTCCGATGTGATTAGAGATGGTAGGTGTGGAGCCTGATGAAGCTGAAGTTAATTAACGGCTCCTACAGCTTGGCTGGAAGTGTCGTTAAATCCAATACAGTCCTCTTCAGACTGACTGGGCATCCTAATGAGACAATTGCAGGAGCGCGATGCTTGAGAGCGAGCTGGCGACCAGGGCTGGTTATCTGTCGCACACAGCATCAAACCAATCAGGCTTGTGGCCGGCCACCTGCCTAGTTAAAGGCACCATAGAAGTCTTAGCCAGCAGGGCATCTGGTAGCCTGGTTCTCAGACTGTATTAAGTATAAGGCCAAGAAAAAAATATTGTTTGTTTCCTGTAACGGTTTGAAAAGATAGGGTAGGTAGGTCGGTAAAAAGAATATTTTTGCATTATTTTTTTGGTCAAAAATGTGTGTTTTATTATTGTTTTACGTTGATTGGGAGTTGGAAGTGCAGATAATACTTAAGGGTAGGGATTTATTTGAATTAAAACTTGTTAGGGTAGGGTTACAGGAATCAAACCATTTTTAGGCCTTAGCCAGCAGGGCATATCTGGGTGTCATTTGTACACCCAAACCCTCAAAAATCACCCCTCAGGACACCCAAAAATGGTTGTGAGTAATTACATCCAGTGTCACTTTCAAGCATATAATTGCCTTTTTCTCATGAACTGGTATAAGGATATTTATTATACCTTATTTTGATAAATTAATACATATTAATACACCTTGGCACCTGACTAGTCATGAACTATGGAAGAAAAAGTGATGAAAAATATTTCAAAATCCAAGCTTATAATATGCCATTCTTTGGCCATTAAACATGCATTATGAATGATGTACCACTTAGAATATGTTGGCCAGGGCTTGCAGGAAAGTTATCAGTGACTTGCAGTGTTTTTTTCGCTGATTTCTAATTATACTCTTACACTACGCTTGTCACAACTTACTTGCAGTATAGAAGATAAAGTGATGAAAAATATATTTCCAAATCAAATCGTATAATATGCCATTTTTTGACCTATGAAGCAAAATTTTGATCACCGGATATGCAAGGAGCAGATCTGATGCTCAACAGCCTCGGCAAAACTCCTAGCCCAGGTGTTGATGACAACCACTCAAGAGGTGCATTCTGCGCATATGCTTGAGCAACTATAACGTAAACAATATGAGAGCCCTCGTTGGTCTTTGTCTCCTAGTGATGTCACACAAAGACTAGATACGGCGAGATTAGGTGTGTCCAGGGCTTTATAATGGGGTCCTATGGTAATTGGATGTTGGCGACCAATCCATGTTCTATTCATCTAAGCCATAAGTCATTCAACATATTCTTCATTTGAATGATCAATGTGTGCCAAAATGTGCGCTCTTTGTGGAGGAAAGGGTTAGATTGGTTTGGTATTTTCTTGCCCTACATTGCTAATGTTAAGCTGTCAATCTTTCTGTGTATTAATTTCAAAATCAACCAGGGTTACATCTGGAACTACTTCTCTATTGCGGCTCACTTTAGACAGCACCAAATAAGGTAATGCCGTGAAATGTCACTGGAAACCCAGTACCCTTGCGAGTGAGACTGCCAAACTGTTCATTTCTTGTTCACCTCTCAGTTATGTACATAGTTAACCCTTCCAATGCTGAGACTACTTTTGTCCAAAACACAAGGACGCAAAGTGTGAAAACCATCTAAATATTGTCATGTTTTTAATCATTGGATAGCCTTCGCTGAGTACTCTCAGATGAGTACCCATGTGCTAGGGTTTCAGTCATTTTTGAAGGTTTTTGCATAATTTTGTATTGGCCAAATTAGCCACCAGCAGCATAAGGATTAACCTTTTCATGTTTGTAACAGCTAAAAATGATATCTCTCTAACAAAAGTAATATATAGGAAATGTTTGAAGGAGAATTGTTCATCAGAACTCTATCTACAACTCTTTTTCAAATATTTTTTAAAATTCATGCATAATTGCAAAGTTTATTTCAAAAGTATGACAGGTCCAGATGCCACTGGTCAAGTAGATTTCCAGGCATGAATGGGTTAACATGTTGTTGAGATGAAAAGTCAAGGAAAGTGAATCTTGACCATCCTTAGTTCTTACAGCCACATAGAGATAACCTTGAAAAGGGTATTCTTTTAGGCCTAAAAAAAATTGTTTGTTTCCTGTAACGGTCCGAAAAAAAATAGGGTAGGTAGATCGGTCGGTAAAAAAAATATTTTTGCATTATTTTCTCGGTCAAAAATGTGTGTTTTATGCATGTTTTACGTTGATTGGGAGTTGGATGGGCGATAAAAACTTTAGGGTAGGGATATTTTTGAATAAAAACTTTAGGGTAGGGTTACAGGAAACAAACAACTTATTTTTAGGCCTTACTATGATACCTTTGTAGATAACCTAATTTAACCCATTGATGCAGCAGCCAAACGCTGCCTGACAATTTTGTTGACCTCTGGGTTTTTGATCATGAAAAAAATTGATTATTGCGAAACATGAACTATTCTACTTATCACTTATTCACTATTGGATTACCCATTATTGGCACAGAAATACCACAAAACATGTTCTTAATATTATTTATGCTTAATAATTAGTGCTGTTGGAGTAATGCAGTGCATAACACATAACACCTACTAAGGCCAGTCCAAGTCTATTTTTGGTCTTATAGAATCGCCAAATATTCATATGCTTGGATGCCAGACCACACATCTTTCACATGTTATCAAAAGTAGACCAGAAATATGTACAGCGTACTTGACCAGTGGGGCAAGCAAGATACACTTTTCACTTGCCCGTCAGATATAATTTACAAATTCTACTGGCCCGGGGCAATGGGGCAAGCACCAATGTCGGGGCCTGGGTTTAAATCACACTGTTCTATCTCCAGAGTGTGGCACTCCATCAAAGGCTTTGAGTTGTCATGGAGCTGCCAAGAACCGGCTGGTCAAGCTTGTTGAAACAGGTTGACTTCTCCATGAATTATTGATAGGCGAGGTGTGGGTGGATTCGTTGGTGACAGCACAACTCTCTCCTAGCTCTCACAGAAATGTACTGGCTGCAGGTAGATTCCAAGATGGCTTCCGATCAGAGCCTCTTAGACTGGATCACCCCTTTTGCCTAGGGCTAAAAAAAGAAATTGTTTGTTTCCTGTAACGGTCCGAAAAAAAGGGTAGGTAGGTCAGTAAAAAAAAGTTTTTGCATTATTTTTTTGGTCAAAATGTGTGCTTTATGCATGTTTTACATTGATTGGGAGTTGGGAGGGCAGAAAAAACTTTAGGGTAGGGATTTTTTTAAAATAAAAACTTGTTAGGGTAGGGTTACAGGAAACAAACAACTTTTTTTAGGCCCTATATACTGTAAATACTCTTTTAATAATTACGATTGTTATGGGTTAGAATTTGGAATTTTGTTTTTCATCACATTTATGCCATATTGTGGCTAATTCATAACTATCCAGTAAGTAGTGGAGGAAAGCGCAGTACCTGGCAAAAAACACTGCCTAACCCCAAGTCACTGGCAATTTTCTCACATGCCCAGGCCGGGATTCGAACCCAGGCAGTGGTGCGTGACAGCGAGCAGTCAGTGGCAGCGCTTTTGACCGCTCGGCCATCAGAGCAGGCCCTTTTATGGGTTAAGGATGGCCAATGTTTTATGAAAATACTGACAAAGCAGGGTAATAGTTGTCCATTATTTGTGAAATAGCTACCAGCGATAAATCAAGGGTGGCCCGTATTTCCCAATAATCATTTTGCAAAATAATTATAGTGGACTAAATTTCTGAGAATTTAGGGTATTGTTTTATGACAGGCATCAGGGTCGTAGGCAATTTTTTTATATGTGGGTAGGGATTGGCACCTTTAAAATTTTCACAATATGATACATTATCGATATAACCATAAAAATGCAATATCTTTACACTATTTTTAACAATACTTCCTGCCTCCCAGTTGAGCAGTCAACTTTGAAAATGTCACTACAGGGCACGACATTAACTTTTGTGGCAACTTGCCCAGTAGGGCAAGTGACACGCAACTTTCACTTGCCCCACTCCAACTTTCAACTGCCCTTGAAAAATTGTATGTTTTATAATGTTTCACCAAGTAGAACATGGTACTGGCATGTGAAAGAAAATTTTCTAGGACAAGTTTTGATGCCAGACCACAAAACCTGTACACATTCTCAAAAGTAAACCTGCAATATATACAGCATACTTGCCCAATGGGGCAAGTAAAATACCATTTTCACTTGCCCTTCAGCTATGATTTACAAATTCTACTTGCCCGGGGCAACGGGGCAAGTACCAATGTCGAGCCCTGCACTAGTAAAGTGTGCCCACTCCCTGTCTACTTCTCTCAGGTAGCAGTTATGTCAATTTTATTTTGATAAGCAGTATCGTTATAACAGATGATGATCTCAAACAGTCTGATACTTTTTCCTGTTTGATACTATTATTTGGTATTGTATCGAGTACCGGTACCATTCTCTAAAAGTGGGTGGCCAAAAAAGTTTTTTTTGAAAATTTTGGGTGTCCAATTATTTAAGGGAGACCATTATCTCTTTTAATAACACTCATAAGGCTACATTTACTGATTAAGCAAATTATGTGTAATACCTTTAAGTAATATCATAGCAATTGCATAATAGCAGATTTCTTTTGATGATTCGCTTAAAATTGACATTTTAAGGAATTCTTGACTAACTTTTTTGGGTGTCTTAAAGTGTGATTTTCAAAAAAATAAGTTGAATTTGTATTCATCAATTGAGTCCATGATTCAATACTCTAATATTCACAATTTGCACCAGAAAATGAAGTATCATTAAGCATCAATTGTGTCCTATTCTAATACCACAATATACACCAGGGGAATTTATTACATTGCCCTATATTTTATTGATGGATCTCAGACATCCTCCCTAACCCAACAAATCATTCTTGGCGAATTCCTCCCGCGGCCATCGTAGTCCTTTGGCAAGATCATAAGGTTGCTAAGATCATATCCCTCTGGCAAAAAATCGACCGATCTCAGATAAGCGCATTAGTTTTCTTGGCTGAGCCTACAAATCTGGCCGAGTGTCATGCTAGATCATAGCCAAAGGCCTTCCTTTTAAGCGCACTGACGTCGCTAATTTGCAGAATTGTTCTTTGTGTTATTTACGAGGTCTTGCTAGGCCTCATAATGAGAGGGTTATGATATTTCTAACGGATATCCATCTATCTTCCAACTCAGCGCTCTTGTACGCTGGGCAATGTTTTACAATGAGCATATCTTTACTAAGAATAAGCTTGACCTCAGTCTGGTGGAATCAGATATACGCTAATAGTGGGCGGTTTTGCTTCTTTAATTGTCAATTGATATCCACCTCCATACTCATCTTTATTCAATGAATTCTTATGCTGTTTGATACATCATTCTCATTTCAACCTATGTACGTCATCAGTGTCGGTTTATGTATCTACATGTAAATGTATCTTTATATCTATCTTTTTATCTATCTTTGTATCTATAAATGTATCTTTATTTCTATCTTTGTATCTATAGATGTATCTTTATTTCTTTCTTTGTATCTATAAATGTATCTTTATATCTATCTTTGTATCTATAAATGTATCTTTATTTCTATCTTTGTATCTATAATTATAAATGGATTTTCATTTCTATCTTTGTATCTATAAATGTATATATAGTGTACCTGCAGATGCATCTATGTATCCATTTATCTTTATGTAGTGTCTATGTATCTCTATCTATGACTAAGTATCTTCCTAGCATGTATCTATTCATTTTTCTGAACATACACACTCTCTCTCTCTCTCTCTCTCTCTCTCTCTCTCTCTCTCTCTCTCTCTCTCTCTCTCTCTCTCTCTCTCTCTCTCTCTCTCTCTCTCTCTCTCTCTCTCTCTCTCTCTCTCTCTCTCTCTCTCTCTCTCTCTCTTTCAAAGTTTGAAATAGCAAAACTATCAACGTACATGTACATCAGTATATTAGTATGTAGTGAACTCGTATCCATTTGATATTTTTTCTCAAACATTCTTCGCGTGATATTCATATGGTGTGCTAGACCAAGAGTATGGTCTGGGGAAGAATGGGTTACGTGGGCCACCAGCCCTGCTAACTCAAAATGTTACTGGCCCTGTAGGGCAAGTAACACCTAGAATCTACTGGTCGTCCAAAAGTTTTACTGGTCCTACAATTTTTTCTTTAACATAAACAAGAAAAAGCATTGCATAAAGTTCATTGACTACATTTATTTCAATTTATTTTATCTTCATTTATTTCAAAAATATTGGGCAACATTCGTGAGGAAGAACTTGTCAACAAGAATGTTCCCAAATGTTTACTGGCCCTGTAGGACCAATTGAGGTCTTTTATTTACTGGCCCTACCGTAAATTCTCGGAAATCTTGGCCGCCCTAGGAAACTCGGCCACTATAATTCATTAACAAAATAATTACTGGGGAATTTCGACCACCCCCGATTCATCCAAGGACACATTTCACCAAAAGTCGGCCACCAAGTAAATTTCATAGCACTGGCACTGCCCGGTCTGCATGGTCGCCGCCATGTTGGGTAACTTCTATCAATCAAGAAGTTATCCAACATATTTGGCGAAATAACTTGAGAATAGGTGAAATAAATATCTCACCTATTCTCACATGTCTTTCTTTGTCAGATTGACAAAGAAAAACATTAATATTATTCATTAAAGAGGAAGTGATCTGTAGAAAAACAATCTTTTGAGCTGTTGAAACCGGCTCGCAGCTACTGAATTGAGCACTTCCGGTTTTATTTACGATCTCTATTCCTTTATCCCTGACATCCTAAAGTCAATAAAGTTGATATTTACATTAAATGGATGTCAGGGAATAGGAATATCTACTTTATTTTCCAAAATGAATTAATTCTATATGAGAAACGATCATTTTAAAACAAGTGCGAAGCAAATTTCTTCACACTTTTTTCAAGCCGCCATTTTGAAAAATCGGCATTTCAGCATTTTTTGCGGTCTCCTCGCCGCACTTTACACAATAAAAAGAAATACTTTTAGTTGATAGATTTTCATAATTCTTTTATTTTCTTGAAGCCTGGAAAGAGATCTATTAGATTATATCGTTTTATAAATTATTCATTGTGCGGTTTATAGGAGAGAGACTTGATAGTAAACAGGTCCAATGTCTTCAGCTAATAGATTGTGGAATCGAATTCGCCGTAAACAGTGCCTGACAAGGTTGTTGACCTTCACTGTTAGCGTTGAGCCCTGGCCACCATGCAGTGACACTATATTAACCCTAATCCTGTGGTACCAAAGTACAAACTCTCTCTCATCCTATCAGCCAAATCAAGGGCCCTGTGTGATAGAGTCACTACACTGACATTGTGACCTACACGTCAGATTGATGTCTTTGTAAGTGCTGGGACTAATAGTGAACAAATGACTTATTAATATGAAATGATCATCGGCGACTATTCCCGGACGGAAATACCTAGAATTCAGTGCTTTTTGGTGTGGATATCTTTGATGGAAATGGTAGAATACCAATACTGCTACCTATGAAATGTTGCTATTGAAGTGATACTTAAGACTTGTACAGTATTTCAGTATCAATATCACCAGGTTAACATTGTATGGGTAGTGCTTATAAGAGGCTTATACATATGATCACGATTCTGCAGGAAAACATGCAAACAGAAGGTCAGTATTTTATGGTTTATTCCTCTATCTCGTGTTATTTATGTATATTTCACACCATAGTCTTAGCCAGCAGGGCGTCTGGGCGTCATCTGGTCATCCATTAACCCTCAAAAGTTACCCCTCAGAACACCCAATTTATTGTGAGAGATTTATTCAAATTGTCAATTTAAGGCATAAAATAGATTTTTTTCACCTCAATATGATTCCCATAATATTGTATAATGATACTATGCCTTCTTTCACTAAATAAATGATTTGTGGTTTTAATCTGAGTATATTGTGGTGCCCCTTGAAAAATAGGATGTCCCAAAATTTCATGCTTGCCAATTTTGGGCACCCACTTTCTAAATCCTGGCTTAAACGCTTTTTCACAATAAAATGTAAGTAGGCCTTAAGAGATATATTTTTATAAGTCAGATTGTATAAGGTTCTTGTCCCCTCAGCCTTGTCAGTCAAAATATCACCACTCTCAGCAGTTCTTCTCTCCTATTATAAAATGCAAATCACATGCAGTCTTTATTACTCTAGAATAGTGTTGTTCCGATTAATCAATTAATTGGAGATCTCACTATTCTTACTTCCAATTTCGATGATCAGTCCCAATTTTTGAAAACCAATTATTTTTTCGGTTATTTGCACATTATTAAAAGGGAAATTTTCTCTTTTTCCAATCTATGTTTAATTAAAAGATCTACTTTCTGTGTATCTATCAACATTTCTACCTTGTTTCTGCAGTTATTATCATAAAATTTCATGAAAAATGCACAACACATGATGTGTGATGCACATGGGGAAGGGTCAATGTGCACGAAAACAATCTCCAAATAAAAACTGATCATCGATCACTCTGGTGGAACTAGGGTTGGGAATCGGTTGCAATTTCATAATCGATAATCAGTTACAGCCAACCGATCGATTATCGATCATAATCAGTTCATCACACTTTTTCGGTAATTGGGTACAGGCCTAGAGTGCAAAATTTGAAACATGTGCACCTTTTGTAACACTCCTTAAAAAGAGTGAAAGTGCACCAAATAAGCTCTTACGATCTGCTCCAGCTTGCATCCCCAACATGCATAATTTGGATTGGTACCTGAATACCAGTATATGATTCGTAAGACCAATAATCTTTTTACATTTTGGAACACTTTTACTACCTTTTCACATGTTTTGGAGCTTAAGTTTCATTGCGATAAAGCTGACAACTTGCCGTTTTTTAGTTTCATGTTTCGCCGCTAGGTGTCGTATTTTCCGATTATTATCAATAACCAGTTTCATTATCGATAAATCATTATGAAAGAGGCAACCGAGTAAGCGTCGATTATAATCGATGATCGTCCCAACACTAGGTGGAACGATGATCAGTCCTCAAAATTTGTACCGATTCCCAACACTACTCTAGAAACTGGTTACTAAACTGTAAACTATTGCCACAAAGTGTTTTCATATGTTTTAGTATTGCAGGATAAGAAAAGAGTTATTCCATACGATTTTAAGTTTGGTGTGATGTGTAAGCACTTTTGCTTTAAACCACCATTTTTTTACTTTAATGGTTGATGAGGATGGCTTTCTTTCAAGATAGCTATGTTTAGTATTGCAAGATGTAATACTCCGATATTGATACCATATGTTTTCAAGTCAGAATGCGATTTGTAGAGTATGTATTACCGCCTCAAACCACCACAGTCCTCATAACTCAACTACATGTATAAGGTCTAAAAATATAAATTGTTTGTTTCCTGTAACGGCCCCCCAAAAAATAGGGTAGGTAGGTCGGTAAAAATATTTTTCTTTGCATTATTTTTTTGGTCAAAAATGTGTGTTTTATGCATGTTTTACATTGATTGGGAGTTGGGAGGGCAATAAAAACTTTAGGGTAGGGATTTCTTTGAATAAAAACTTGTTAGTGTAGGGTTACAGGAAACAAACAACTTTTTTTTAGGCCTAACTCAAAATGGTACTGGCCTTAAATTTATCTTCATTTATTTCAAAAACATTTGGGGACATTCTTGAGGGGAAACTTGTTATCAAGAATGTTGCTAAATGTCTACTGGCCCAGTTGAGGTCTTTCTTTACTTGCCCGAAGCAGTTTTCGGGAATTTTTATTTGACTAAGACCAACGGTTCACTGTTAGCGTTGAGTCCTGCACTAGCACTCTTATTTAGTTGCTCTCATTTGGCACCAGGTGGCAGCACTTGTTGTGAAGGGTTATCAGCTGTTTTGTCGTGACTGATGGATCTGGGTCGGAGGTCACGAGAGCGGCAGCCGCGGGGAGAGTGTCGGGGTCAGCGGCTGAACACTGTGATGTCATCCCGCTTCACATGACACAACTAAACAATGTGTTCACCCTTCCAATGCTGTGGCTACTCATCCAAGGCATAAAAACGCAAAGATTTTTGAAAACCATCTAAACCCTGTCATGTTGGTATTGATTGGAAAGCTCTCGCTAAGTACTCTCAGATGAGTACCCATTTGCCAGGGTTTCAGTCATTTTTCAGTTTTTTCGCATCATTTTGTATTGGCAAAATTAGCGACCTGCAGCATAAGAGTTATTATCACATGGTTCTACCTAAATACCTGCAGAAAGACTCACGACTCCTGCACAGCCATCAGAATTATCAAGTAGTCCAGCAGGGCGGGTTGGACCCAAAATCTGGTTGCCCCACCAGCATATCAGGTTGCCCTAGCGATCCCAGAAAAAGATGATGAAGATCCAGATGAGAATTGTGTTAATGGGTTAACTCATTCATTCTGATTGACTTGTCTCTTCCAAATATAGTATATGTATAAATGCTTTAGTGTGGAAGATATCACTTAACTCATCAATGCTTATGGTGGCCACAAACAGAATTTTGATTGAAGTTTTACAGGAAATAGCAAAGCCAGGAAAATATTTGATGGAGAAATGTCAATCAGAACATAATCTGCAACTCTCCTTCACATATTTTGTACAATACTTCTCAATTTCAAAGTCATTGTCTAAACTATCATATATCCAGACAACACTTTTGGAGGAACCCTATAACCCTTATGTTGCTGGCTATCTAATGAATACCAATATGACAGGGTTTAGATGGTTTTCAAATATCTTTGCGTCCTTGTGCTTTGGACGATAGTAGCCTCAGCATTGGAAGGAATGAGAATTGATAGGTTAACCCATTTACACTCAGAGCGGCCAAAACAGCCCTGACAATGTTGGAAATATTTTACTTACAAACATTTTTCTGGAAAACATTTGATCGAGAAATGGTGATCAGATGCCATACACCAACTCTCCTTCAAATATTTTGTGAATTTTCGCTTTATTGACAAGTTATTTTCAAAAATATGAGAGTAGCAGACTATACTTTCTAGAGGAACTCGGAACGTCAATGGGTTGTCCGGGTTTTTTTGGGCTCTGATAGCCATGGAAGGGTTAATAAATTAGTGACTTATACAATATACTACCCACACTCCCAGAGGCCCTTTTAACCCTTATGCTGCTGGTGGCTAATTTGGCCGATACTAAATAATGCAAAAAAAAGATGAAAATGACTGAAACCCTGACAAATGCAGGCCTCGACATTAAGGGTAGCCCGATAGCCCGGGGCTAGTCGTAAAGGCTCAGGGCTAGACGTTCCATTGTTTGCCTAGCCCGGCTGGGCTAGGTCAAATTTTATCACCACTACATGATTTCTCCACAATCTGATCTATTGTGGAATGTGGACTTTGGAGTCACAGCAGCACTTGAGTCTGGAGTGGTTATCAGCAGTAGCATCGCCACTTCAAAGTCTGCGATGTTACGTAGTGCACTCGCAAATAGAAACCGGCATATAGATAATGTGCCGGTTGGAGTTAATAGCCAATAAAAACACTCACTTAATGTGCCGACCGGGTTATAGTTGATTTGCCGGTGGTTCAATCGAATTGAACCATCACAATTGACGATATCAAGTAGATAAAAATTGGAGCAAACAGCAGCAGATACAGCACACAGCAACAGATTTTGGTGATGTTACTGTGCTTATCTGTTGCTGTCAAGTGCTTCCCTGCAGTGTAAAAACGGTATGTACATGTTGGGGGGTGGGGATAATAAACTTTATTGCAGTAAATGGAATGGACCGCATGTTCAGCCCCAGGCTATTTATCATAATTTATGTGTGGCTAATTTCATTGGCCAATCACTTTCCCACCAAAAAGGTTCTCCCCAAGCCACAAGTTTCCCATAGATTGCATTACATAAAATAAAATCACAAAGAAAGAAAAGTTATAACAAAAATAAAATGGCTAAGAAAGGTCAACCAGACCTTTCAAAGTTTGGGTTTTTTCAAAGGCCCTTTACCTCAGGGGCAGACCAGGGAAGGAGGGCAAAAAGCCTAGAAAGTAACTTAAAGTATGACAAAATGAAGAGGAAAGGGGACTTTTTGGACAAATGGCTAGAGGAATTCCCTGGTCTCATGTAAGGAAATGTATCAAATAGGACTTGTACAAAAGGAAAAATGATATAATATTAATTTCAGAAACGTCAAAGTGAAAATTTATTCATTTATATCCCTGTTTAAGGATATGGTCATTATGGGTAACTTAAGATTAGAAAGTGATCTTCAGTACTACAGTCATTTTCAAAACAACTTTAAATCATGGGGCAATCAACTGCATCATACTACAAAGCAAATCAATACAGGGTTAAATGGTGGGTAACAAATTGGTAAATAGCAAATATATTTTTCAGCACTTTTCGGTCATAAATTTTCAGGGCTAGGGAAAAAAAATCAGGGCTAGTGAAATTGTTGGGAACTAGCCCTGGTGGGCTAGTGCAAAATTTTCTTAATGTCGAGCCCTGAAATGGGTGCTCATCTGAAAGTACTCAGCGAGAGCTTTCAAATGAATACCAACATGACAGGGTTTCGATGGTTTTCAAAAATATTTGCTTTCTTGTGCATCGCACGAAAGTAGCCTCAGCATTGAAAGGGTTAAGTCAGGTCTTGTTGAACCAGTAGGCATGCAGGGGCTTCTCCTATCTAATAACAAAGGAAAGAGTTGAATAACATCATCGTACTCTACATTCTCAGTAATTTGAGACACTTTATTTATAGTTACGATTTTTAAGGGTTCAGGGTGGCCCATGTCTTCTGAAAATAACTTGATGTTGTATTAGCAAGATTAAGCGCTAGGTCCATATTATGTGAAATGGCAACTGGTGATAGATTGAGTGTTGCCCAGATTTCCCATTTATCTTTTTGCAAAATAATCATAGTGGCCCAAATTCTTAGGGTGGTCTAGATTTCCGAGAATTTACGGGAACTCATTTGTATCTTCCTTTTACACATGGTCTTACAACGTAAGAATAGAAAAGAATGATATTTGAAAAATATTTGATGAAGTATTATTAAATCTTACATGAACAGCACTTTTTAGTCAAATATATTTTGAAATGGTCCTTTGTTATCAAAACCTTTCCTTTTGTGTCAGACCATGTGTGTGCTTCAGAAGTGGGAGGATTAACCCATTCATGCCTGGAGATCTACTTGATAAGCATTGTCTGGACCTGTCATACTTTTAAAAATAACTTTGTAGATAGAGCTCTGATGAACAACTCTCCTTCAAATATTTTCTGAATATTGCTTTTGTTAGAGCAGGAATGTTCATTTTCAATGAACGTTCCGTGTTAGAGTGATATCACCAAAAAAAGGCTGGCGGCATTGGCTGCTACAGGCATTGTGTTTTAACAACAAAACAGCAAACTCAACTAAGCTTCTTTCCAGGAGAAGAGTATTGGGGGGGGGGGGGGGGGGGGGACTACACCGATAGTTTGTCCTTGACCTGTTGATGGTGGAAATCTTTATGTTGCCTGACTGGTGCAAGTGGGAGTACCCTATTAACCCTGGAATGTATGAGTGAATCATTTATTAGTGTGACCTTGAGCATTGAACTAGAAAATACAATAGCAAAAAATAAAAAAAATATATAAATAGCGAACACTACATTTTTAACAATTTTGCTTTTCATTTTCATAATTTTCATTGTTATTGATCGATATGCAGATGATAGTAACATGTATTTCTTAATGAGGGTTAATTTATCAAATGTTATGTAACCAGTTAGTTAGACCGAGATGGCCAGGTGAAATTTGCTACAATCAGTTAACCAGTTAACTCCTTAACACTCAGAGCAGCCAAAACAGGCCTGACAAATTTGAAAATATATTACTTACAAATGCATTTTCTGGAAAACATTTGAAGGAGAAATGTTTATCAGAAGCCAAACTACAACTCTCCTTCAAATTTTTTGTGAACTTTCGCTTTGTTCTCAAGTTATTTTCAAAAGTATGAAAGTAGCAGACGTTAGGTTCTAGTGGAGATCTAAGTGTGAACGGGTTAACTAGAGATCTGGACACAAGTATCAGCTTGATCTAAGATGCTTTTGAAAAAATAACTTCATTCCCGGAGATATGGACACACTTATCTTCTTGATCTAAGATGCTTTGGGAATAAAGGAATTTTTTTAAATGCATTTGAAGCAAAGTTATGGATTAGATGTTCATAACCATTCTTTCTAGTAATATTTTTCAATAGATCCTTTTCATGGACCTTTCCAATGCTTTAAGGGTACCTTCATCCAAAACACACGCATGCAAAGATTTTTGAAAACCATCTAAACTGTGTTATGTTGATATTCATTAGATAGCTCTCACTGAGTACTGAGTACTGCCAGTGTTTCAGTCATTTTTTTCAGCATTTTTGCATCATTTTATGTTGCCAAAATTAGCCACCAGCTGCATAATGGTTCACAAGACATCATCAAAATATATTCAGGCAGTTTGAGATGCCATTAGTGAAAATGGGTTAAATATAGCAGTTGCCTTCCAATTGAAAATACTTGAATAGATGGGTTAGATGGTTTTCAAAGATCTTTGTGCTGTCCCTTTTCCTGTCCCTTCCCTTTGTGCATCCTTGTGCTTTGTAAGAAAGTAGCCGCAGTATTGGAAGGGTTAAGTATGAATGGGTTAATAAGTTTAACATGCTGCTAGAAGGCATGAGTGGGTGAGATGCCCTTGCAATCAGAACCGCACTTCAAAAAAATCCTGTTTGTTCTTATTGGGCTTCTGTAACTGATACATGCCTAGATGCTCTAATTTTATCTAACAAAAGTCTATGAAGTTTATTCACAAGAGAGAAAAGAATGGTTGGTTGGTTTAACTCATAAATGCTTAGATTTCCCATTACAAAATACTGTAGGGATGCTAGAAATATTTTGAAAATGATTATAAAGATGATTATATGATTATAAAGCATGAATTAGCCAAATATTTTGGGGGAGTTCCTGAATGAGCCAAATATTTAAGGGCAAGTTATGGATTCAGCCAAATATTTAAGGGCGAGTTATAGATTCAGCCAAATATTCAAGGGAGAGTTATGGATTGAGCCAAATATTTAAGGGCGATACATGATTGAGACCTAATTGGAAATTTCTCCTTTAAATATGTTATAATTTATGCCATATTTAGCACCAGCATTATTTAGCCAGGCATTTTTGGGCTGTTGCAGGGATTAAAGGGTTAACCTTCGATCAGCAGTACACTTACAATATCATCAAAGTAGCTGACAGCTAGGCCCTAGTTTAAGGTCTAAAAACATTCTAGTAGTATGTGATTAGAATGGGAATATATATATATGTGTATATATATATATATATATATATATATATATATATATATATATATATATATATATATATATATATATATATATACATACATATATATATATATTTAAATATATATATATATAAATATATATATATATATATATATATATATATATTCATCAACTAGTTTCCGGAGGAAGGAATTTGGAATGGATTGATTGCATCATAGTCATTTCATAGAGGGTGTTTTGGGCATGAGTGGGTATATATGCAGGAGGGTGTTTTGGGCATGAGTGTGTTAAGCTGTCTAAACCCTGATCACCTCGACCAGATTGAGAGAGCACTTGCTGAGCACGACTGTTGCAGTATACGTAAACAGCAGGGCAGTGGACGCAAAGTAGATCAAGCAACAAGCTGAACCAAGTACAGGAGGAGTGCAGAGCGGAGCCTAGATTTCTAGGCTGTCATATGTATTTTTCTGTTGTGGTTTTCCTGTTACCATTGCACCAAACTTTCTAGGTGGCCATAGTGGTCAATTTAGTTTACACTCATCTCACCAGGATTCAGTTTGAATAAGACCTAAAACCTCTAGCGATACGAATACAAATACGAATACAAACTTTATTACTCTCTAACCGCTTTTTGCAGTACATAGAGGAAATACAATAATTTCATAAGAAAAATCATCATATATATATAATATACATCTACATTGTTGTCATAATTGTAAAAATATACTAGCAATCGGAGGATAGGGTGGTGCCATCTATACACCATTCCTGGTACTTCAATATTGTACCTATATATATGGACCACCTGTGTCTGAAATAAAGTATTGCATTGAATTGAACCACGCCACAGTGCTTGGTCAACACAGAAGGGAATGTGAACTTTTTAGGGACTAGGAGCCTTATAGTCTATAAGCAGGGCAGTGGGCGCAAAAGTAGATCAAGCAACAAGCTGAGCCAAGTACAGGAGTATAGTGCATAGCGGAGTATACATACAGCGGGCAGGTTTTTTATCTGTGGTGATCGTCAGAAGGTTCGCTGAGTTGGCCACCACGACCACCACCTCCAGTGCACAGCTAGCCTACTAATAAGAGGAGCATGCAGAGAGGGGGCCATGTAGCGGCAGCATGCAGCAGCCAGGACAGCTGATTTATCAGAAGGTTAGAGGGGAGCAGAGGCAAGGGAATAAAGTTCACGGTAAATATAGCTAGGTATCGCACTATCTGCCCTAAGCTGTACGTAGTAGCTGAGGCGAGCTAGCTGCCGTGGATCCCTGTCTTGGATCAGTCCCACCACAACCAAACTTCTCCGGCGAACCGTACAAGTTGGAGTTATTTGGAACACACATCTGTCTAAATCAACAGACAGCGAGCCAGATAGAGAGAAGTTGGCAAAGTCTGATTTCGGTCAAGATCCTCAGGTGAACTGTATTTGGACCCTATACATATAATCAGGTGTCGCTTTTCATCAAGATGGTGGTCAGATAATTGACGAGTGGCATGGACCGATCTGTCGGGATTTGTGGACACTTAGCAGCGACAGTTTAAGTGGCGCCACCTAGAGGCGATCATAGCGATTTCCGCGGAGCTGTAACCTGGGATATGGTATGTACAGCGACGTGCATTACTTAGAACACGACAATCCCTAGCAACCAGCATTAGCGACCTACATAGGGTAGGTGGCAACGCAGGCTTGTGATAATAATCAGTCACAGCTAGTACTCGTAACCACAGGTTAGTCAGCTCTAGTTAAGGCTACGCAGTATTCTTACTTTCACAAGAAATAGGTACTACTTTTTCTTATCTCACCTTTGAACTGTAAACACTTTCCCCCTTCCCGTCCCTTCCTGTTCCCTTATTTTTCCTTGTTCTTATTTATATTATATGAAAGTTATTTCCCATTCTGTTTTTATCTTTTAAGATTATTCTCACTTTCTCTTTTCTCTATATTCAAATGACTTGTGTATTTTCTTCACTTCAAAATATTACCTCCTTTTCTTGGATACTGCATCTACATTTTCTCTTTCCCAGTTTTTTTGCCTTCCTCTTTCTCAATTCCTCATCTAATGAAGCTTGGTAATTTTTATTGAGGAACATTTATATACATTTATTAAGGATCATTTATACATACATATATATATATATATATATATATATATATATATATATATATATATATATATATATATATATATATATATATATATATATATATATATATATATATATGTACATATATATAATATATAAGTATATATATATATATATATATATATATATATATATATATATATATATATATATATATATATATATACTTATTAATAGGTAAATGTATGGGAGGCACTAGCTCTTTAGCTAACAGTAGTTTTTGATTAATGTGGTACTTATAAAACTAAGTAAAAATGAACAATTTTATTATATATTTATTTCCATTTCTCCTTCAAATATTTTGTTCAGATATTTTGGTTCTTGAGGTTTCAAACCCCTAGATTAGACAGTCCTATTTTGCCTGTTGCTGGTTAATTAGGTTAAGTGGTGTAAAGAAAAAAAGAGATTTATGATTTAATAATTAATGATTAAGAAATTCTTTATCTAAGAATTGAAGTCTAATCTTTTTATGCTACTTATGTGAAGGAATTTCAAGAAGTCCACTAACACATGTATGGCTAAACATTTCCTCGATGTGTGTCAGTTTGGTTAACCCATTCATGCCAAAAGTTATCCTTGCCATTTTTCGTCTGGACCTATGATACTTTTGAATTTAATTCTGTAATTAAGTATAAATCCTGAGAATATTTGAAGAAGATTTGTGGGTTGAGTTCTGTTCAACATTTCTCCTTCAAATATATTCCATGAAATGATCTGGTCTCTGAAATACGACCAAATTCCACAGGACATTTTTGGGTGCTACAGGCCTGAATGGGTTAATGATACCTTTGAAAATAACTAGTAGTTAGCATTAGGCCTAAAAAAAAGTTGTTTGAAAAAAATCCCTATCCTAAAGTTTTTATCGCCCTCCCAACTCCCAATCAACGTAAAACATGCATAAAACACACATTTTTGACCAAAGAAATCCCTAAAAATTATTTTTTACTGATCTACCTACCCTATTTTTTCAGACCGTTACAGGAAACGAACAATTTCTTTTTTTAGGCCTTAGGCAAATTTGTTGGCAAGTTGTTGGTTCGGTTCCGAATAACATTTCTCCCTGAAATATTTTCCAAAAAATGTGTCAAATAAAAATATATCCCCAAAATAGTCAGGTAGTTTTTGGTGCTACGGACATGAATGGGTTATTTCTTTGTTACTTCCTGGTTTGCTGTTCGTAGGCAGCAGGTCATCACACTGAGAACTAGTGATAGGAGCTCGGATTTTCATGATCGATCATCGGTTGGGCACAACTGATCGATGATCGATCATAATCGGTTGCGCGCCCTTTCATCCAAGCAGCACTTATTGGCTAATTCCGCCGCCGCTAAGAAAGTAATATTTCGGACATTTTCTGGTACTCTTTTTGGTTGAAAACCTGGTCAAAATACGTCGCCATATGCCAGGGTTTCAGTCTTTTTTAAGGTTTTTTGCATCATTTTGTATTTGCCAAATTAGCCACCAGCAGCATAAGTGTTAAGCAATTAATGCTGACGGAGGCCAAAAGCAGTGGGACTGTTACAGTGAAACTTATTTCTAGAAAGAGCGTATATGGGACAATATTTACATGGGGAAAATATTGATCAGAAGATTACCAGCAACTATCTTAGAAATATCTAGTAAAATCATGCTCGATTCTCAAGTTAGAGTCAAAAGGAAATTATCATTGTTGAACTAACGGATGGGAAGATGAGTAAAACGTGTACAATTCTCCTTTTTATTGTGGAGGAGCTTGTTCTATTACTCCAGATGAGAAAATGAATGATCTTCTTCTCTTGAGAGATTTTGTGTCTTATAAGCTAGGACAAGCCTTGCTCACTGTGCAAGATAATCTCATCCACTTCAGTGCTTGAAATTAGCTGGAGCCCGTGGGGAGCCTAGGGCTCCCTTGAATTTTTCCTGCGGCACCCTCAGGGAGTTCAAAGATGTACTGGTGTCTATACACTGCACCTTTAAGTAGCTTAAAAAGATGCACTTGGGCTACATGGAAAAAATAATTTCAAGGGAAAAGCAATTTAAGAAAATACAAAGAAATGTTAATTCAATACTAACTAGCATGCAACTCTCCATCAATGTTTTTCCTATTTACGTTTCCTTCGAGAGTGATTTCAAAAGCATCATAGCGCTAGGTTCAGACTACAATTGTCAAGGAAATCTCCAAGCATGATTGAGTATGATTAGAACCATTGGACAATATTAATATCTATTAGGCCACTCCAATTTAATTACTTGTCTTACGAGCTTTTTTTGGAAAAAAAATCCTGTCAGACTCCAAAAAAAAAGAAAAAAAAAGTCATCTTTGGGGTCTTACGGTCGAAAGTGGTTTTGAAATTTTCTGTCAGACTCCAAAAAAAAAAAAAAAAAGTGCAAGTTTTAAGAATATTCTTTGTAAGTGTGATTCAATCAACTACAGGAAGCTATATCATTGCTGTAGTAGAGCCTCAGACTTGAGGAGGTTTACCTCCCACCCTTCAGGTTACAGGGATTAATAGATTGATTGATTTTATTAAGTTGACAATAGGCTGGTAGTAACATATCGCTACCAGTCCTAGTCGTCAGACTCTAAAAAAAATAAAAAAAATAAAAAAAGTCACATTTTTCAACTTTTTTTTTTATTCCAAAATGGCTCATTTCCTACCTCCTGAGCACGTACGACAAGTAAATAAATTGGAGTGGCCTTACCTCTGATCTAATTTGTATAAATATCCTCCAACACCCAGCAGATGCGCTGGGTGTCCGCTACAATGTTGCTTTAACCTATTAATGTTTTAGAGTTCCTCCAGAAATTGTTGTCTGGATTTAGGGTACTTTTGACAATGACTTAGGAATTAAACATGATTTTACAAAATATTTGAAGGAGAGTAGTTGATAATATCCTAATCAACATTTCTCCATCAAATATTTTCCTCACTATGCTTTTGGCTGCAAGATTTCATCAAAATTGCAAGGCCTCTTTTGGCCGCTATGAGCATTAATGACCATTAATAAGCCTGTTCTCGTGGTGATAAACAAGAACTTCAAACCTAAGAAAACGTGGGAATTTTAGGTATGTAAGTAAAGACCAGATAATTAGAATACATACTCAACCCCCTAAAGTCAAAACTTTTCACATGGTTTGTTCATCACTGAAGTTCTTTTCATATTTTCATTACTAAATGCAAGTGCATTTCATCTTGAACACTAGTGTGCCTTCAGTAAGTAGATGAACCACGTAACAGATAAATAACATGTTATCATCTAACTGACAGGCAGACATTTTGGCTTTCCTCTCGGTGCTGGTAGATGCAGGCGTACCGCAGAGGCGGTATGTTTGTCTGTGCGTCTGTCAAGATGGATGAATGCAAGTTCGCCATTTATTTGAATTTGCAAGTCTGGCAAGAATCAACTCCTTTTAACATCAACTTGAGAATGATTGACTATTTCCTTAACTTTCAGCTGAGACCCAAGTATGAAAAATTATCTAAATGAAAGGTTAAAGATGCTTGGTGCCAAAGAAAAAAACATTAAAATTCTCTGCTGATATTTGGGTCTCTCTTTCTCTCTCTCCACATACACACACAAACACACACACACACATATATATATATATATATATATATATATATATATATATATATATATATATATATATATATATATATATGTACATATATGTATATATACTTTACGTTTCTATTAGATCTTGAAATAAGTAGCTCCATGCTAGCCAATCAAGTTCTGTAAATAGGTAAGATGTATTTATACCAAGTGCCAGGATCAGTAGGATATCATAGATCCTCCCAAGTGTAATAATGTTTCCAGTGTGCTGTACTGTACTGCAGGCTAGATATGTGATTCAGTAGATTATAATGCTGCAAAATTGGTATCTTTTACAGACATTTTATTTTCGCCATTTTCGTGCTCCCCATGTTAGCGCAAAAGTAACATCCTTCAAATAAATATCCTGCTTTGTATCCGATTTGTTTGAGTGCTTGAATACGCGAATTGAATGTAATACAAATACCCTCCAGCAGGGCTGTAATTTGAAATGTTTAACACTCCGCAAAGTTAAGGTGTATACAGTAGGACCTACATACTGTACTTGTACTATGCTAGATCAGTTGAATGATTGAATGAATAGGTGCTTAACGGCACATTGGCACACAAATATAGTGGAGCCCGTACAATATATTCTAATAATAATAATAATAATAATAATAATAATAATTGATATTTGATATAGCGCCCTTTCCACCTATATGTTCAAAAGCGCTTTAGAGAAAGTCAGTGGACAGTTGTCATGGTCCATATAGTCAAATAAACTCCTTTCGAAATAGCAATGTTTTCAGCTGTTTCTTGAAGATCTACAATTCTATTGTAAATATCCTTAAAGCCTTGTTTGGTTTGGCAGTTTAACCCTCATGCTGCAGGTGACTAATTTTGCCAATACAAAATGATGCAAATCTTTGCGTTCTTGTGCTTTGGATGAAAGTAGCCTCAGTATTGGCACACAAAGGCTATTTAGTGCCAAGTATAGT
>OZ012692.1:26408205-26498205 GCA_963942565.1 Maea johnstoni
GTAGGTATAGAAATATGCATGGGAAAATAATGGAAATGCATATGACAATGAAAAAGAATCCATCATGTATTTTGAGAGGGTTAGCAAAACAGTGACCACCTTCAGGACTAGAAAAAAATAGGACTGCTGGGGACTTAAGGTATTGTTAAGCCCTTGTTGATGAACTTAAACGACCCATTTATGCATAAGATTTTCTCTTGATATTGTCGTCTGGATCTACAATACTTTTGACAATAACTTGAAAATTATGGATGATTTTACAAAATATCTGAAGGAAAGATGTTGGTATTGTTCTGAGTAACATTTCTCCTTCAAATATTTTCCCAAATATGCTTTCACTTGAGAGATTTCATCAAAATCATCGGGCTCCTTTCCGCCGCTGCTGTCAGAGCATCAATGAGTTAGTAACATTCTTTGATATTTCTCAAGTAGGTCTAAAGTCCCTGGGCTTTCAGGACAATGGGTTAAGGTGCCTCCTCATAGCTTAGATGAATAAAACATGGATATGTCACCACCGACCAATTACCATAGGGCCCATTCTAAAGCCCTAGACACACATAATCTCATCCCAGTATGATGTCATTATTAGACAGACAAATGAGGGCTATCATATTTTTAAACATTATAGAGGAGGTTGGTCACGCACATATGTGCTGAACGCACCTCTTGAGTGGTACTTATCAATACCCGGGCTAGAAGTCATGCTGAGGCTGTTGAGCGAGACCTGCTGGTTGCATATCTGGTGATCAACATTCATGCTCTTATTTTTTCAAACATAATTTTATGAACATATTCAGGAGAACTGTCAATAGAATTAAATGAACCACCTAAATCCTTTATCATTTACAATACAATACAATATGATAGAAATGTGATTAATGTCGATGCATGTTGAACATATTCATATATCTTGCATCCAGGTTCATAATTGTCACTCACAGTTCAAGGGGTCTGACTTAAGTGGTAGAGGTAATAGCCCTGTCTAGTACAATTTCAAGAAAAGGACTTTATAATGAGGCAATAAAATGTTAACCCTTGTAGCCCCAACATACCTGTAGAAATGGGGTTACGTATTTCAGGTATGTCCAAAATATGACAAACTAAATGTCCAAAATATGACAATATTTAAGTAAATTATATTGTAAAAAAATATTTATAAAAGTTTTTTGATATTATATCTCATATATTAGGTTAATGCCAATTTTTAGTATCATAGTACAGATGACAATTTATATTAGAACTCTTAAAACACAAATGGGCTAACCCATTCATGCGCAGAGCTAGCCGTGAAACTGTCTAATAATTTTGGGTTGATGATTTTGAAAAAATATTTTTTAAAATGATCCAAAAGATGCTTTCCTAAAAAGAAGTTATGGCAAAAATAGACAGGTGTAAGTAGGGCTGGGCTCGATAAGCGCGGCATCGATGGATCGGCAAAGTCGTACAATCGATGTTCACCATGAGAGGACATCGATTGCCGAACTCGATACGGCCCCCCCTACCTCCATTGTTTTCCCTACCCCCAAAACACAAAATAACCTACCCTATTCTTTAAAATGACAGCGGTGCTGAGGCCGGCGATAGCGACGATAGCCAGCCGCCATTGAAAAGGCACTACGATAGATTACTATCGCGCGCAGTAGTACTTGGAAAAGTGTGGAGAGGGCCACGCAATGAATTTTACATGGTGCTGGTCCGGCCCCCACCACACTTTTCCAAGCACTATCTCGCGCGACAGAATCGAATCGAGAAAATCGACATCGAGAAAAATTAGGCAATTAATCGGATCGCAAAAAAATGGCTGATGAGCACAGCCCTAGGTGTAAGTGGGTCAGCCTATTAATGCTCAGAGCAGCCAACAGAGGGCAGCCTGACAATTTTTGTGATATCTTTCGGATGAAAGCTTAGTTGGAAAAATATTTGATCGAAAAATTTGAATAAAAATACTATCACCACCTCTTCATCAAATATTTTGTAAAATTATTTTTAATTTCCAAGTTATTATCAAAAGAGTCAATTGCCCAGACAACTATTTCTAGAGGAACTCAGACGTTGCCATACTATATATATATATATATATATATATATAAATATATATATATATATATATATATATATATATATATATATATATATATATATATATATATATATATATATATATATATATATGTATGTAATATATATTACAGCATGAATGGGTTAAGCTATTGTATTATAGTGCTGTTTATAAACACATCAGGTAGTAATATATAGCTGTCGTTAATGGCCCTTCTAGAGTAGCATATCAGCCGGTGACATGGAGAGGGCCTCCATAAATGATTCACACTTGAATCAGCACCTACATGCATGATCTCTACCTGATCAGGAGGAGCAACTTTCTGCACCCAACTTAGCCTAGCCACCAGGCGTTACTATGTTTTACCATATGTAAATGTTAAAAGGTAAAGGTAAAGGTATTCGGTTTATAGTCTTGTATCCACCGGAGCGCTCACACAACCTTCCTCCCCTAGCAGGCACTGTACATACGGAAACCATTTCAATCCCCCGGGATAATTCCAGAGCAACTGGCAGCATATAACGCACACGCTCTATTAGCACCCGCTTTTAAGGACATGATTCCCTATATTGTTGAGGACGTCATGCTTTCAAGATCCCCACGTGTGGCGAAAGTATGTCAAGGCCTCAGCGGAATGCCGCTGTCAATAATATTATTGTTGAGAACAACATGTCTCTCAATTTAGAGAAAAAAATAAAATCTCAACCCAGGTTGATCATTATGATAAAACAAATAGGACATCCCAGTATGGTCAGCACAGTAAACCTGCTACTCCGAAATTGCACTGCCCAAGTGACTTTTGTAAGTTTCAACTTGTCATGGATTTTGGGTGCCCAGGGGTGAGGGGAGGGGGGGGGGGGGAGGAGGGGGTGGTGTTCGGTAAAATAAAACAAATATGACATCCCTGTGGGGTTGCCAACATGATAGTCTACCCCTCGTGAGCATTGTTGACAATGCTCACTAGGGGTATACAATCATGTTGGCAACCCGACAGGGATGTCATATTTGTATATAATATTTGTATATATGTATGTATATATATATATATATATATATATACATATATATATATATATATATATATATATATATATATATATATATATATATATATATATATATATATATATGTATATATACATATCTATAATTCAAGAGTAACTCCTAAATATTAATGAATTAAATCACTTAAGATGTTTTTGTAAAATATCACCTAACAAGAACAGCAATTTTCAGTTGAATATTTTCTGAAATATTGCTTTGTTATCTGAATGATGTCCTTATGTGTCAAAGCATAGGTCTTGGGATTTAGATGTGCAAGGGTTAAGGGTGACCTTTTGAGATAAGGCATTGATATGGCTATCAGCTACAAGATTGATAAGAAATTAGGGAAGTAGGAATACTGATACATTTAGTGATGTTTCTGAGAAGGGCAGAAATCATCTTAACCCATTCATTTTCATGGTGGCCAAAATCGGCATGACAATAATGCTGGTGAAATCTTCAAGCCAAAAGCATATTTAGGAAAATATAAGAGGAGAAATGTTCATAGGAACAAATTTAACTCCAATAGCTCTCCTTCAGTTAGAGTCAAAAGTATCAAAAACCCTGATGATATTTTCTAGAATAACTTTTTAGCATTAACCCATTAATGCTCACAGCGGCCAAAAATAGCCTGACAATTTTGATGCAATCTTGTAGGCAAAAGCAAAATTGAGAAACTATTTGAAGGAGAAATGTTGTTCAGTTCGAACCAACAACTTCTCCTTCAAATATTTTGTAAAATCTTTCTTAATTCAAAAGTTATTATCAAAACTACCAAAGATCCAGACAACGATTTTCATGTGACCTTTTTGAGGGTGAATGGGTTAAGGCAGCGAGAAATAGAGATAGAAATGTTGAATTAGCCTATGAATTCTTTTTTGACCAAGGTGGTGGATATTAAATGTGACAAAGCATTAATTCACCATATACATGATGTCATACTTGTGTGGGATGAAAGTGTTTTAGATGAAATAGAACCATGCAGTTTTAACCCTAATGAAAAATAAAATGGAAATTAGATTGTTCTGTGGAACAAGTATGTCTAGTGATTGTACTTTAACCCATTAATACTTGAGAGTTCCTCTAGAAATTGTCGTCAGGAATTCAGATACTTCTGACCATAACTTTTGAATTGACAATAATTGTACAAAATATTTGAAGGAAAGTTGTTGGTAATATTCTAATCAACCTTTCTCCTTCAAATATATTGCTAATTATGCTTTAGGCTGAAAGATTTCATCGAAATTGTCCTGCCTTCTTTGGCCTCTGTGAGCATTAATGGGTTAAACATAGGGACTAACATGGAATGGCCACATACCAACTATATAACCGAAGCAGTGCAACCACATTCTAACCACACATCATGGTAGACACATGACAGACCGGTGGTAAAATGATAGTAATAGTCAACCATGGGTCTACCAGGGTCAGACTGTGGAAATCGAGCCATCAACCAAATTCTTTCATGGGTCTAGTGGTAGACCCATGGCAAACCTATGATTAAAAGGATACTTTTTGTAGTATACCACATAGTAATATATCAATGAGAAATACGGTTCAGAAGAAATGTGACAATGGTTAGGTTGGAGAGAAATGTACTGTAGGGCAAATATAAATCTAAATATCAAAAGGGCAAGTAGGTTGGTGATGAGTTAAATATTATTTTCTTTTCAGATGTATGCATTATGTATGTATGTTCTTTATTGATTATAGCGTTAGCTATAAAATACAAATCATACAGCAGGTTTTACAAAAATATATATATAAAGAGAACATAAATGAAAAAGAATATATTTTGTATACACAAAATTCATTGTCCAGTGGATAGCGGTTGTTTGGTCAATATATATTTATGAAAAAAATCAATTATATGCTTGACAAATTGACACTTTAAGAAATTCCTCACCAAATCTTTTGGTAGTCCTGAGGGGTGATTCTTGAGAGTTTGGGTGATGCCCAGATACCCTGCTGGCTAAGATTAGGTTTGTGTCTGTTCTTTTCTGGAGGAAATCTGGGTCAGAAGTCTTCCCAGGTGAAAGCTCAGCCAGGAGGAGATCAGCTATCTTTATCCTCTTGATGCTTTCCACAGCAAAAAAACAACCTGACGATTTACGCGAAATCTTTCAGGCGGAAGCAAAAATGGGAAAAGATTTGGAGGGGAAATGTAGATCAGAACACTATCAACAACTCCCCATCAAATATTTTCTAACACCATTCTTAATTCCAATAAAATTAGCAAACAGTGCAGCATTAAGGGAGGGAATTTCATCACAAACTGGCTGACCTGAAAGTTCTTTAAAATATTGGATTTATTATTATTATTAATATTATTATTATAATTATTATTGTTATTGTTATTATTAATAATAACAATAATTGATATTTAATATAGCTCCCTTTCCATCTATAATGTTCAAATCCCCTGAATAGTCTTAATTATCATTATTATTACTATCATTATTATTATTATTATTATTATTATTATTATTATTATTATTATTATTATTATTACTATTATTACTATAATTGTAATGATTATGATAATTGTTATTATTATTATTATTAATATTATTATTATTATTATCATTATTATCATTATTGTTATTGTCATTATAATTATTATGATTATTCTTGTTATTATTATTATTATTTTTGTTATTATTATTAATATTATTATTATTATTATTATTATTATTATTATTATTATTATTATTATTATTGTCATTATCATCATTATTGTTATCATTAATATCATTATTATTATCATTATGATCACTACTATCATTATTATCATTATCATCATTATTTTTATTTCTTTTAACGATAAAAAAGTCGATAAACTACTATTCATGTAGGGATTTTGGAGATAATTGGGTAGATTTATTGAAGACACGTGTGGGGCTAAGAGTCCGCCACTGACCTAAGAATAGATGCTCTAGATGATTGCGAATAAAAACTGAGCCCAACTTCCCGCTCAGCGAGAAACGCGACTCGTAGCTGCTCACGAGAGCATGCTGACACTGCCACACTATGCTCAGTACTGCTATCGAAAACATCAGGCCTAGAACGAAAATTGTTTGTTTTCTGTAACAGTCCGAAAAAAATAGTGTAGGTAGGTCGGTAAAATCTTTTTTTTGCATTATTTTTTTGTCAAAAATGTGTGTTTTATGCATGCTTTAGGTTGATTGGAGTTGGGATGGCGGAAAAAAAACTTTCGGTAGAGATTTTTTTGAATATAAACTTGTTAGGGTAGGGTTACAGGAAACAAACAACTTTTTTAGGCCTCAGTACTGGTATGGAAAACATCAGGCCTAGAAAGAAAATTGTTTGTTATCTGTAACAGTCCGAAAAAAATAGTGTAGGTAGGTCGGTAAAATAAAAAAAAAATGATTATATTTTTGTTCAAAAATGTGTGTTTAACCCAAGTATGCTGGTGGTGGCTAATTTTGCCAGTACAAAATGATGCAAGAAGATGCAAAATAACTGAAACCCTGACACCTGGGTACTCATTTGAAAGTACTCAGTGAGAGCTGTCTAATGAATACCAACGTGACAGGGTTTAGATGGTTACCCAAAAATCTTTACATCTGTGTGCTTTGACAGAAGTAGCCTTATCATTGGAAGGGTTAATGCTTGCTTTTATGTTGATTAGGATTTGAGAGGGCGGAAAAAACTTAGGGTAGGGATTTGTCTGAATAAGAATTTGTTAGAGTAGGGTTACACGAAACAAACAACTTTTTAGGCCTTAGCAAACATGGCCATTTGGCATCTGGGACATTTGAAAAATGTCAGGATGCACCAAGTTTGTTTTTGACTTGGATGCCTGATGTGCATGGATGTGGGCAATAGCAGTTATTATTAGCAGATTTGTATTTAACCAATTAACACTCAGAGCAGCAAATTTGGAAATATATTACTTTCGAAAGCATTTTCTGGAAAACATTTGAAGGAGAAATGTTTATCAGAAGCCAAACTACAACTCTCCTTCAAATGTTTTGTGAACTTTCACTTTGTTCTGAAGTTATTTTCAAAAGTATGAAAGTAGCAGATGTTAATGTTCTAGTGGAGTTCTAAGTGTGGATGGGTTAACCTGTTTGTATGCTTAACCAATTAATGCTTGCAATGGCTGAAAGCAGTCTGATGATTTTGATGAAATCTTGTAGGCAAAAGTATAGTTGAGAAGACATTTTAAGAAAGAGTGCTATTTAGAACATTATCATTCAAATATTTTGTAAAATGGTTCTATATATCTAAGTAATTGTCAATAGTAGCATAAAACCAGAAAACAGGAACTCTTAACCTTTATGCTGCTGGTGGCTTAAATTTGACCGATACAAAATTATCCAAATAATCTGAAAATTTTCTGAAAGCCTGGCACATTGGTACTCATCTGAGAGTACTCAGTGAGAGCTATCAAATGTATACCAACATGGCAAGGTTTAGACAATTTTCCAAAATATTTACGTTTTTGTGCTTTGGATGAAAGTAGCCTTAGCATGAATAAGTTAAGAGTTCCTCGCGAAATTGCTATCTGGATCTATGGCACATACGACAATAGCTTTGGATTAACAAAATATTTGAAGGATCGTTATTGGTAATATTCTAATTAACATTTCTTCTTCAAATATTTTCCCAACTCTGCTTTTGCTTGAAAAATTTCATCCAAATTGTCAGGCTGCTTTTGGCCATTATGAGCATTGATGAGTTAACCCACTCATGCTTAAGAGTTCCTCTAGAAATTGCTATCTGGATTTTTGACACTTTATGACAATAGCTTTGGAATTAAGACCTATTTTACAAAATAGCTGATGGAGGGTTGGTGACACTGTTTTGATTAAATAACATTTCATCTTCAAACATTTTCCCAACCATACTCTTGCCATAAGGATTCCACCAGGCTGCTTTTGCACGTTTAAGATTATTATTATTATACTATTATCATTATTATTATTATTATTATTATTATTATTATTATTATTATTATTATTATTATTATTATTGTTATCATTATTATTATTATCATTATTATTATTGTTATTGTTATTATTATTATATTATTATTATTATTATTATTATTGTTATCATTATTATTATTATTATTATTATTATTATTATAATTATTATTATTATTATTATTATTATTATTATTATTATATCTGGCAACAATAGGTCAATAGGAATAGAAGGAATGGGTTTTTACGTCGCTTTCAACAGCTTAGGTCATATCACAGCGAAATAGAAACACAAAACTGAGAAGAAATTCCAGTTGCAGTAGCGCCATAGACAGCCCTCCATAATACTGCACATTTAGGCCTAAAAAAAAAGTTGTTTGTTTCCTGTAACCCTACCCTAACAAATTTTTATTCAAAAAAATCCCTACCTAAAGTTTTTTCCGCCCTCCCAACTCCCAATCAATGTAAAACATGCATAAAACCCACATTTTTGACCAAAAAAATAATGCAAAAAAAATTCTTTTACCAACCTACCTACCCTATTTTTTACAGAACGTTACAGGAAACAGAAAATATCTTTTTTAGGCCTTATATATGGCGACCAGGCCAGGCACACTCTGATTTTTACCTGGCTTTCAGCCATTTTGAAATTTTTTTACCTGCCTGAGGCAATAGCGCTGAGCCCTTAATGTCGAGCCGTGGCCTTGCATTATAGGGTTGAATAAACAAAAGTAATTAAAATAATATAAAATGAATTCAAATAAAAAACTTAATTCAAATAGGAAAAAAGCATAGCATAGCATGCAACAAGAATCTGTCAAGACCTGCATTTCGACCAATGCTTCTTGAGTCCTGTTCAGTTTTCACTTTGAACCCTGCCTATTCTCAAATAAGCTTATCTTGAGGATGAGTGCTGTTAATTCTATCAAATATAAGAGTAAATAAAAATAAAAACTTAGTGTAAACAAAACAAGCATAGTATGTTGCAGAGCAGTTGCGTTGGTCAAGTGGTTAGCACGCTTGCCTTCGGCGCAGACGATCCGGGGTTCAAATCCTGGTGGGGGCGCAGTAAAAGAAAATTTATTTCCTTGCTGCTTTCCAGTGCTTCGGAGGGCACTGTAAGCCGTCGGTCCAGTCGGCCAAGAGCCTTAGTAGCTCGTGTTTCTTGTAATTTATATACCGACTTAAAATAAAGATTACATTTACATTTACATTTATGCATCTAGAATCTGTCAAGACCTGCATTTCGACCAATAGTTCTTGAGTCCTGTTCAGTTTTCACTTTGAACCCTGCCTATTCTCAAATAAGCTTATCTTGAGGATGGGTGCTTTTGACTTTATCAAATATAAGAGTGTAAATAAAAATAAAAACTTAGTGTAAACAAAATATGCATAGCATGCAACAAGAACCTGCATTTCGACCAATGGTTCTTGAGACCTGTTCAGTTTTCACTTTGAACCCTGCCTATTCTCAAATAAGCTTATCTTGAGGATGAGTGCTGTTAACTCTATCAAATATAAGAGTAAATAAAAATAAAAACTTAGTGTAAACAAAATACGCATAGCATGCAACAAGAACCTGCATTTCGACCAATGGTTCTTGAGACCTGTTCAGTTTTCACTTTGAACCCTGCCTATTCTCAAATAAGCTTATCTTGAGGATGAGTGCTGTTAACTCTATCAAATATAAGAGTAAATAAAAATAAAAACTTAGTGTAAACAAAATACGCATAGCATGCAACAAGAACCTGCATTTCGACCAATGGTTCTTGAGACCTGTTCAGTTTTTCACTTTGAACCCTGCCTATTCTCAAATAGGCTTATCTTGAGGATGAGTGCTGTTAACTTTATCAAATTTAAGAATAAATAAAAATAAAAACTTAGTGTAAACAAAACAAGCATAGCACTCAACAAGAACCTGCATTTCGACCAATGGTTCTTGAGACCTGTTCTGAGTTTTCACTTTGAACCCTGCCTATTCTCAAATAAGCTTATCTAAGTGATTGTTATGGTCCACTCAACCTCAAGGCTCAGGCGCACTGCTGACGTCATTGCTGGCTCCGTAATCTCCAGCGCTGTCAGTCGTGAAATCAGCTGCTGTACATAACAACATTCACTGCTACTCATAGGGTGCACAGTGTAAGTAAGTAGAGGATTAATATATGCAGTTATATATTGTAATGCACTATGTCGAAGTGGTGGGTATTTTATCATTATCTCTGAGCCATATTGTTTAATTGGCAATCTGTATCTAAATATTTATTGTTTTATGTGTTGATCAAACTTATCTACAAGTTAGTTAGGCAAGGGTGTCCAACTGTGGCATTATCACAACCTGAGTGTAGGGTCTGACACTCTGTTTTCAGGCTAGGGGCCTGAAAAGGCCTTTGATGAAAATTAGTGGTCAAAAACAGGATTTCTGGTTATTTTTCATACTATTTTGGGATTTTGGGCCCCTAGACTGAAAAATCTAGGGGCCCACAGCAAAAACTAGGGGCATATGCCCCCGGGCCCCTGGGAAAGTCGAACCCTGTCAGTGTGACAAAGGCTTTAAAACATGCGACAGGCCAAAATCCATTAAGCGGTAGATTCTTCTATGTATTCTAAAGTGGAATGTTTTACACAGACTTTGTTGATTATGTGATCACCATGATTTTAATGGTGTTCTCTATTGACCAATGGAGATCTCCATTATTGATATAGGGCTAATAATATAGTGACAATTAATGACAATTTTGTGAAGCATTTGTCTCTGTAAAGATGCTGTGCTCCAGGCTGTAATTCTATACAGTATTAGGCCTAAAAAAAAAAAGTGTTTGTTTCCTGTAACGGTCAAAAAAAAAATAGGGTAGGTAGGTCGGTAAAAAAATATTTTTTGCATTATTTTTTTGGTCAAAAATATGTGTTTTATGCATGTTTCTCGTTGATTTGGAGTTGGGACGGTGAAAAAAACTTTAGGGTAGGGATTTCTTTGAATTAAAACTTGTTAGGGTAGGGTTACAGGAAACAAACAACTTTTTTTTTTAGGCCTTATAATATAGTGCCAACTAATGACGATTTTGTGAAGCATTTGTCTCTGTAAAGATGCTGTAAATTTATACAGTACAGGTGAACTTGGATATGATGGACTCAATGGGACCAGGAAAATTGGTCCGTCATATGCAAAATCTGCTGTATACATATGACGAATACTTGATATGCATCGGACTGATATGCATATGCAAAAATCTGTCGTACAGTGGTCCGTCATATCCAAGTTCACCTGTATTACATAACTCAGTACTGACCGATAGCCTGTACCCTCATGGCAATCTGTTTCTAAATGTTTTATTTTTATGAACTGGGTACCCTAAATGTACGTGTTACGTTTGAAGTATTTTCAGCTTCCCTTTTTTGCGGGAAGACAACAATTACATCCATAAAACAACTATAAACAAGTATTTACTTTATGAAAAAAGGCACAATATCTTTATACAATGTCATTGGAATTATATTAAAATGAAAAAATACAATCATTTGCTTTGTAATCTACATTTTAAGGGATACCTTACAAAAAATTTGGGTGTCCTGAGGGGTGATTTTTGGGGCGTTGGGTGTCCATGCAAATAGTGCTCATACTGGCTAGGCTAAGAGTGTGCTTGAAAGATATGAGCTGCAATACTTACAAAAAATGCATAGTTATCAGGATTCATTAAAACAAAACTAATAAAATAAATTCAGTAAATAATAACGAGCATTTTCTTATTTAAAATGCCATATACTTTTCTGATTGGGTATTTGACAAAAGTAGATTCTTGGGGCTAGTAGGCCTTCTATGAATCACACCTCTCTGTTTATTGTCGAACCTTGAGCTTTGGCCAAAATATGTTCTAAGTCAGTTAGCCCTTCCCATGCTGAGAGTAATAACTTTTGTCCATGGCAGAAAAATGCTAAAAGTTTCGAAAACTTTCTAAACCATGTCATGTTGGTATTCATTGGAAAGCTCTCACCGAATACTATCAGATGAGTACCCATAAGCCATGGTTTCAACCATTTTTCAGTTTTTTTGCATCAATTTGTACTGATCAATTAGCCACCGGCAGCAAATGGTTAAAATAAATACCATACATTCATTTATAGTTAGCCAATCTCTATGTGGTATCTTGTCATCTGTGTTAATAGTACCAAGGTTCTACAAAATGGGCCAAAAAAGATATACCGTTTAGAAATCAGGTTAATAGCTTTAAAAGATTAATAGGAGGTAAAGAAAAAAGATTGCAATCATTTTCCCATATATCACACACCAGTAACACATGAAAGTGATAGTGCTGGTATTTATAGGACTCTATGAGATCATAGTGTATTCTATGTTAAATTGTTAAGGCCTAAAAATAAAGTTGTTTGTTTCCTGTAACCCTACCCTAACAAGTTTTTATTCAGAAATATCCCTACCCTAGGGTTTTTTCTGCCCTCCCAACTCCCAATCAATGTAAAACATGCATAAAACACACATTTTTGACCAAAAAAATCTTTTACCGACCTACCTACCCTAATTTTTTCAGACCGTTACAGGAAACAAACAATTTCTTTTTTAAGGCCTAATGTCACTTGAAACTACAGGTTGAGTAATTGATTGGAATGATTTACTTCACAGTAACAGTGACCAACATGCGATGTCCCTGACAGACCCTGTGCTACGCTAGTGTCACTTTAAACTGCATGTGCAGTAATTCATTTGAATGATTTACTTAGAATGTAACAACAGTGACCAACATATGCGGTGCTCTTAACAAACTCAAGATGAAAGTAAATTTGCAAAAATCCTGCCAATATATTACATCAAATATCTATTTGCAGCCTAACAGAAAAGAAGGGAGACATTGGAGTTAGACAAGCTCAATGATTGATATATGGGATGCCACAATTGAAGAACGAGGCTATAGTCTAGGAAAGTGTAGAAAGGTCCTTCAATTGTCCAAAGTAGAACATGATGTTACTCCTTAATTTCCAGCCATGCATTCATTCACACACATGCACATGCAGTAATATATATGTATGTATGTATGTATATATATATATATGTATATATATATATATATATGTATATATATATATATATATATATATATATATATATATATATATATATATATACATATATATATATATATATATATATATATATATATATATATATATATATATATATATATATATATATATATATATATATATATATATATATATATATATATATGTATATATAAATATGCACACAATTATATATATATATATATATATATATATATATATATATATATATATATATATATATATATATATATATATATATATATATGTATACACACACATATTTATATTTGTATACACACACACACACACACATATATATATATATATATCAGGGCTCGACGCTAAGGGTGAACCTATGGCCGCAGGCCAGTAAAAATTCCCCAAAACAGCTTCGGGCCAGTAAAAAAAGACCTCAACTGGTCCTACAAGGCTAGTAAACATTTGGAGACATTCTTGTTAAAAAGTTTCCTCCTGAGAATGTCCCCAATTGTTTTTGAAATAAATGAAGATAAGATTTATAAAGATAAGTGTTGTGGTGAATTTTATGCAATGTTCTCTCTTGTTATATGTTAAAGAAAAAATGTAGGACCAGTAAACATTTCGCAGGACCAGTAGATGCTAGGTGTTACTGGTCCTACAGGGCCAGTATCATTTTGAGTTAGCGTTGAGGCCTGTATATATATATATATATATATATATATATATATATATATATATATATATATATATATATATATATATATATATATATAAATATATGTATATATATATATATATATATATATATATATATATATATATAAAAAAAATATATATATAATATATATATACATATATATATATATATATATATATATACATATATATATATATATATATATATATATATATATATATATATATATATATATATATATATATATATATATATATATATATATATATATATACACACGCAAGCACACTGAGTGACGATTAGCACTGTTCCTATATGTATGGAGGGTGCTCTGCCCACGTCTGTCTTTGTGGGTTAAGGTGATCTCAGTGCTTGCTATGTGGTGGTGCCGCACTTAGGGTGAGATTTACGACTCTGACCTACATTGCATTTACGTCATTCGTTTACCAGGATATTTATCACGGAAAAAATGTAACCACCTTCCGAACTCTGTCCATGACCTTTGAGGTTCGATTACATCTCTGGTTTGCCATGCTGGTGAACCCTAGTTCTTGATTTTTGGGGAATTTTGTGGAAGTCTTCTTTTCAGTACAAATAAAAGGAATTTGTTGTGTAGAAGTCATACAGTGAGGAGAACATCTTGGTATCTGGTTACAAAAGCTATAGGGTTTGAAATAACATTGTGGTTACATAATCATAGTGGCTGATCGAACAATCATATTTGCTTAACCCTTCCATTGCTAATGTTACTTGCATCCAAAGCACAAGGACACAACGATTTAAATAAAGTCTTAACCCTGGCATGTTGATGTTCATTGGATAACTCTCACTGAGTACTCTCAGATGAGTACCCATATGCCAGGGTTTCCGTCATATTTCAGTTTTTTTGCATCGGTTTCTATTGGCCAAATTAGTAACCAGCAGCATAAGACCAAGAAAAAATATTGTTTGTTTCCTGTAACTGTCCGAAAAAATAGGGTAGGTAGGTTGGTAAAAGTGTGTTTTATGCATGTTTTACGTTGATTGGGAGTTGCAAGGGCGGAAAAAACTTTAGGGGTAGGGATTTAAAAAAAATAAAAACTTGTTAGGGTAGGGTTACAGGAACAAACCACCTTTTTTAAGGCCTAAGGGTTTCATGCTAGTTTATTGACAACTTGATATAAATTAATAAAAGAGATAGGTCTACAATTAATGTCTGCCTCCTGAAAGCAAAGAATTTAACTGTTTATAAGCAATGGCCATTAAGTCTCATGTATGGTTTGCTTTGCGCAAAGAAAGTTCTAAGAAATCTTATTTTTTAGGGTTGTCCCATTGTTGCAAAGTAGTGAACTTCGGTGGAGACAGTTTAAAGAATCACTTTCAACTAGTGCGGCCTTCTCAGAACTATTCTTTACCCCCATTCTTAGCTGGTGGCTAATTTGGCCAATACAAAATGATGCAAACAACCTGACACATGGGTACTCATCTGAGTGTATTTGGAGGGAACTATCAAATGAATACCAACATGGCAGGGTTCAGAAAGTTTTCAAAAATCTTTGTGTCCTCGTGCTTTGGACGAAGTATCCTCAGCATTGGGAGGGTTAAGAAAAAGGATCATTGAAATTATGTTATTAACATGCTCATCAGCATGTTAATAACTTAATTTTAATAATACCATGTTTTGTCTGTCGCATTGTGAATGTGTATTGCATATGTTCATATGTCCTCGAAGCTTTAGCAACAGATGAATATTTATGGAATGCACTTACTCCACGTCTTATAAAGCAGGTGCATTTTGAGAAAGCTGTGATGTGACAAACAGTCTGCATTAGTCTATTCTTTGTGAAGTTTGTGGAATCATGCTAACTGAGCCTTCTTAAATGGTAAGGCTACTTTCGTCCAAAGCACAAAGACGCAAAGATTTTAGAAAACCATCTAAACCCTGTCATGTTCCTATTCATTAGATAGCTCTCATTGAGTTCATATTCATTAGATAGCTCTCATTGAGTACTCTCAGATCAGTCCCACATGCCAGGGTTTTGGTTATTATTCATCTTTTTGCATCATTTTGTATTGTTAAAATAGCAATCAAGGGTTAACAGTAGTAGTGAAAGTATGAAAGTATGAAAGCTGCTTCCATATACCCTTAATGATAGAGCAATAGAGAATAAAATTCAAAGCACCTATAATATCCTTCCAAATTAGTCAAGACTTTGCATTTTAGTCCCGGAGCATAGTCAAGAAGTCCTGGAGCACAGCTGTGTTTAAACAATGCTTTTTTGGCTAAGAGCATATATTTTGAAGCCCCTGTCGCACGCTGGTGTGACAATTGCAACAGTTGGTCACTCATGATACTTGTAGAACCATACAATAAAAGTGAGGCAGGTATAGAAATGCTTTTAAAAAACATGTGTCCAGCAGCGCTAGCAAGATCCAGTGCTCTTGAGTTTCTTTGATTCCATTTGACTCCATTTTCATTTTTTTAATAATATAGATTCACAAAAGATTGTCTTGAGTAGATTTTGCGAATTTTACAGAAAATCGATATTTGCGTTTTTTAACTTTGCAATTTGGCCGCAACATGGAGTGCCAGCTATACACTTTAAGTGGCAGCACTAATCATTGCAAATTTTCATTTTGCGTCCGAGGCTAAACACTAAAAAAACACAAAAATTAAACTAACGCAATCTTTTCCGAATTTACAGTATTTCAATGCATTGATATGTGCATTGACAAGTGAAAGCAGGCTGTATTGTTTGAGGAGAGTTATCGTTATATCGATATGGAGAATATCGATGACACCCCTGTTTGCATGTACTGGTTTGGATGTAAGGGGCCCTTATAAATCTTCGTTATCACAGTATAGTGACTCTACCATGGGATCATACACGTGGATATAAAGGGTGACTGTCTGTGATAAAAACTGTGATTTCTTAACCCTTCTGGTGACTGATTTAGCCAATACAAAATGATGCAAAACACCTAAAGAATTTATTGAAACCCTGGCACATGGGTACTCATCTGAGAGTACTCAACGAGAGCTATCCAATTAATACCAACATGACACTGTTTAGATGGTTTTCAAAAATCTTTCCATTCTTGTACTTTGGATGATAGTAGCCACAGCATTCATACGTTCACCCTTCCAATGCTGAGGCTACTTTCGTCCAAAGTGCAAGGACAAAAAATTGTTTGAAAACCACTTAAACTCTGTCATGTTGGTATTCATTGGAAAGCTCTAGCCGAGTACTATCAGATGAGTACCCATATGCCAGGGTTTAAATCATTTTTCAAGTTTTTTGCATCATTTTTGTATTAGGAAAATTAGCCAGCAGCAGCAGCAGCATAAGGATTAAGGATAGCGTCGTTGATGACAGGCTGAAGAGGATGGATGTAAATATCAGGTCTCTTCCCTGCCTGCCATTTACGGCCCCCTAATTACTCCTTCAACCAATTACCTCATCTTGCCTCACTCTGAGGCTGCGCCTAGCAACCGTGGTCAAGGCAACACCTCTTCCTGGCTTAGGAAGATACTGTGTATCTCACACTTTAATTATAGCAGTGGAGATGGACGTCTACTTCCCTCAGATGATTATAGTGATGAATATGTTAGTTTGCCACGGACATATGTAAATTACCTTACTCTAGCACACCTCGCCTTTAACCCTTCCAATGCTAAGGCTACTTTCGTCAAAAGCACATGGATGCAGAGATTTTTGAAAATCGTCTAAACCTTTGTCATGTTGGTATTCATTAGATAGCTCTCACTGAGTACTTCCAGATGAGTACCCATTTGTCAGGGTTTCAGTCATTTTTTTGCTTTTTTGCATCATTTGTATTGGCAAAATTACCCACTAGCCGCATAAGGCTTAAGGCCACCAATGGGCTGTTTACCAAAAACAACTTCGAAAATTGTATCTGAACAGTCATGTTTTCATGTGCAACTGAAAAAATATTGCATTACCCACCCACAGCACCTGGGTGTGCCCTTTTTGAACACAACTCATCATATAGAGTTGAATTAGAGAAACATTTAATGAGGGTTTGTTAAATCTTTAACTCTTATGCTGCTGTTGGCTAATTTTGCTAGAAAATGATGCAAAAAAACAACTAAAAAATTACTGAAACCCTGGCATATGGGTTCTCATCTGAGAGTGCTCAGCGAGAGCTATCTAATGAATACCAACATGACAGGGTTCAGATGGTTTTCCAAAAATGTTTGCATCCTTGCGTTTTGGATGAAAGTAGCCTCAGCATCGAAAGTGTTAATTCTTTAATCTTCACATGCTTGACACTTTCTAAAAGAATTATCCTATTTCTTTTTCTCTACCTTTTCATAGTTTTGATATCTTATAATGCTAATTTCTGCTTTTGACATATTTTGTGTCTTAATATCTTACGTTTTTTCTCGAATATCATTTCTGCTATATAGCCATTCATATCATCTTCTCAATACATGCGCATATAATATATAGGTCAGGTACTCAGCCAATCAACTTCCTGAAATGAATATCATAGGAAATTAGTGTAAACACGTGCACTGTACTACATCTAAAAGTAGTTCATTTTCTCTTGTGTATGCGCAACTCTGTTCACACATACATGCGTGCATCGCTGACCACCCAATGCAGGCAAGTGTTGATATAGACAAAATGCCTTGCGTAAGGCCAAAACAGTCAAATGTAGATCGTCTTACTAGAAACAATTTCAGTGTATAATGGTATATAGATATTTAAAGATACAATTTGTCTGTATAGACATAAGATATTTGTTATGAAAACAGCACCATTGCAGCTAGCTTAATATAGATATTTGAGTCGTTGGACTTTAAGCCCTTCCAATGCTGAGGCTACTTTTGTCCAAAGTGCAAGGACGCAAAGATTTTTGAAAACCATTTAAACCCTCTCATGTTGGTATTGATTGGATAGCATTCACTGTCAAAGTATTCTCAGATGAGTACTCATGTTGCAGGGTTTCAGTAATTTTTCAGTTTTTTTGTATCATTTTGTATTGGCTAAATTAGCCACCAGTAGCGTAAGGGTTAACAAAAATACTTGCAGAATTACCAATTCTTGGTAGAATCAAGTAAATACCTTGAGGAATCATCACCACTTCCCTTCTGCCAGGTCAGTTTATGTTGTATTGGCTTTAATTGTTCATAAAAAATACTTGCAGAAGTATCAATTTTTGGTAGATACCAGTCAATACATTAGGGAGTAAACCCCACTCACAAACCGACAGTTGTGTTGGATTGGCTTTTACTGTTAGAAATTAAAGTGAAGGGGTAGAATCAAATATGGTCATAGAAATTAAATTTCAGGTCTATTTATATTGCATTGGCTTTCATTATTGATAGAAATTAAAGTAAAGGGGTAGAATCAAATATGGTCATAGAAATTGAATTTCAGGTCTATTTATGTTGTATTGGTTTCATCATTGATAGAAAGTAAAGGGGTAGAATCGAATATGGTCATAGAAATTAAATTTCAGGTCTATTTATGTTGTATTGGTTTCATTATTGATAGAAAGTAAAGGGGTAGAATCGAATATGTTCGTGGAATTAAATTTTAATGCCTGAGATCGCTGCCACCTGTGCCGCCGCCACGCTTGTGGACTCGTGATAGATTTTCTTTATTGGCGTAACTTTTACTGTTGACATTTACGCAGGTGTAGGACCCCCTTGAAAGGTATCAATTACCCAGGTTTCCAATGCCCGAAACATCATCTTCTCTCCAATAGTTTGATTAGTATGTCAACAAGCAGTATTTCAGTGCTGAAAACAGATTGCTAAAAGCCTTGGTGGTCAAACGGTCCGTCAAAATGAATCGTTTAGTGGTCCAACAGAAACATAAGTGTTCAACATCACTTTGATAACCAAAATGGTAGCCAACAGCCATTTTCATAACTGAACATTCATTGTCAATTGTGCTAAATTCACAAATTGTGACAGTTATATAATCAAATGTAGAAGAAATGTGAAACTGGATGTGATGCTTACTAAATCAATATTTAGTAGACTTTCTGGGCAAGTAAACATAGACTTTTACTAGCCCATTCAAATTTTTGGTATAAACGGACTGGTGGGCTACTGTCTATTTTCACCACTGGTAATCTTTGGATATTGCCGCTTGCTATGTTATTGCCGCAATCTGACCTGTGTAGTACAATGTACACACACAGCCCCTGGTAGTAGTTCTAGTCAAACAGGCCATAGAACAAGCATTGATTTGCCCCAGGTGCTACTTCCCACCTCATGTTGACTCTTTACCGTAGTAATGTTGTGATTACCCACAATGCACCTGGGGTGGACGTAACCAAGTAATTTTTTAACAAGTTGAAAAAGAGCTGGAACCCTGGCACACTGGTACTCATCTGATAGAGCTCAGCACGAGCTTTCAAATGAATACCAAAATGACTGGGTTTAGGTGATTGTGAAATATTTTTCTGGTACGGTACCTTGGACAAAAAAACGTAGACTCAGCATCACAAGGGTATGCTTATGCTGCTGGTGGATGATTTGGCCAGTGCAAATAATGCAAAAATTCTGAATAATTACTGAAACCCTGGCATATGGGTACTCATGTTGGTATCTGACCTATGTAGTACAATGTACACATACAACTACTGGTAGTAATTCTAGTCAAACAGGCCATAGAACAAGCATTGATTTACCACAGGTGCTACTTCCCACCTCATGTTGACTCTTAACTGTAGTAATGTTGTGATTACCCACAATGTACCTGGGGTGGTATGTAAACTACACCACTGGTTCAATCGATGCTAATTGTTAGATTTTATTGTTGTTATCGATATATGTGCCTGCAGGGAGCTCTTTGGAATTTAGTTTATCTTCTCTATTATGCCATATTTAGTGCACTTTGGATAGAGCTGCACTCACGGAGGGAGATCAACTCATGAGCTCACCACCCGTTTGACTCGTGAGCTCATGAGCTCACAGACGTTCCAATTTTCCAAAGAAATACTTTTTTTCCAGCCCAACTATTAAACAATAAATATCTATTGGCGGAGATTTATCAACATTGCCATGTTAATTTAATTTTAAAACGTGCTGACGAGGTACAAAGGTCAGTATAACACTCAACACCACTTGAATATATACATTGGATATTATGAAGAAGATATGACAGCGATAAGGAGTTATGTATGTTAATAATGTGTGTTAGGTGCTCTGTATTACGTTTGTGTTCCGAACATAGACAAGCTCAAGATTTGAACATTTCAGCTCGAGCTCGGCGAGTTTGCCCCAGGGCTCGAGCTACTCGAGTTCGTGAGTGGTGAGTGCAGCTCCAACTTTGGATGTTGTTTATTGTCACTTTTTATGCCATATTTCTTATTTCCATAAATCGTGCTTAGGGAGTTGTAAGTGGTGGAGGAAACTTGAATATCTGGGTAAAATCACTGCCTAATCCCAGGTCACTGCGAACCCTCTCACATCCCGGGATTCAAAGACTGTAGTGAGAGGTAGTTAGCAGTCAGTAGCAACATCCTAGACCACTGGGCTATTGGGGCAGGGAAAAATAAGAAAAAAAACGAATGATGAAAAGAGGATAAAGCAACGATTAACAATTTTAAACTTATATATGAATCGTTTAGGAAGACTGAAAGGGAAAATGTGTATAACTATTTATCCATATCGATATGTAATGTGCAACCATAAAAAACTGTAATATGGGCAAAACGTAGGTTTTATCACAATTAAATAGTGTAGAGATTTATGACTCTTATGTGGCAGCATCTACATCATCAAAACTATTGATTAACAGGGCTCAACATCAAGAAAAAACGTCATAAGCCCAGCAGGGCTAGTTACCGCTACTTTCACTAGCCCCGAAATATTTTTGCTAGCCCTTATATTAATGACAATCTTTTTCAAATAGTAACCTCTGTTGATAACATAGCCTTTGTTGATAACATGAAAAGAAAACGGTGTATTGTATTAAATTTAGTTATATCTTTATCCAGATATGCAGAGCCAAAGGAGGGCTTCATACTTTTTTAAGTGCTGATATTCTAATTCTATCTAGCCCCTCAGGGCTACTCACAGGTAGAATTTACTAGCCCTGACTTTCAATAAATAGCCCCTGGCTACAGGGCTAGTCTTAATGTCGAGCCCTGATTAAATTAAGAGAAACTTGAGAAGTCTGTGAGGTCTCCATTTAGACCTATCATTGACACTTCTGTTAATTGATCTGGTTTAATTCATTGAATTTTTCCATGTCTTAACCCTTCCAATGCTACAGCTACTCTCCTCCAAAAGAACAAGGATGCAAAGATTTTCAGGTTTATTGCCTCATTTTGTATTGGCCAAATTAGCCAACAGCAGCATAAAGCTTAAATATTAACACTGTTTTTCATGCAGAAGATGAGAATGAGGGACATACATAATACAATTATTCAAATGAGTTCTTTCTTGCAACTGTAGAATTAATAGCCTTGCTAAATTAGATTTCTTTTCCATCCAAACGTATGCCTCAGCACAAAGCAGTTTGAGATTGATTTGGAAATTCTGACAAACATGTTTGTGGTAGAAATAAGGCACTTAAGTTTAATCATCGTTTTTGGGTTTAGCAAATTGTTTTAAGATAAATGAAAAAAGGGGGGAAAGTTTTGAAGATAATTTCTAAAAGGAGATTACCCTGGAAAGGATCACTATTTGTCCGAAGATTTACCATACTGCCAAATGCATTTGAAAAAAATCAGTAATATGTCATTATTTTGAGAAAAAAAATCTTTTGAAGGAGAGTTTTCTGTTGATTCTGAGCCTTCAACAATTTCCCACAAGATTTTTAAGTTGGAATGATATCATAAAAATAAACATACCATTCTTGGTCGCAACAGAGACAAATGGATCAAAATATTTTTAACCAATCAGGGCACAGCATTTACTTTTACGGGGACTTGCCCTGTGGGGCAAGTGAGATTCAACTTTCACTTGCCCTACTCCAACTTTCACCTGCCCTTGAAAAATTGTATGTTTCATTTAAAACCAAGTAAAACATGGTGCTGGCGTGTGAAAGCATATTTTCTAGGGCAGGCTTGGATGCCAGACCAAAAAACCTGCACACATTCTCAAATATAAACCAAAAATATATATAGCATACTTGCCCAAAGGGGCAAGCAAGATACAGTTTTCACTTGCCCTTCAGGTATAATTTACAAATTCTACTTGCCCGGGGGCAACGAGGCAAGCACCAATGTGGAGCCCTGCCCATTCATACTCAACCTATTTAAGCACTTAACCCTTATCCTGCTGTGAAACCTATTAGCACTTAAGACTTTTGACAGTGACTTTGATATTGAGAATGGTTTCACAGAATATTGGAAGGAGATTTGAAGTTAATGTTCTGATTGACATTTCTCCCTCAAATATTTTCCTGATTTTGTTTTTGTCTGTAAATATTATCAAAATTATCAGTCTGCTTTTGGCTGCCAATATGAGCATTAGTGAATTGAGAGTTCCTCTCGAAATGCTTGTCTGCATCCATGATGGTTTTGATAATAACTTTGGAATAGAGAATGATTTTTACAAAATATGGGAAGAAGAGTTGTCAGTTATGTTCTGAAGAATATTACTCCTTCAAATATATTTCCAACTTTGCTTTTGCCTTAGAGGTTTCGTTTATTTTGTCAGGCTGCTTTTGGCCGCTGTGAGCATTAATGGAACAACTCTTCTTCATATATTTTGTGAAAATCATTCTTTAGTCCAAAGTTATTATCAAAAGTATCGTGGATATAGACAAGAATTTCTAGAAGAACTTTTAAGCATAAATGGGTTAACCCATTAACACTCAGAGTTTCTCTATAAGGTATCGTCTGCTACTCTCATACTTTTGAAGATAATTTGGGAATAAAGCAAAAGTTCACAAAATATTTGAAGGAGATTTGTTGTTTGGCTTCTGATCAACACCTCTCCTTCAAATTTTTGTGATTAAACTATTTCCAAAATAATAAGGCCTTTTTTGGCCGCTCTGAGTGTAAATGGGTTAAAAATATGTTGATCCATTTGTCTCTGTTGCGAACAAAAAACAATGGGTTCGAGGAGGCCTCCTCTAAATTATTTGTCATGTTACTAATTGTAACCATCCCTTCTGTTTTATTTTCAGACTTCCGATAACAACATCAACTTTGGCCTTATGAGACTCAAACAGCAGACGATGTCGGTAAGTGCAGTTTCCAGGATTGTCGTCTGGATCGAAGTTACTTTTGAGCATAACTTCAGAATTCAGAATGATTTTACAAAATATTTGAAGGAGAGTTGGTAGGAATGGTTTGATCAACATTTCTCCATCAAACATTTTCCCAACTCTGCTTTTGCCAATGCTACACTATACAAATATGACATCCGTGTGGGGTTTCCACCAGGAGTAACTTCCCCGAGAGAGGATTGTCGCCAGAGGGCATAGCCGAGGGCGACAATCCTCTTGAGGGGAAGTTATCCCTGGAGGAAACCCCACACGGATGTCATATCTGTTTTATTATACCAAACAAATACAAAACACAAAAGGGGGAAAATTACAAACACCAGAGATTTTGGATAAATACTCGTCGTCTGCCTTGTTGAACTAGTTTCACCGGTAGGTCACTCGGCAAACTCTGTAGGTGTTCGGGCTAGCAGTTATTATTCTTCGGGTTAGCGGTGATTATTCAACTAATTCATGGCTGTTGCTGTGAATTATTCAACTATTTCACGAGCTGTTAAGGACAACAGCGTGTCACTTAAAGGAGTGAGGAAATCATGACAATTAATCCATGGCCCTTGACCAACCAGAATCAAGAATCTTCATGTGAGGTATAATAAACGCATAGTGTGCATCCATATACGTGTGAGAGATGATCACTTTACGTTGAAAGAAGAGCCTTTCTCACCAATCTATATAAAAAAAACATAGCTTGAAAGTCGCCAACTGTACTGTCAGTAGTGATAGGAGTCGGCACGGATTTTCATGATTGGTCATTGGTTGTGTACAACCGATTGATGATCGATAATAATCGGTTGCGCACGCTTTCATCCCAGCAGCACTTATTGGCTATTTCCGCTGCTAAGTAAGTAATATTTCTGACATTTTCTGGTACTGTTTTTGGCGAAAATATGTCAAAATACGTTCAGGAAGACGTATCACAACACAACCTTTTTGCTGTTTATTTCAATCATAATCGATTCCAAATTTTGGGATCGAATAATCAAAATCGAAACCCTTTCAATCTGATGATCGATTATAATTGATCATCGGATTATCACTCTCAATTACATTGAAAGAAGAGCCTTTCTCACTAATCTACAAAACCCCCAATGTAGCTTGAAAGTCACCAAGTGCTGTCAGAATGATATGCTTGATTCAAGGGTCATTTTGGTATGTCACATTACTATAGTAGAGCAAAGTTTCACAAGAGCATCAAACATACAGAACCTAGTACTGGATTTTGGCCAATAGTCTCAATTTCAATTTGGCGTCAGACATTTGTGGGCAAAATTACAATTTGAACTTACTAGGGTTGATAGTCCTCATGGTCTAAAAACACAGTTGACCATGATCAGAAATGACGGAAGATCGAAACAGGAAAATGTGACCTGATTGTTAGCTTTTGTCCAATCAACATCACACCGCTAACAAATGACTGCTTTTTCGTCAAATCACCATTAGAAGACCATGCTATTGTCATGATCCAATATTCCAAATATGTTAATTTCCATAGTAAATCTACAGTTTTATTCAAATGGAAATTCTTCCTACTCATTATCGCAGAGGCGTAATGTCAAAGGGCATTTGATTGCCTGACAGCGTGCGCATTAGGCCTAAAAAATTGTTTGTTTCCTGTAACGGTCTGAAAGAAATAGAGTAGGTAGGTGGCTAAAAATAAAATAAGTTCATATTTTTTTCAAGCCATATGTGTTACAAGGCATTTGTAGTTGTAATGCAGTGTTCTAATCCTGCATATAAGTTGATTGGGAGTTGAAAAACATAAAAAAAAACAGGTTACTGGAAACAAACCTCGTTTAAGGCCTCACACGTCGTTGTGACAAACACGAGTGCAGAAAACCAAGGGAATGAATGTGATAATTTTGCAATGCGGAAGGGAAGGGAATTTATATGTGATGTGCTAATCAGTTACATCGTACATTTCACCGGGTGAAGACATGTTCTGGAGTAGGAGACCGCTGACAGACACCAAGGTATTGTGAGAATGGAGATTGTTTAATACATTAATGCGAACAGTGGCCAAAAGCAGCCTGAAAATTTTGATGACATCTTGTAGGCAAAAGCAAAGTTGGGAAAATGTTTGAAGGAGAAATGTTAAATAGCACATTTCCAACAAATCTTATTCAAACATATTGTAAACTAATTCCTGATTTCAAAGTTATTGTCAAAAGTATGATAGATGCAGATGACAAGTTTAAGAGGAACTCTTAAGTATTAACAGGTTAAATACTGCACTGTATTGCCAAAAATAATTGCTTTTTTGGCATATCGGATCTCAGGAACATCATGAAATGTATGCAAATACATGCAATTATAGGAAGGTCATGAAATATCTGCAAATAAAGGTAACCATTCACAATATGTTGGCACAAATTTCTTTTTGGCTTATTGAATCTCAGGATCACCATAGAATGTATGTCACTGACTCAGTTACATACGAAAATGTCAACAACATCCTTCAACAAAATCCTTTCAAAGCAAATCAAGAGCTTTTTGATAGTGTGCTCACATTTTGGTAACTGAGTTTGTTTTAGGGTTAATAAAAATATTTGAGGATGTGTTTCAGTTTGTAGAGTCAGTACAGATGGGTATCTTTTAGGATGAGATTTTTTTCTTGAATTGTTTAGATTTTGATGACCTTGGATTTAATTCCAGTATCATTTGATGATGTTAATTTTAGGACTTATCTATAAAACTTTTTAAAAAGATTCTCTATAATACTTGATACCTTCGATCACAAACTGATGGCCATAATAATATCCAAAATTCTGGAAAGGATCTGAATTCAGAATCCAATCAATGGGCAACACTCATAATTAATTCTTATAATTTTCTTTGCTGTCTTTTAGGTTATTTAAGCTGGCAGGCACATTACTGTCTTGAATATTCATGATATTGGCTTTGAATATTCATGTGCATTCTCTTTGAAGATGGATAGTATGTTGGTTTGACATTTACCAAGACTATTGATGATAAAACGGATTATGCCATTGTTTTAATTCACATTTCTTTCGGGTATGATTACAGTAAAGGATTTAGAGAGACATACTGTGTAATACAACTGCTTCATTTCCCTATTCTCTGTTATATATAAGCTAAAATGTGTCAATACTTTGCCACATTGTCAAATCGCTAGACCGAGTCGGGATTCGAAGTGCCCAAGCACGTCACTGCCCGTAGGGCTTAATAGGTTCAGCATTCTCCCATTCGCCCAGATGGGATATTACTAGGTAATAGGGAGAATCGACGATAGCAAATTCGTCGTCAATAACGGTTTATGGTAGCGAGTTTATTGATGAAACTGAGCGGCCAAAAAATCAAGTCATGCGTGCGATTGAAACATTGTCTGAAGCTTATATATGGGAATATTTTTGGCATATTTTCGCGCCTGTGTACTTTTAGCTAATATGTCGAAAAAGGGGAACAACTTTACTGTAATTCCGCGCATAGCGAAACAGCGAAATATGTATAGGACGTACACCTACGGCATACTATTAAACTACGGAGATGCCTCATTCTGAGAATATCGCTAAACTGGCCATAAGTTCTTAAATCATGGTACGTGTGTGTTATGAATTCTTCAATTGATATTGTGCACGTACGTTGGCATACCCGTCAGCATTCAACAATCCAAAATCAGGATATATCACTTATCAGGCGGTTACTGCGACGTCTTTTGGTTTCATTTTGTTTAGTTCCAATTCTGGGAGGGGCCAGGTTAGTACTTTTGCTTAAGGAGCAGGCCTTTAGAGTTGGTAATCATGGAAACATATGTTAATAGGATAACTTTAATTTTAGCAGATCACAATTGCTGCATGATAATATTCACACAGTTTTAAAAAACACGCAGATAGCTTTGGAACTGAAAATGTCATCATCAACAACATTTACATTGTGTGATCTTTCCAGACATTGTGTGATCTTTCAAGATCAAATACTTACTATGTTCAGCATATTATGAAATTCTTGGCTCTTGGCTAGAAAATGAATTTATTCTTGAGGAATTGTGGATGATTTTGAAAGTTGGCAAATCAGTAGCTAATCTGAAGATTTCTGACCAAGTTATATAATTCATACCTGTTAACATTCAACCATCCAAAATCAGGAGATTTTATGCGGTTCCAATCCTGGCCACCAGGGGTCAGATTAGTTTATTAGTTTTGGAGTGGGCTATCATATTTTACAGGTGTTGGCAAATTGATAACCATACAAGTATGATTATGAAATAACTTTAATTTTATGTAGCAGATCACACTTGCAGCATGATGACAAATTCCCAGTTATGAGAAACACACAGAGATTGCTTTTGAACTGAATACATCATAATAGTCCATGACCCAGAGGTGGTCAGTATCATATTGGGGGAGGGGGGGGGGGGGGGCAAATTCTGATTAATGTTTTTGAATTCCCCATATTCTCACCTTTATGGTATTTCAGTAACAAATATTTTCCAAATCAGCCCTTTTTTCCCAGGTGAACATAGCTTTAAATATTTACACGATCACTAATTTGCTTTTCCTCACTACCCATATTCCTCATATTTCATAACTAATACATCTATATCCATTCCCCTTGAGACATGGATCCGTTCGCCGGCCTACATATTTTGGCGCACAGATCCATTCCTCTGCCATACCTCCCTAACCTTTGCGCTGTGTTGCGCCCAGCGCCACTAGCTTCATACTACTTTCCATTCCTTTCATTTCCCCTCCTATCACCTTGTATCGGACTTTCTCTGGGTATTTGTGGAGTAGCTAGGGCTTCATGTTAACCCTTATGCTTCTGATTGCTAATTTTGGTAATACAAAATTATGCGAAAAATCTGAAAATGGCTGAAACCTTGCCACTGGAACCCTGAGACCCTGGGTACTCTTTTGAGCGTACTCAGTGAGAGCTTTATCTAATGAACACCTACTTGGCATGATTTAAATGGTTTTGAAATATCTTTTCGTCCTTATGATTTGGACAGGCAGAAATCTTTGTAAATTGCTGCTTTGGGCAGGCATTTTTGAAATCCTGGTTAAGGCCCTTGGTTGTATCACTATATTCTCACAGTCAAGTGGTAATTAATAGCATGCTTTATTCCCAAGCAGGTGAATGTGAATTTATAACCCTTCCAATGCTGAGGCCACTTTAAATTCGCCAAAGCACAAGGACACAAAGATTTTTGAAAACCATCTAAATCCTGTCATGTTTGTATTCATATGATAGCTGAGTGCTCTCTCATGAGTACCCACGTGCCAGTGTTTAATTTCAGTCATTTTCTCAGGGTTTTCTGCATTATTTTGTATTGGCGACATTAGCCACCAGCAGCATATAATAAGGCCTAAGTTTCTGCTGCATCCTCATTAGTGAGTTGGACATTTTACACTTTACACCAGGGTCTAGCTGACACTTAGATTTCAGGCTAGGGGCCCGAAAAGGTCTTTTAATAAAAACTAGAGGTCAAAAACGACATTTCTGGTTACTATTCAGGCCCCTAGTCTAAAAGATCTAGGGGCACACAGCAAAATCTAGGGGCATATGCCCCTAGGCCCCAGGGAAAGTCAAACCCTGTACACTTGGTAACTTTACAAAGTCTTCACTTTTTGAAGTATTCTCTCTGATGCCTTTGCAGATAAAAGGACCCTTGGAATGATTCTTAAAGATAAGAGAATTTCTTGCCGATTACTATGGTGTGGAGGTATCATCTAGTAAGCTGTTGAGAGTCTGTTGAAATCCTTGGGAGAGTGGGCATTATAAGGCTTTCATTGCTTGAAAAAAATATTGATTAGATATGCTGATAAATGTTTTTTGATTTTGATTATTTCAATACAATACATTGTTATATCTTTCTGGTTATACTGAGTGGATATGGTTACGCTCTTGATACTTATTGGATGTAGTCATAACACAAGCCAAATATGGTCAACTAGGCTAAGACGGATAATCATGAACCATTGGTTGTGATTTCCTGGTATTTCATAAGTGACCTTCGTCACTTTAATTACTTCCTATCACAGTGAAGCAAAACATCGCGTGTAGACAGTTACAAGGCTGTCATTGCTACATACCGTATTGATGGATCGACATATTTCAGGTGCCAATCAGATCGGTAAAAATCCTGAACTATCGATACAGTATTTAAACTTCCTGCCCCCTACTTAACCCTTATGCTGCTGAAGGCTAATTTGGCCAGCACATAATGATGCACACAATATGAAAATGACTGAAACCCTGGCAGATGGGTACTCATATGAGAGTACTCAGCGAGAGCTATCCAATAGATACCAACATGACAGAGTTTAGAAGGTTTTCAAAAAAATATCTGCATCCTTGCATGTATGTGCTATGGATGAAAGTAGCCTCAGCATAATGGAAGGGTTAACGGTGTACTTTTGCACTTGATAGTATATTCCTGAAGTTCCCTTGTGTTAATTTAATTGTTCGCTAGCTTCCAGAAAGACATCGCAAGTATGCTCGATGTAATTTTTGAAGTTTCTCCAGACTGGTGACAGTCCCTAATTTACCGCGTTGACTGTTGTTGTGCTTTACTGTTAAGTACTACAATGCTATATATAGGTTATATTCCACATGTTACCTATATCCTATATGGTTCGTTCAAATCGACACACCAAATCAACAAATATTTTGTTGATTATCAAATCGAGATAAATCAGATACCAATGACAGCCCTAGTAAACAACAATGCAAGGAAGGCCAATCAGCAACTTTAGCAAGATACAGCAGTTTGCTGGTCTGATTAGCCTTCATTTTCTATTTATCTCTCAATGCATTGATAAGAAAATCGAGATGGTAAAGTTGCCAACTTCGATCGATCGACAGTAGATGTCGGTTATTGATATGGAGCATATCGATGACTTTACACTAGTGTGCTAATGTGCATAAATGTTTGCACTACTCACTCTCATTAGCTTAGACAAATAGAACAATGGATTGGTCACCATAGACCATTTACCATATGGCCTATAGTGAAGCCCTGGACACCTTATCTCACTGAATCTAGCTTCAGTGTGACATGACTAGGAAACAAAGACCAATGAGGGATCTCATATTTGTTTGTATTATAGAGGAGGTTGCTCACGCATATGCGCAGAATGCTGCTGAGAGGTTTTCAGAAATCTTTGCGTCCTCATCCTATGGTAGAAAGTAGCCTTAGCATGGGTCAGGCGTTAGTTAAAAATTCTAAGAGACCACCAGACTTCAGGTTTTCAAATCGTCATAGCCCAACCCAAGATCTCATAGCGCTAGATTTTCTAAATGCTGCAGTCTCACGACAGTCCTTCCCTAAAACAAATGTTGAAGGCATACACTAGCTATCTTAATTTTCACTGTTCAGTAACATATTGGAATTGTACCAAAGGACAACTGATGTTACCTATGGTGTTCTTCAACTGATTTATTATTGATATTGCTCTGAACATGATCTTAAAATTTCACTTTTCATATAGCCAGCCGGCCTACAAAGGCAAACATTGTTATAGCCCAACACAATTTTCTGTAGCCATTGGCTATGGGGCTAGTGTCTAGCTGGACCCCTGCTTAGCATTAGAAGGGTTAACCCTTAAAAACTTGGAAAAAATGACTAAAACCCTGGCAAATGGGTACTCATCTGAGAGTACTCAGCGAGAGCTTTCCAATGAATACCAAAATGACAGGGTTTAGATGGTTTTCAAAAATCTTTGTGTCCTTGTGCTTTGGACGAAGGTAGCCCTAGCATCGGAAGGGTTAACAAGTGTCTGGCACTGCTGTGTGTATGTGTTTTTGCACTACAGGTTCTTATAGTGCCACCTGTAGATCAGTATTTATTGCCGCGCACATTACAGGTAATTGACAGATTCCTTTCGCTTCCCAAACCTTAAGCAAGGGACATTCCCGCTCTCAGTAGGAATGAAAAAGGGGATCTGTTGCCATGGATACGACAGGTTATCAGTATCTGTTGCCGCGGCAACAAGTAAAGGATTAAGGGTGACATCCTGTAGTGCATTTAATTCTCTCCTACATTATAGAGCTCTTCAGGTGGTCACCAAGGCACGCACGCTCCATAATAATGATGGTCACATGCCCTCAGGGACAGTAAAAACATGAAATAAACAGACCCACAAAATGATTTATTAGAAAATGCCATTTGGAATAGAACATAAAATATTAGGAAGGATTTTTAGGAAGGAATGTGGCTTTTCGTCGCTTTCAACAACTTCGGTCATATCGCGACGAGATCGAAGCCCGTTGAAAACCATGTGTGATTAAACCCCAGATTTGAAGAGACATATTATAAAGAATCCCAAAGCATCCAGACAGCTTTCTTGTCCTAGTCTAGGAGTTCTTATGCGTGTCTATCTATATATCCAGTAAACTAGCTTTCTCTCTAAACTGCTATCATTATAAGTCCCATCATAACACTAATTGACATTTGGCATTATCTTTCCATTGTTTTTCTGACAGTTTTTTGTCCTAGTATTTTTGTTTGTAATATATTTGGATTTCTTTCTCAGTGTACACTGCGTAACCGTCTACTTCAAGGCAAATCTGTTTGGAAATTATCTTGTTATACCAGTGAAATATAATGGCTTTAAATTGAAAGAGATACATTTATCATAAATTGATTGTATCTGAAATACACCCATGTAAATGAGATTGAATATCTTGATAGCCATTTTCCGTGTTAGCTTCTTTCTCTTTATTATTTCATCATCTGAAGTTAACCCATATGCAGCTGTTGGCTATATTGGCCGATACAAAAAGATGCAAAAAACCTGAAATATGATTGAAACCCTGGCAAATGGGTACTCATCTGAGAGTACTCAGCAGAGCTATCCAATGGATATCAACATGACAGGGTTTAGACGTTTTTCAAAATCTTTGCATACTTGTGCTTTGGATGAAAGCCGCCCCAGCATTGGAAGAGCTAATATTTCTTTTGTGGTTTTATTGCATTTATATTGGATAATAAACTGACTTTGATCTCGCTGTCAGGGCTTCAGGCATTCGCCTTCTCACTCACCATCGTCTTCCATTTGTTGCACCGGTTACCACGGAAACTAGCTTTCTCTGGTTGCCATGGTAACAATAAATGCATTCTTCATTGAAGCATCTTTAAATGTCAGTTGCTGAGAGTAATATACATGAAGCCATTATATCTTCAGGCCAACGGGGGAACATTGTCAGATGCTCATCCATAGAATATATGAAATGATAAGATTGTGGAAAGTATAGTAAAAATGTTTTAGCCAAAATAGATCTTTACCGTGTATTGTGGTAAATTCAGTTATATTAGCATCCAGATAGTCAGAGCCAAAGGAGGGCTTCATACTTTTTTATGCCTTGATATTCTTATTCTATCTAGCCTCTCAGGGCTACTCACATGTAGAATGTACTAACCCTGACTTTCAGTAACTAGCCCGGGGCTACAGGGCTAGCCTTAACGTCGAGCCCTGCTTTATGAAAGGTTTGATTAAAATTGTCTCTTACTGCATGGTTAGTGTATATATAGTGTACATTAAGACAGCATTCACATAACCCTTATACTGCTGCTGGCTAATTTGGCAATTACAAAAGGATGTGAAAAACCTGAGAAATGACTGAAACGATTGCATATGGGTACTCATCTGAGAGTACTCAGTGAGAGCTTTGGGATGAATACCAACATGACTGGGTTTAGATGGTTTTCAAAAATCTTTGCGTCCTTGTGCTTTGGAGGAAAGTAGCCTCAGCATTGGTAGGGTTAATTAAAAATGAGCTTTCTTTGATGAATAGATAATGGTATCCACTGGTTCTCCTACAGGAGCTTTGGTGAGCCTGGTATCGAAAAATTTGTCTCCATTCCTAGATAAGAATGTAGCCGAAGCCAAATTCATCGCAATTGTTTCCTAAGGGTGCGTATTATACTGTGCTTAGGAAATATGTGTAAAAATCTTGCATTGCAACATCAAGTGGCCTTATAAAAACAGTAGAGGAAATTCATTAGTTGAAATTCATTCCAGAAAATAATGGAGAGTTAGAACAATAGAGACAATAGTATGACATCATCAGTGTGTAGGCAGATCATTAGAAATATCTTTTTGATGTTACATCATTAAATAAATATTGATATATCTTCATATTTTGAAACCTTTACTTTAAGTGGTTGTGTGACTATGTGGCCTCTACGCCAAGCGTGAATCATCGACCAATTATTTCTGATGTTGATTTCGTGCATGGACATATCTGTGCAAAAAGCCTGATATACACACGAAAACGATCCTCAAAAAGAGGCAGATATGAAGAAACGGGATACAGAAATGCAAAGCAACTTTTTCCCGATCTTAAAATAGATATGACAGAATAAAATGTAGAAAATACCTTTCATTATGTTGCTTCTTTATAGAAATGTTTTAGCTAAAATAGATCTTTCATAGTATTTTTGGTATTGCCTTTTTGGAAAGATTGATTGAAATTGTCTCTTACTGCATGGTTATTGTATATATAGTGTACATAACATAAAGTAGAATAAAAAGCAGAACATACCTTTCAATATGTTGCTTCTTTATAGGAATGTTTTCGCTAAAATAGATCTTTGATAGTATTTTTGGTATCACCTTTTTGAAAGGATTTATTTGATTTGTCTATTACAGCATGGTTTTGTACACACAGTGTAAATCAAGACAGGGTTCACAATGGATAATGAACATCGAGCTTTCTTTGTTTGCAATAAACCCTCTGTGATTCATAAATCTATAAAGAATGTGTATACTGTTTTATAATTCTGATTAAAACTATGAAAAACCTTAGAATGACCATTCTAGATTTGTAAAGCTGGCTATAAATAAAGATTATTATTATATGTCAGAAGGTTATCTTAGAACTGAAATAATAATCATTTGTTTCCTGTAATTAATGGCCCCACAAATAGTAAGGAAGGTAGGTAGGGACTTGTTTTTTTTTAGTATTTAGTGCCAGTTATGAATAAGCAGAACTGAGAAGATTACTCGAATGAGTTCCCTTGCAACTTATATATCCTCCATCACCATTCATTTTATATTCACCATAAATATCAATATTGGAATTCTTGGTTTTTAATTATGGAAATGTCACAATCCATCTCATCATCCAAGAGACAATGCCTTGAGGGACAATTTTTAACCGTGTAGCCTGGTGCATGCCCTTAAACCTGAGGACCAGAGCAAAAATAAAATCCTGTATTTGACTGTGTTACTCATGTGAAGTTGAGGTTATCAGAATTACTATTATCATTATTATTTTTATTATTATTATTATTATTATTATTATTATTATTATTATTATTATTATTATTATTATTATTATTATTATTATTATTGTTATTATCATTATTATTATTATTATTATTATTATTATTATTATTACCATTATCATTATTATTATCATTATTATTATTATTATTATTATTATTATTATTATTATTATTATTACTATTATTATTATTACTATTATTATTATCATTACTACTATTATTATTATTTTAATCATTATCATTATTATTATTATCATTATTTTCATTATTATTGATATTATTATTTTTATTATTATTATTATTATTATTATTATCATTATAATCAATATTATTATTATCATCATAACTATTAATGATGTTCTATGTGTTTGTGGTTGCAGATTCTCTTGGTGTTTGCCAAGGAGGACTCACAGAGCGACGGTTTCTGGTGGGCAGCAGAGCGCGCCGGTTACAAGTGTAACATCGCTCGCAACGCTGAGGGTGCCTTGGAATGTTACCTGGACAAACATCACGATCTTGTTATCATCGATCATCGTCACTCCAAGTACTTTGATGCTGAAGCATTATGCAGGTGAGATCTGTTAGATATCTATGGTATACTGTAAAACTGTTTTTTTTCTACAGGCATTAAGATTTAATTTTTGCTATGTTTGCGCTCCCCATGATAACACCAAAATAACATCCTTCAAAGTACAGGGCTATGAAGCGGTATATATTTAGCACTCCAAATTAAAGCCACATACAGTAGTACCCTTACTCGCTATGCGTTCAAATACTGCAAATATGAAATTTGAAATGGTCCATATGATCTCTTAAACTGGTACATATGTGGCAAATAATGTTCCACTTTTTTGTGAGGTTAGAGGATAATACAGGTACTTATAATGATACCAAATAGGGAAATGCACCGCATCATTGAATATCTGTTATACTGGTGCATATATGTGGCACAATATGCTCCTATGTTTTCGTAGGGGTAGAGGATGATACTTGTACTCAGTAGGATATCAAAAAGGGAAATGTGCTACTATTTTACTGGCTTTACTTATTGGTATGAAATTGACTGACCTGATGTCTGGATGTCTCTGCTAGAAGGAAGTGTACTATCTAACCCATAAATGCCTAAAGAGTTCCTCCAGAAATTGTCGTCAGGATCTATGATACATATGACAACAACTTTGGAATTGAAAATGATTTTACAAAATATTTGAAGGACAGTTCTAAGTGATGTTCGAAATAACATTTCTCCATCAAATATTTTTCCATTGATGCTTTTATCTGCTACATTGCATCAATATCGTCAGGTTGCTTTTTGCCTCTGTCAGCATTAATGGGTCAAAAGCATTTTTTTTGATTGTGCGGAATAAAATAAAATTACACCACCTGGGAAGCGAGAAGTGCAATTAAAATATCACTGAAATATTGTATCTGTACGAAGATACCAATTTCACATTCTTTCCCACCACTTTTTAAGTACCAATCCCTAGATTTCTAGGGAATAAGTGAAGTTCCCAATTATGAAGTTCTAAACATAGTTATTATTATTGTTTATGCTTTTAAGCAGATGCAGGATATTAATATATGTCAGGTAGATTACTATATGTAATTATTATGCAATAGAAATAGCATCAATCTTAACAATAATAAGCTAAAGATTTATCAATTCATTCCAGATGAAATGTACTTAATTATCAAACCCACATGACTTTATCACTGAGCATCTCATAAACATGAAATGTCAATGCCTCTTCCATTTTTAAAGGTTAGCGAATGCTACCGTACTCAATATGAAACGAAATATCGATATTGAATAGGAAGTATCGTGTCGTTAAAGTTAAAGATCTGTTAAACTGATTCTGCTTAACAATATAAAATTGGCTTAACTGCTTAATGGACATCTCCAATTTAAATGAAGGCACTTTTGCCATATATTATCAAAATATTTGAAGTTGACAGGGCAGAATCTAACAAAAGTAAGTCTCTGAGAGGCTGGAAGTGTTGTTAAGAATATTGTTAAGATATTGTATATTTTAAGGAAATATATCATATAGTATCAGGAAAATTTTGAAGGTGCCAATCCATATTAAAGGGTGATCAGCACAATTCTGTTCTTAAAATATTTGAATAATGAGTCAAGGTTCTTTCTTGTCAAATTTTGATAAACGGGATTTTATACATTTGAAAATAAAAGAATAAAAACGGATGCAATTAAGAAAACTATTGAAGTTAATGTTCTCCCTGACCTTTTCTGTGATAGGCTGGCCGTGCTGATAGATGTCATGTGTCATGAACGGTGCCCTTGACTGCCTGTTCAGGGTATTAACCCTTCCAATGATGAGGCCACTTTCGTCCAAAGCACAAGGACGCAAAAATCTTTGAAACCATCTAAATCCTGTCATGTTGGTATTCATGAGATAGCTCTTGATGAGTAATCTCAGATGAGTACCCATATTGCCAGGGTTTCAATCATTTATCAGGTTTTTGCGTCATTTTGTATTGGCCAAATTGGCCACCAGCAGCATAGGGTTAAGCCTGCACTAACAGCCTGCCTAATTCAACAGTTATTGCCTTCAGCTATCAGTTATAGAACATTATCAAGTCTGTGCTCCATTGTGAGCTTGGTAGACAACAGCCTAGCCACAAGGTTCTGTTATGATTTTACTTTATTATATATAGAAGCCTGCACCTATACTAGATAGGGACTTGTGGCCTACTCAGTTGGCCATTTAGTTCACACAATTGCCACACGAGGGAATCGTATTTTCAACTGAGCTCCTAGTATACCGCAGTGCCATCTATCCACAATGGAAGACATTTAAATATGGCCTGGGAGGCAGGCTAGGTAGACAACAGCTCTCAGTCTCATAAATGCAGGCTAACACAGGAACATATTCCTCTGTTTTAATTGTTAGCATATGTAATTGTGCTACTGCAATGTTTTAATTAATACAGCTGCCTTTTGCTTTAAGTGTCCACTGTCCAGTATGTGACCCCAGTATAAGAAATCAATATTAACCCTTCCAATGATGAGACTACTTTCTTCCAAAGCACACTATTGCAAAAGATTGTTAAAATATCTAAACCCTGTCATATTGGTATTCATGGAATAGCTCTCATCGAGTACTATCCAATGAGTACCCATTTGCCAGGGTTTCAGTAATTTTTCAGGTTTTTTGCATCATTTTGTATTGGCCAAATTAGCCATCAGCAGCATAGGGTTAAAATGTATTGTACCTGACAAGTCAATTATTTGAATAGTTGATGATTAAGTGCATTGATATACATTTGATGATGTATGAAAACATTTATACAAATGTCATGTCAATCTGTTCCCCATCATAGCCTGTGTATATAATTAATTAGAAATGAATTTTGATGAAATATTTATTCTAGATTTCATTTTTTGTAGGTCTATACGAGCCACAAAGCATAACGAGCATACAGTTATTGTTGCAGTGACTAAGAAAGTGTGAGTATATATGGACTATATTTCATGCAAATATTCTGTAACTGGGGACCACTTTCTAATAATTACAATTTTTATGGATTAAAGGTGGCCCATGTTTTATGTAAACACTGACAGAGCTGAGTAATAGTTGTCCATACTTTGTGAAACAGCCACCCTTGTTTTACCCATGTACGTAGAACAAGGGTAGTTCATATTTCTCAATAATTATGTTGCAAAATAATTATAGTTGCCCAAAGTCCAAGGCTGGTCCAAATCTTATAAAAAGTATGGTACATTCAATTTTGATATAAGGATATTTGATGCAATTCATGCAATTTTGGGGAGATTCAATGTCAATGTGGAGAAGTATATTAGTGGAATTCCTTGAATGAGAATTTCTTCTCAAATGATTTTAGAAATATAGTTAATATACATGTTGATATTTTACCTATCCTGATTTTTTAGACGGTAATTGAGCTGTCTATCTGAATTCTGCAAAATTAGTTTGTATAACCAAATCATTCTAGGTGCAGCTACCTAACACAGGCTTTTCGTACCACAGCCTTAGCCAGCAGGGCGTCTGGGTGTCATTTGGACACCGAAAACCCTTAAAAATCACCCCTCAGGTCACCCACAGTTAGGGAGTAATTTCTCCCACTCTTTCTTTCTATTCTTCGGAAGTAATTTCTTAAAATGCCTATTTAAAGCACATCATTTTTGTTCACCTCAATATTATGCCTATCACTGTATAAGGATATCATGCCTAATTCCTATTTAAGTAAGTTACTACATGGTTTTGGTTGAAACTGAGTATATTGTGGTTACCATTGAAAAGTAGGACGTCCCAACATTTTCCAATTGTCAATTTTGGCACCAAGTTTCTCAATCCTGGCTAAGACCTAGTTTCTCACATTGAAAAATTGTACTTTTACCTTAATGTTTTCTTTAGTTTTTTTATGAGGAATTATTCATGTTCTTTCAGGCCAAATGACAAAGAGGAGCCTTCACTTCTACCTCTCCTAACAGCAGGTTTTAATAGGGTAAGTCAAGTCCTCACTTCTATGTTTATGTCATGATATAATATCATGCCTTACCCTTATCCCATCTTGGGCATGTGAGAAAGTTGGCAGTGATTTGGGGTTAGGCGGTGGTTTCTCCTAGGGTACTCCTGTTTTCTCCACCAGGTACAGCTGGCTAGTTATGACTTAGCCGCAACATAGGAGAAAAAGTGACGAAAAACGAAATTCCAAATTCACCTTATGCTGCTGGTGGCTAATTTGGCCAATATGAAATGATGGAAAATACCTGAAACCCTGGCACAATTTGGTACTCATCTGAGAGTACTCAGCGAGAGCTATCTAATGAATACCAACATGACAATGGTTATCAAAAAACTTGTGCTTAGGACGAAAGTAGCCTCAGCATATGAAGGGTTAACCCTTCAGATGTTGAGGCTACTTCCTTCCATAAAAGCACAAGAATGCAAAGATTTTTGAAAACCATCTAAACCCTGGCATGTTGGTATTCATTGGATAGCTCTTGCTGAGAACTCTTAGCTGAGTACCGATGTTCCAGGGTTTCAGTCATTGTTTTTTGGATTTATTATCATTTTGTATTAATTGGCCAAATTAGCGACCACCAGCATAAGGCTTAACATTTCTTTCAAATAAATATCCAGATGTCATGCGACTTTTTTGGCAACACTAATATGAATCTGTAACTTATTGGCTACAATTTAACATAACACTGGCAACATATTTACAATAACCCGATACTTGGAAGTTGCAACTAACGTGGCTACATTTTTACACCAAAACAGCCACAAAGTAGCACCAGCTGAAACTATTGCAACTTATTGGTTTCATGTTATAGTAGTACTTTTTCTATTATGCTAAGATGCTATTTCGACACTTTATTTATTCCAGTACTATTTGTCAGACTATTCATTTCCTATATACTATATCATAAATCTTGATAATTATCCATAGCGTCATTTTATGACATGCAATTACATGAAATAAAATGTTTGTAGAAATTAAATAAAGATGTTATAGTCATCCCAATATAAAAGTATTCATGAGTAACAAAGCAATCTAGAAGATGGTCGAATTTAACATTAAGAAAAAAAATGTAAAAATTTGTTATTTGACAAAGAGATGCATCTCAATCCATTGTTATCTTAACCCTTCCAATGCTGAGGCTACTTTCGTCAAAATCACAAGGATGCAAAGATTTTTGAAAACCATCTAAACCCTGTCATTTTGGTATTCATTGGATAGCTCTCGCTTAGTACTATCCGATGAGTACCCTTTTGCCAGGGTTTTAGTATATTTCAGTTTTTTTCCATCATTTTTTATCTAGGCGAAATTAGCCATCAGCAGCACAAGGGTTAAATAGCATTACATTTCTTATCATTATTCTTTTTTCATTTTCAGAGATTCCTTGAAAATGCCAATGTCAGTGTGTGTCAAAATGAACTGTTAATAATTGAACACAACGATGTTCAGAACCAGCTTAAGCTTCAAGGTGTCAAGTCCCTTTTTACAGCCCTAGAAAATGTGGATGAAGCGGTGGAAATAACAAATGCTGATCATGAAATACAGGTAAGCCAGAGTGTGAGAAAGTTGCCAGTGACTTGGGGTTGGGCGGTGGTTTTTGCCGGTAACTCTGGTTTGCTACACCAGTTACAACTGGTTAGTCCTGACTCAGCCGCAATATGGCAGAAAAAATGACGAAAAGTGAAATTTCAAATTCCGAAGGTCACCAAGTGCAGCTTAGTGCAATGTGGCATAAAAATATAAGCATTATTACTTTTGTAGTACAATATATCTATTAACTGTATTGTCAATTTTGTATTTTTCATCTATTCAGATATAGGGATGAAGACAACAGTAGTTTTGTAATCAAACGTATGTCTTGATATTTCTCATATGTGTTTATCTTTATTTTGCTATGGTTGATTCCAGCTATTTAAACACTCGTTCACTTACCAAGGCATAGTAATATGGAATTCCTTATCATTAAATATGAAAATGGCACCATCTCTCTCAACATTCAAGAGACTTTACCTAGAGGAACAGTTTTCAACTCTGTGGCCCGAAGCATGACAAGTATAATCCTTAAATGGGAGGGCCACAGCGAAAATCAAATCCTGTATTTGACTGTGTTACCCTTGTGAAATAAAGATTATTATTATTATTATTATCATTATTATATATGTAACACACTAATCTATGCTATATAACTGAAACTAATCCTTTCTAAACTCAGCATAATCTGGTAAGAGGGTTGGTAGGAAGCCAACTTTTATTATCCATCGCTTCGAAGGTCAATTTAACTGTGGATCAGTATGAACAACAAGTATGTTTGTGAGACCGAGATGTAACCACACTCCTAATTTATAATGGTTATATATATATATAACTTCTGCCTGGCAAAGTCTAGCCAATATATTTGAAAGAGAAATAATGACCATATTCTGTCACACAACTCATTTTCAAAAACTATTTTAAGTTGTGATCAATTTCATAATTATTATCAAAAGTATTATAGGTCCAGAAGACACATGGAGGTCTGAAGCTTCAATAGGTCAACATGTCCTATAAATGAAATTCCAAATTACTTTTTCTGTGTTTGTTTTACACACGGATCCTCAGCACATGGTTCTAAGATCTAAGGTCTAACCCTTATGCTATTGGTGGCTAATTTGGCCAATACAAAATAATCCAAAAAACCTGAAAAGCCACTGAAACCCTGGCATATGGGTATTCATCTGAGAGTACACCGTGAGGGCTATCCAAAGAATAACAACATGGCAGGGTTTAGATGGTTTCCAAAAATCTTTGCATTCTTGTGAATTGGACGAAAGTAGCCTCAGCATTGAAAGGGTTACTGCATCTGCGATTGTTTAAACACAGCTCCTTAGCACAAGGGTTTAAGATCTAAGGTCTACAGGGTGCAACATAGATTTCAAAAATTACTTGCCAAGTGGGGCAAGCTGCTCCTAAAGTTTACTTGCCCTGCTGTTATTTCCATTTGCTACCCCCCTCTATTTAACAAAGATGAGTTACTTTGCGGGGACTCTGCCTAAAACATTATTTACCGAGCGGGGCAAGTTAGGGTCGTGTTCTGCTTGCCCAATTGCCGTTTTTTTGCCGAATTCACTTGCAACTTGCAATGGGGCAAGTGGTTAAGTTGCACGCTGGTCTAGGATCTACATGAGGGCTGCAAACATTAGTAAGACACCAAGGGGCAGTGCAATGGTACTACACTGTCTGTTTCTTTACCTTGCAGTATATCAACCCTGGTTATGAAAGGCTGATGGGTTACACGAGCGAAGATGTCATTGGGAAGGACGAGCAAGAATTGCCCAGGAGCGAGCGAAACAAGCCAGACTTACAAGAAACCATCAATTCACAACTAAAAAAAGGAAAGGTACAAAAACTTTTCTTCATTTATATATATATATATATATATATATATATATATATATATATATATATATATATATATATATGTATATATATATATATATGTATATATATATATATATATGTATATATATATATATATATATATATATGTATGTATATATATGTATATACATATATATATATATATATATATATATATATATATATATATATATATATATATATATATATATATATATATATATAGAAAGGAATAGAGGTTTATTTCACTTAAGCCTTAATACCCTTCAGCGTACAATCACAATACAGTAGTGAGTATAGAGGTTCATGATATTTAGAAGATGCAATCACCAAGTACTGTAAATTTGGAAAAGATTGCGTTAGTTTATTTTTTGTGTTTTTTAGCGTTTAGCCTCGGACGCAAAAATAAAATTTGCGATAATTAGTGCTGCCACTTTAAGTGTATAGCTGGCACTCCATGTTGGGGCCAATTCGCAAAGTTAAAAACGGCAAAAATCGATTTTCTGTAAATTCGCAAAATCTACTCTACACAATCTTTTGTGAATCTACAGTATCTTGTACATAGATTTGCCTATATCAAGTTACCTAAGTTTTATTTTTGAGAAATCTTATGAGTACCAACATGATATGTTTAAAACTGGCCCACCATTTGGAGCTCTCCAGAAGTAAATGGTTTTAAGAGCCATTTTGTTGTTGTTTCCAGCATTGGGAAGGCACCTGCTATTCAAGACGAAAAAATGGGGAAAATATCGCTATAAACTGCCATATCAGTCCCGTGAGTGGACAAGCTGGGTAAGTGATGGCCATTTTCAAACTTCTCACAGCAAAGTCAATGAAGTCATACTAAGCCATAGTCGAAGAGGAATAAGTATGATATATTATTGTAAATATGATGGTCATTATTCAGAATTTTGGGAGTCATACTAAGACACTGTTATAGATGAATAAATATGATGATAGATTAATTTATAAATGTAAATATGATGTTTATTTTCAAATATCGATGAAGTCATACCAAGCCTCAGTTGAAGAAGAATTAGTATAATATATCAATGTAAATATCATGGTTATTTTCAAACTGCTCATTTCAAAATTCGTGAATAGTAAGACACTGTTTTAAAGATGAATTTATATGACGATGAATAAGTATATAAATGTAAATATGATGGCCATTTTCAAGATTCTCACAGCACCATTGTTGAAGTCATACAGTCCCGACATTTAATTCCTGCACTAAATACTTCGGCAACCCTGGCATAATACATGACTGCACGCTCAATTGGATGTATGGATGATCTCACAAATGAACGTAGCTTTGATTTGCAAGCTACTTGGGCCATTGATGCGTTTCACTTATTTTTTTGACATGTTGTCCACAGGTGTCTGTATGACCAGGCACTGGCAGACATCCGGTAGATTGGTGCAGGAATTGAATGTCTGTACTGTAGTCTTTATAACCATTTCATGTCTGTAGCACCTAAGGAAGGTCTGAATATGTGATATATCTTTCTAAGAAATAGATATTTCGGGAAAAAAATTAACGATGAAACGTTATTATGAACCAACAAACAACTTTCATTCAATTATTTAGTGAATCCCTGCTTAATTCCTGAGCTATTGTCAAAGTATGGTAGATCCAAAAGAAATTTTTGGATGAAAACTCTAAGGCATAAAACGGTTAGGCCTAAAATAATAAATTGTTTGTTTCCTGTAACGGCCCGAAAAATAAAAAATAGGGTAGGTAGGTCGGTAAAAAGATTTTTTTTTGCATTATTTTTTTGGTCAAAAATGTGTGTTTTATGCATGTTTTACGTTGATTGGGAGTTCGGAGGGCGATAAAAACTTAAGGTTAGGGATTTTTTTGAATAAAAACTTGTTAGGGTAGGGTTACAGGAAACAAATAACTTTTTTTTTTAGGCCTTAAATATGCTATCATCTTTATGACAGTTTTTTGTGGAATCAGGGAAATTTATTTTCATGACACAATAAAGAATTTAATTTATTTTTGCAGGAAAATATGTCATTATGTTTCTATAAAATCTGCTGTGCAAGAAAATCAACAATTAGAACGCTTTAAAGATACAGAAATTAACCAAATAAATGGTAAGTGATTTCTTGCTATATTTTGCCTATATTTCAGGTCTTACACCGATAGAATTCCATGCTTTGTTCAAATCAGTTTTTCTTTGAGGTGGCTTAGTTTTGACAAGATTATAATGCAATGTTTTCTTTCTTGACATGATTCATGCCTTTGTGCTATTTTGCACTGTCTCATAATATACCTCCTTGACTGCACTGGTGTGATAGTTATTCTAAGCCCAGAAGACAGTGAATTCCACCAGGGGCATGTGAGAAAGTTGCCAGTGACTTGAGGTTAGGCAGTGTTTTTTGCCGAGTACTCCGGTTTCCTCCACCATGCAGTTACAGCTGTCTAGTCATGATTAATTTAGTCGCAATATGGTAGAAGAAGTGACAAAAACAGAAAATTCCAAATTCCAAATTTCCAAAAGGCAGTATTTCCAGTCCAAGTGCCTCTATTTGATGAAGGTGGAAATACCAATGTATTCCTAGAATTATCCCAAAAGTTCCAAGGATTTCTTAACCATTCCAATGCTGAGGCTACTTTCGTCCAAAGCATAATAACGCAAAGATTATTGAAAACCATCTAAACCCTGTCATGTTGGTAGTCATTGGATTGCTCTCACTGAGTACTCTCCGATGAGTACCCATTTGCTAGGGTTTCAGTCATGTTTCAGCATTTTGCGTCATTTTGTATTGGCCAAATTAGCCACGAACAGCATAAGGCATAAGAGGTCTCGAGTTACATTTGGTAAAGTCAAGGTGTGACGTCTTCGCAGGTTTCTTGCTAAAAGCTTAGGTAAGGAGTCTCAATTGAATCTCACTTAAAGAAGGAATTATGGAATAGACAGCGTTTAAGCCATTATTCTGAGTGAAATATTATCCAATTCTGGTAAATCACCCGCCAATCAGTGGAAAGTAGATTTTGAGTGTGATTGGTAGGTGATCAGCACCATAGCTTGCATGAGTGTGCATAACAAGTTTTCACCTAAGCATAGTCGTTAGAGTACCCAACACTAGTGGCTCTAAGTCTCCTAGACCGATGCACATTTTGGTTAACTGCAGACTATGGGCTCAGCATGATCATATCGGCCATGATTTGTTGACATGATTGGCAGACCGGGTGCGGCTAATGGGAAGATAGCTAGCACCCCTTCTAGCGAATTTTTTCCCATCCTGTTACCGGAGGTGCGCTTATTCGGAGGAAAACGGTACTTCACTCTTGAAACTAAGAGATCAACACAACATGTGAATCCTTTGCTTTTTTGCCTGATACTCATATCCCAAAAATTGTTTGTGATTAGAATGATTGCAAATTAAACGCAAAACTGATTGATGGTATCGGTCGGAATTCTTTTTATATTCCTCAACTTGCTGCACTGTCTAAAGCTAATAGCTAAGCTGGGAGGGATTGTAGTTACAGGCCTCAACGCTAACTCAAAATGATACTGGCCCTGTAGGATCAGTAACACCTAGCATCTACTGGTCCTGCAGAATATTTACTGGCCCTACATTTTTTCTTTAACATAAGAAGAAAGAACATTGCATATGATTCACCACAACACTTATCTTTATAAATTTTATCTTCATTTATTTCAAAAACAATTTGGGGCTTTCTCAGGGGGAAACTTTTTAACAAGAATGTCTCCAAATGTTTACTGGCCCTGTAGGACCAGTTGAGGTATTTTTTTACTGGCCCGAAGCTGTTTTGGGGAATTTTTACTGGCCTGGGGCCATAGGTTCACCCTTAGCGTCGAGCCCTGTAGATAGATTATTTTATGTATCACTCAATATTTATTGAATGCATGAAGCAATGGGACTGTTCGGGATTCAGTCAGAATGAGACTACATGTAGCATGTTCTTAGAGATGCACAAGTATAAGTATAAAGGGGTTTAACTTTTAGCCTTGTTAAATATGACAAATTCTCAAGGAGCATCGCCAATTTCATTTGATAGACTCTGGTTAATGCTATCAGTCACTGCACATGTACACAATTGTAATGCCCTCAATAGCAATTGCACTCACCTCACCAGTTACACACTATTTAAACATTTAATGATATTGTTGCTTTTTCTGTATCATCAATTTAACCCTTATGCTGCTGGTGGCTAATTTGGCCTACACTAAATGATGCAAAAAGCTGAATTTAGGACTGAAACCCTGGCACATGGGTACTCATCTGATAGTACTCAGTGAGATCTTTCCAATGAATACCAACATGACAGGGTTAAGATGGTTTTCAAAAATCCTTGCATCTTTGTGCTTAGGATGAAAGTAGCCGTAGCATTAGGAGGGTTAAAGATGTATTGAAAGGTCCATCCTTAGGGCTTAAACCCTTATGCTGGTGGTGGCTAACTAGCCACTACAAAATTATGCAAAAAACCTGAAAAAATGACTGAACCCCTGGCATATGGGTACTCATCTGAAAGTACTCTGTGAGAGCTATCTAATGAATACCAACATGACCAGGTTTAGATGTTTATGTCCTTGTTCTTTGGATGAAAGTATCCTCAGCATTGGAAGGGTTAATGTCCTCATAGCAATTGCACTCGCCTCACCTGTTACACACTATTTAAACATTTGATGATATTGCTGCTTTCTCTGTCACACCAATTTAAAGATATATTGAAAGATTCATACTTATATTAAAGCTTGAGTGTTATGTGATTTCTACTTGTCTATTGTACTCTGTTGATACTCTTGCCTTAAATTCTATAGTATGATGAGAGTAAAAAGTGAAAAAGAAAAGCCTACTGACGAAATTCTTTTTTCAGTCATGTAACTACAAACAGGATATTTTTTTGGACCTGTAAAAAGTGAAAAAGAAAAGCCTACTGACGAAATCTATTTTTCAGTCATGTAACTAAAAACAGGACATTTTTTTGGACCTGTAAAAAGTGAAAAAGAAAAGCCTACTGACGAAATTCTTTTTTCAGTCATGTAACTACAAACAGGACATTTTTTTGGACCTGTAAAAAAGTGAAAAAGAAAAGCCTACTGACGAAATCTATTTTTCAGTCATGTAACTACAAACAGGATATTTTTTTGGACCTGTAAAAAGTGAAAAAGAAAAGCCTACTGACGAAATTTATTTTTCAGTCATGTAACTACAAACAGGACATATTTTTGGAGCTGAAGATGTCAAGTGCTTTGCATGACTGCTGACTCCATCACCCACCACTGCACAGGGTTGTGTTTGCGCCGCATGTCGCTGCTCTGCTCATTGTTTCTCATGCATCTAGATGGATGATTTGCGCATGTGGCTGCCCGTGTTACAGAATAATACCTACCCCACTCCCTTAGGGCCTGAAAAAAATGTTTGTTTCCTGTAACCCTACCTACCCTATTGTTTTGGCCCTACCCTAAATATTTTTATGATGATTTGAATCAAAACATGGTTTTCTGATTGAAAACATTATCAGCTCCACTATGAGCCTACCATTTTTCACTAAAAATATTTCTTAAAATAAAAACCTTTTCCTACCTACCTACCCTAATATTCTTGGGGTGTTACAGGAAACAAACAATATATATTTCTAGGCCTTCCTATAAAACTAACCTAGATGATCAATGCATTTCCCTTGCCTCCTCATTTTAGATCAACTTGGATACCACCATATCGATACCGTAAGATCCCTGCGCAAAGGATCTTATGATGTGCGCTCCCTCTCCATTTGTAGTGAGGGTCAGTGCTTGTCCTTGACCTATTTACCTGTTGTATTTGACCTTGACCTATTTACCTGTTATATTTGACCTTGACCTACTTTTTCCTTTAATGACCTTTGACCTCTAAATCCATTCCATGCTTGACCCCTCCCTTATTAACCTTGACTTATTATTTCTGGAGAGTTTTTATTATATGTTATGTGACCTTGACCTCTCAGTGTATTAGATTCTGATCTTGACCTTCATCTCTCCCATATTTGACCTTGACCTTTTGCTTGCTCAAGTTCTGCTACTCAACCATTCTGGTTTCTGTTCTGTAATAGATTTTGGTAGGATTATAGATTTCACTTTTTACCAACATTTTTTTTCGGTTTAACATACCTCCATCAGCTTTATACTGTAGAATAGGTAATGATTTCAAGCATGTAATTAATCCGAATTTACCGAATTAGAAAATCTCGGTATAATTAAATTGGGAAAAAAATCTGCCCCCATCTGTGTTAATGTGTAATAATGACTGTTCGGTAAAATTAAATTCGGAAAGGTCATCTTTGGTCAAATTCGGTATATTTGCACCACAGATTAATTTCCTATTCTACAGTACTTAGGGCCAAGATTTAACCCATTCATGCTCATTTCGGCCAAAAAAGCCACACTATTTGATGATATCCTTCCCACAAGAGTCCTTTTCATATAATATTTGGAGAAATGTTGATAAGAACCTGGGATACAACTCTCCTTAAAATATTTTGTGAATTTATACCTTATTCCTTAGATATTTTTAAAGATAATGATAACTGAATAATGATTGATATATCATATTGCGCCCTTTCCACCTATATTCTTCAAAAGCCATTATATAGAAAAGTCAGTGGTCCATATAGTCAAATAAACTTCTTTCAAAAAAACTATGTTTTCAGCTTAAAATACAGTTGCCAATGGCACAATCAAGGCAGGGTCAGACACTTAGATTTCAGGCTAGGGACCCGAAAAGATATTTTGATTACAATTAGTGGTCCAAAATCAGGATTTCTGGTCATTTAACATACTATGTTGGGCCCCTAGCTTAAAAGATCTAGCGGCCCACAGCTAAATCTAGGGGCATATGCCCCTGGGGAAGTTGAGCCCTGGAAGCAGGGACTTATCCAGGTCCCGTCCTACCTGTCTTTTGGACAGGTAGTTTCCCAAATACCTCCTGTTTGGACAGGCAAATATTTCTATGGTGATTTTTCAATTTTGACTTGTGGGGTGTAATAACTAAATATTTTCCTACCGAACCATGTCCTAGGACATAGCTGAAGTGTAAATTGCCCTTTTTGACACACTAGGCCATTAAATGTAGCTGGTATAAAGATTTGAAGTAGATATGTAGCTAAATCTGGACGGGCAAAAAATTTGAAATTGCTGTTTTGGACAGGCATTTTTGAAATCCAGGCTAAGACCCTGCCTGGAAGGCATGGATTGGTTAAATTGGTGCCAGGTAACAACCCTTAGAAGATGGTCTCTTAAACAGGTTTGATTTTATATAGTGATGATTAGGGCACTTCTATACTTTTTTGATGGTTTTCTTGCCACAGTTATTTCTTTGATAGTATTTTATTGTAGAAAATGTGCGTGTTTGTGTCTTATTGGTTTGTTTAAGCGAGATAATTTCATTTCTAGAGATCACATATTTTTGTGATATCCATGTGTATTAGTCATGAGTTGTGTGTTTTAGCTTGCAGCTTCAACATGGACGTCTTTGACCTCAAATTAAGTATTTACAGGGGTGTCCAACTCTCGCATTGTTGCACCAGCGTGCGACAGAGGCTTCAAAATAATTGACAGACCAAGCCAATCAAATAATTTTACTCTCTGCAAATTTTCAGATTTCCTGGCCAGTATTGAATATTTTCAAATGAATCATTTTATGCATATTTTGTTTAACATTTGAACTCCATCATTTTAATGGTCTTATCTATAGATCGGCCAAAGTTACCATTATTGATATGGATGATACATGAATGATTATTTGTATGAAAGATGGCTGCAGTGCTTTTCATTGCATATTTTCAAAGATGTTAGTTATTCTAAATTAGGTAATGATATTGTTAAAAATTTCTCCATCTTATGCAATGTACTGTGGCAATTTTATGAATGTATTTAATGGTACAAGTAGAAACCGGTTCTTTGAATCTTGGCTGGCTTGGATGCCCTTTCTGAACGTGTTTTGTTTTCTACTCCAGGAGGGGTCCACAGTTACCGTGGGCGACGAGAGTCCGTTGCTAGGATACACTCCATGACGATAGAAGCTCCCATAACAAAGGTATGTAATTACATGGAATGCTGTGAGTTTTGAATGGATCCATTCATTACTAGAAGGGCACAGTAGATGACTGGAGATGTATAGAGCAAAGTCTTATTAATATCTACATCATAAAGATGGCTGCTCTTCAAAACATGCCATTCAAGAACTACTTTGATTGTAAACAAAAACCAACCCTACTATAGAAAGAAATATGACGTATAGAGCAAAGTCTTATTACTATCTACTTCAAAACATGTAATTCAAGAACTACTCTGAAAATCTTCGATTGCAAACAAAGACCATCCCTAGTAGAAAGAAATATGATGTATAGAGCAAAGTCTTATTACTATCTACTTCAAAACATGTAATTCAAAACTTACTCTGAAAATTTTCGATTGCAAACAAAGACCATGATCCTAGTAGAAAGAAATATGATGTATAGAGCAAAATCTTATTAGTATCTTCTTCAAAAGATGTCATTCAAGAACTACTCTGAGAATCTTCGATTGTAAACAGAAACCATCCCTAATATAAAGAAAAATGATGTATAGAGCAAAGTCTTATTAACATGTCTAGTCTACTTCATATAGACAGCTGCTCTTCAAAACATGTCCTTTAAGAACTACTTTGGAAATCTTCGATTGTAAACAAAAACCAACCCTAGTAGAAAGAAATATTGCATTTTGAGATAGTTTTTGTTTTAAAAATGTTCTTTTACATTCAGATATTAAATACTAACATAATAGATGCTAAATGTGTTAGATATGTGAAATTGATTTGCATATTTACAGGTCGTTAACATAAATGCTAAATGTGTTAGGTATGTGAAATTAATTTATGTTATTTCAGGTCATTAACATAATAAATGCTAAATATGTTAGATATACTAGTTTAATTCATATATTTCACACCATTAACATAATAAATGCTAAATGTGTTAGATGTGAAATTAATTTGCATACTTTCAGGACATTAACAAAAATTTGCAAAATTAATTTGTTATATTTTCAGGACATTTACATATTGAATGCTGAATTTGTTCTGTATTTGAAATTGATTTTCATACTTTCAGGTCATTAACATAAATTTGTAAAATTAATTTGTATTTTCAGGTCATTAACATAACAATTGCTAAATGTGTAAGATATGCTAATATAATTTGTATATTTCAGGTCATTAACATAATATATGCAAAAGTTTAAGATAGGTGAAATCATTTTGCATATTTTCAGGTCATTATCAAAATAAATGCTGCCCAGCAGAACAGTCCTCTGTTTGCTGTATATTCAGTCATTAACATAATAAATGCTAGATATGTTAGAAATGTAAAATTAATCTGCATATTCTCAGGTCATTAACATAAATGCTGAATATGTTGAATATATGGAATCAATTTGCATATTTTCAGGTCATTAACATAATAAATGCTGCCCAGCAGAACAGCCCCCTGACGGTGGTGGAGGCGCTTGACCGCGTCCTGGAGATCCTCCGGCAGACTGACCTCTACTCCCCCAATCTCAACCCCCATCAGGTCAAGGAGGACGATCAGATGACCACTGACCTTGTTGGAGGCTTAATGACAATGGTCAGTCAGATTAACAGAATTGCATTCATTTTTTTTTGTGGAATTTTTTTTTTCTATAATTTTTTTTTGTGGGATTTTTTTTTTCTATAATATTTTTTTCTGGAATTTTTTTTAAAAACAGTTTATGAGAAATGTAAAGGTTTAACAGTTTTGAGTTAATTTTGTTTCTGTAAAATTTTTAAAGACAGTATATCGGAAATGTTAAGGTTTTAGACATCCTCTGCATATCAGGTTAAAGTGATCACATTTGAATCATTAGACAATTTGGCATATCAGACCAGATGACCACTGACCAATGGTCAATCAGATTAACCCTTCCAATGCTGAGGCTACTTTTAGTTAGATTAACAGTATTGAGTTAATTTTCTGTTTTTCTGTAAAAAAAATTATAAATATAAAGGTCTAACCCTTGTGATGTTCAGTCTACTTTTTAGTCCAAGTCGAAGTGATACAAAAATATTTGACAATTAGCTGAACCCTGTCATGTTGGTATTCATTGGAAAGCTCTTGCTGAATACTCTGAATACTCTCAGATGAGTACCCATGTACCAATGTTACAGTACTTTTTCAATTTTTTTGCACAATTTTGTATTGGCGAAATTGGCTACCAGCAGCACAAGGGTTAACAGTATTGAGTTCATTTTGTGTTTTTTTCTGTAGAATTTTTAAAGACATTTAATATACCAAAAATGTAAAGGTTTTAGACGTCCTCTGTATATCTGGTTAAAGTGATCACATTTGTATCATTAGACAATTTAGCATATCAGATCAGATGACAAGAGACCCTTGTATTCTTGATACAGCTCTAGAGTCACACTTTCACATCAGGCCTAAAAAAATGTTGTTTGTTTCCTGTAACCCTACCCTAACAAGTTTTTATTCAAAAAAATCCCTACCTAAAGTTTTTTCAGCCCTCACGACTCCCAATCATCAAAAAACATGCATAAAACACACATTTTTGAACAAAAAAATGATCAAAAGATTTTTTTTCCGACCTACCTACCCTATTTTTTTCAGACTGTTACAGGAAACAAACAATTTTTTTTTCTTGGCCTCATGCATTTTTTCTTTACAGCAAGGGCTAAAAAGGCGATCGTCCTCCACGGATATCACTTACCATAAACAGCAACAAAGTACGTACCATTGTTCTCCATTGCAAAAAAAGAAACATCATGAAAAACACTTTCTATTTTCAAAAATGTAAAAGCAGCATCAACAGTGTCATTTAGCAATACTTTGTGTATACTTGAATATTGAATTGAAAACCTGCATGGAAATGTTATTCAATAGATACCCACATTTTCAAAAATATAAAAAAATATTTCATAGATTTCCTGTTCCCCCATACCAGCAACAACTGTGACATTTGACAATATTTTGTTTATATTTGAGTATTGAATTGAAAACCCACATGGAGGTTTTGTTCAATAGATATCCATATTTTCAAAAATATAAAAATCTTTCATGGATTTTCTGTTACCCCATACCAGCAACAACTGTGCCGTTAAGCAATGTTTTGTTTATATTTGAGTATTGAATTGAAAACCTACATGGAGGTTTTATTCAATAGATATCCATATTTTCTAAAATATAAAAAAAAATTCAATATATTTTTTGTTCCCTCATACCAGCAACAACTGTGCCGTTTAGCAATGTTTTGTTTATATTTGAGAATTGAATTGAACACCTGCAGGGAAAGTTTATTTATTGTTTTTAACCCATTTTAAGATTCCCTGTGGAAACTATGGTCTTATCATATGATGCTTATAAAACTACTTGAATACTTTGCCCTTATGCTGGTGGTGGCTAATTTGGCCAATACAAAATGATACAAAAAACCTTAAAAAATGACTGAAACCCTGGCACATGGGTACTCATCCTAGAGTGCTCAGCGAGAGCTTTCCAATGCATTTCCAATCATTTCATATTGGCAAAATCAACCAGCAGCAGCATAAGGGTTAATCTGAGAGCAGTTGATCATCCAAGCACACAAACATGTAACTGGCTCAATAGGGAAACAACAGTATATGATAGATGATTTTAGTGTACTGTAGAATGGCTAATTTTTGGTGTGACAATTTTCCCTAATTTTTCATATTTGGGTGTTTCCGTTTGTAATATTTCCGAAGAGAGGACATACGTTTTTTCCGTTTCTAATTTTCATGTTTTATGCAGATTTTTAATTTTAGTATACAAAAGAGTAAATATTAATGGGTAAGGACAAGGATTTCTCCATGTTTATTAAGTCCGGACATGTAATGTATTGTTTTTTTCTGTGCTGTTTATTCCCGTTTGAAAGCATTCGGGAAAAAACAGGAAAATAAAACTCACGGAAAAATTAGCCATTCTACAGTATTTGGTTGATTTGATGGAGTTGATGAAAATGTCCCATTTAATTATGTATCGATAATTAACACTCATGTTACCATTAATGTTAATAACAGCATTGATATCATTATGTAAGTACAGAATTGTATGGATGAAAAATCACAAATTTCAAACAGTAGTCCCCTCTAAAATTACATCCACAATACCTTCCTGTGGCCGGAGAAAAGTTTATTATTGGAACTTTCTTTATTTCAATATTAAAAATATTTATTTTCATATTTAATTTAGCATGTCTATTGTTCAAAATATATATATATTTAAAAAAATATATATTTTAATATATTTCAATATATAGTTTTATGTTAGATTTTGCATTCCTATTTTTTTAAAACTATTGTCTTTTGTTTTGTAGATCACCACCACATTCCAAGCCCCAGTGTAGACATTATACCTCAGGTTCCTGACGAGATAGAAGCTTCGCTTGTCAATTTCTCCTCGTGGGACTTCCACGTTATCGATTTGGAAAAAGTATCCAATCAGAGGTGGGTCTACAAATTGAGTGTTTAACCCATTCACGCCTGTAGCATCAAAAAGTGCTTGACAATATTTGGAATAACTCTTACACAAAACTAAATTTCAGAAAACATTTCAATCAGATATCTTGGACACAAGATAATGAGCAGGACACAACCAATAATTCTCCCTAAAATATTTTGTGAAATTAAGTTTAATTCCATAGTTAATTAGAACATAAAGAACAAACCCCATTGCACATAAATTCTGGCAACGACCCTGAGGACAGTTACAGAGTGTCCAAATATTTTAGATCTGGAGCACAGTCAATAAGTCCTGGAGCAGAGCAATTTTTGCATGGTGACCGTGATTAGATAATCGCTATGAATATTGTCACTTGATGGCACTACTATATAAGCCCTGGTTGCAATAGTTAAGATCAAGACCGATCGGTAGACAGCATTACTAAATGGAGTTCACTGTTTTTTAAATACAACTTGTATCAAAAATAATTCAAGTGAACTATCTTATAAGCTCAATTGGTCATGTTTTGCGAAAAAAAATTCTTGGTTTGTCGCACGTTTGTCCCTACAAATCTGTATTCCAGTTGTGACGCATCGTTTATCTTTCAGGCCCCTCTATTACCTGGGAAGGAAGATCTTCGCCAGGTTCGGTCTGATGGAGGTCCTAAATATCAGCGAGTCGGTCGTCTGTAATTGGCTGCAGCTTATCGAGGCTAATTATCATTCGTCAAATTCATATCATAACTCCACCCACGCCTGTGATGTTCTACATGCCACTGCCTACTTCTTGGAGCGTGAGAAAATCAAGGTACCGTAAAGTCTCAAATATTTGGACCACCCTATGAATTTGGGTCACTATAATTATTTTGCAAAATGATTATTGGGAAATATGGGCTACCCTTCATTTGGAAATATGAGCTACCCTTCATTTATCGCTGGTAAATTTTTCGCAAAGTGTGGACAACTATTACTTGCTTTGTCAGTATTTTCATAAAACAGGGGCCATCCTTAATCCATAAAAATTGTATTGAAAAGTGTCCCAAATTTCTGAGTATTTACAGTGATATCCAGTGTTCACCCTTCCCATGCTTAGGCTACTTTCCTCCTTAAAACACTATCATGTGGGTATTCATTGGATAGCTCCTGCTAACTACTCTCAGATGAGTACCCATTTGCCAGGGTTTCAATAATTTTTCAGGTCTTTTGCTTCATTTTGTACAGGCCAAACTAGCCACCACCAGCACAAGGATTAACCCACATTTGATACCCCAAACACATGTTTAACCCTTAATTATGCTGCTGGTTCAAAATATGACAAATACAAAATGATGCAAGAAACCTGAAAAATGACTGAAATCCTGGCAAAAGCATAGTTGGGACATTATTTGTGGGAGAGTTGTTAATCAGAACTCTACCTCAATAATAATGATAATAATAATGATTATGATAATAATAATAATAATGATAATGATAATGATAATAATTATAATAATAATAATGATGATGATGATGATTATGATGATAATAATAATAGTAACAATAATAATAATAATAGTAATAATAATAATAATAATAATAATGATGATGATAACAATAATAATAATAGTAATAATATTGATAATAATGATAATAACAATAATAATGATAATAATAATAATAATAATGATAATAATAATAATAACAATGATAATAATAATGATAGTAATAATAATAATCTTTATTTCAAGAGGGTAACACAGTCAAACAATACATGGATCTTCCCTGTGGCCCTCGGTGTACAACATCATTGTAGTCTATTATGGTACCCCAGCCGTCGAGTCACAGGGTTACATGTTACAATGTTTTATTCCAGGCGACCTTTGACCCTCTTGACGAAGTGGCTTCTCTAATAGCGGCAGCGGTGCATGACGTTGACCACCCAGGACGCACAAATTCTTTTCTGGTCAATGCGGGAAATGAGCTGGCCATTTTATATAATGACTTGTGAGTACTGTCTTAACCTATTGGTATCTGAACGTACCTCATCATATTGAGTAATATTTGAAAAATATATGAAGAGGGATTTTTAAACCTATTAGGAACAACAACTTCTGGTCAAATATTTTTGTCAAAATATCACCTTGTAATCAAGAGTCAATCATAATGTACTATCATATTGAGTAATATTTGAATTTTTTTAACCCTTCTAATGCTAAGGCTACTTTTGTCCAAAGCACATGGACGCAACCCTGTCATGTTGGTATTCATAGGATAGCTCTAGCTCAGTACTCTTACATGAGTACCATGTGCCATCGGTTCAGACATTCTTTCAGGGGTTTTTGCAACATTTTGTATTGGCCATATTAGCCACCAGTAGCATAAGCGTTAACCCATTTGTAACTGGAGTGTGTACATGGTATGACAACTTTGAACATTACTCATCATATTGAGTAATATTTGAGAAATATTCGAAGAGGGATTGTTAAACCGAGTAGGAACTACGATTTCCGATCAAATATTTTTAACCCTTATGCTGTTGGTGGCCAATTTGACCATTACAAAAGGATGCATAAAGCTGAAAAATGACTGAGACCCTGGCATATATATACATATATTCATACACACACAGTCACACACATATATAATCACCATTTGCTATATGTGGTGAGTAAGTATTAATTGCTATAGTCATGTGATTTTTCCTTCAGAGCTGTACTAGAATGCCATAATCACCATTTGACATACTGTAGAACACACAATTTACGCTTCTGTTTATATATAGCGTACATAGCGTGTGGTTCTGCTTCGCTATATATAAAAATGCTGCACTTTATTTGTATACTTTGGCGCTGTCAGCGGCGTCTAGCTAACATAAAGATACGCTATGATGCGAAAACTTCCCAATTCGCTATATTTGAGACACGCGTCATATGTGTGTTCTACATTATGTGGTGACTAATTAAATCGCTCACTATGTGATTTTTCCTTCAGAGCCGTACTAGAATGCCATAATCACTATTTGATACATGTGGTGACTAAGTATAAATTGCTCACTATGTGATTTTTCCTTCAGAGCCGTACTAGAATGCCATAATCACTATTTGGTACATGTGGTGACTAAGTATGAATTGCTCACTATGTGTTTTTTCCTTCAGAGCGGTACTAGAATGCCATAATCACCATTTGATACATGTGGTGACCAAGTATAAATTGCTCACTATGTGATTTTTCCTTCAGAGCCGTACTAGAATGCCATAATCACTATTTGATACATGTGGTGACTAAGTATGAATTGCTCACTATGTGTTTTTTTCCTTCAGAGCGGTACTAGAATGACATAATCACCATTTGATACATGTGGTGACTAAGTATGAATTGCTCACTATGTGTCTTTTCCTTCAGAGCTGTACTAGAATGACATAATCACCATTTGATACATGTGGTGACTAAGTATGAATTGCTCACTATGTGTTTTTTCCTTCAGAGCCGTACTAGAATGCCATAATCACCATTTGATACATGTGGTGACTAAGTTTAAATTGCTCACTATGTGTTTTTTCCTTCAGAGCCGTACTAGAATGCCATCACTCCTCTCTGGCTTTCCAACTCTCCACGCGAGACGACCGCGTCAATATCTTCAAGAACCTCGATCGCGACGACAACAAGGCGATGCGGCAAACAGTCATCGACATGGTGCTCGCAACGGAAATGACGAAGCATTTCGAACATCTTAACAAATTTGTGAGCAACGTTAACAAGATTGTTAACAGGGGGGATGATGACGGTGGATCCTCTGTTGTGGTAAGTGTGCTAAATTGGAAGTTCAATTTTCATCACTTTTTCTGCCATATTTAAGGCTGAATTTGGAATTTCGGTTTTCGTCACTTTTTCTGCCATATTTAGGCTAAGTTGTGACTGGCCAGTTGTAAGTGGCAGAGGAAACCTGAGAACCTGGTGAATACCACTGCCTTACCCCAAGTCACTGTCAACATTCTCACATACCTCGACCAGGATTCGAACCTGGGCAGTGGTGAGAGACAGCTAGCAGTCAGTGTCTACGCTTTAGACCACTCGGCCATCAGGGCAGGCCTGGTAAGTGTGCTAAAACTATTTCATACAATGATGGCCGTTCAGTGGTTTAATGCTTCCAAAAATATTTTCATGGGTACCAAGACTTTGGAAAGTGTCTTATTGGAAATTCTCTTTGATAGGTTATTCAAATATTTTTCCTCGCTGTTCCCTTATGAATTTGGATGCTTCCAAAATAATTTCATGAGGATCAAGGCTTTGGAAATGTGTTATTGGAAATTCTCTTTGAAATCCTATTCAAATATTTTTCCTCACTGTTCCCTAATGAATTTGGATTCTTCCAAAATTATTTTCATGAGGACCAAAGCTTTGGAAAGTGTCTAATTGGAAATTCCGTTTGATATCTTATTCAAATATTTTTCCTCACTGTTCCCTAATGAATTTGGATTCTTCCAAAATTATTTTCATGAGGACCAAACTTTTGGAAAGTGTCTAATTGGAAATTCTGTTTGATATCTTATTCAAATATTTTGCATCACTGTTCCCTTATGAATTTGGATTCTTCGAAAAATTATTTTCATGAGGACCAAAGCTTTTGAAATGTGTTATTGAAAATTCTGTTTGATATCTTATTCAAATATTTTCCTCACTTAATTCCTCTATCAATTTGTATGCTTCCAAAAAATATTTTCATTAGGATGCAAGGCTTGATTGAAAGTGTTTCATAGAAAGCTCTGTTTGACAACCTATTCAGTCAACTTTATTCACAGTAATTTGGGACACTTTTTAACAATGACAATTTTTGGGGATTGAGGGTGGCCCATGTTTTCTGAAAATATAAACAAAGCAGAGTGATAGGGGCACAGATTTCCCTTTATAACGACAAGCGATATATCAAGGGTGGCACAGATTTTCCTTAAATTCTTTCGCACAATAATTATAGTGGCCCAAATTCTTAGGATGGTCTGAATTTTCGAGAATTTATACAGTCTTGCCTGACTTCCCGAGAACAATTAGGGGAAGTTTTTTTGCTCTCTTCTCAGTAGATGAATTGCACCAAAACATGGTTGCTTCAGACATACATTTCGGGTATCAAACATTAAGTGATTTCCATAAGATTTTACAACTTTATAGCTACGAGTATTATGGAGAAAAGGATATCATTTTTCTGTCCAATTTTGATTTTGTTCCAAAGTTATGTAATACAGAAGCTACAAATTGCACTTTTTCACATGTTTAACAAAAATTCTGAAAAAATGGTTATATAATTATGAAATGTAAAATTTGATTGGACTTAGAATTAGAAAAAAAGTGATTGTAGAGGATTGTAATGAATTCCAGTACTATGTTTCTTTTTGTGTATGAGTGGCCGAGGTACACCAGACAGTTTTCCACTATCTCTGCTTTCACCATGCCTGAAAACCACATGCTCATAAAACGTATGCTTATCAAATGTAATATAATACATTCCACTGCTATGTTTCTCTCTGTGTATGATTTCAGAGTGGCCGGGGTACACCAGATAGTTCGTCTACGGCCTCCGCTCTCACCACACCCGAAAACCGCATGCTCATAAAACGTATGCTTATCAAATGTAATAGAATACATTCCACTGCTATGTTTCTCTCTGTGTATGATTTCAGAGTGGCCGGGGTACACCAGATAGTTCGTCTACGGCCTCCGCTCTCACCACACCCGAAAACCGCATGCTCATAAAACGTATGCTAATCAAGTGTGCCGATATATCCAATCCTGTCCGTCCGCTAGAACTCTGCATTGAATGGGCAAACAGAATTGCTGAGGAATATTTCTCTCAGGTTGGTATAAAATAAGGTTCCTGGCAAAAATTTTAGCATTTTGATAGCACTCCAAATTAAAGCTTGTTTTGAATTCCATTGCTGTTTGTATTTCAGACGGATGAGAAGGATCGTGGTTTACCTGTTGTCTTGTTGCTATTGATTGGAAAGCTCTTGCTGAGCACTCTTCTATTTATTATTGACCCTATTAATCCACAATCTACCTTAACCCTACCAATGCTGAGACTACTTTCATCCAAAGCACAAGGACGCAACTATGATTGAAATAAAGATCAGCAGGAATACGCAGCTTCAAGTCAATTTCTTTGGTGCTTTTCAGCAGCAAGGTAGTCGGCAGCTTCAACCCTTCCAATGCTAAGGCTACTTTTGTCCAAAAGCACAAGAACACAAATATTTTTGAAAACCATCTAAACCCTGTCATGTTGGTATATATTTGAAAGCTCTCACTGAGTACTCTCAGATGAGTACCCATATGCCAGGGTTTCAGTCATTTTCCAGGTTTTTTGTATCATTTCGTATTGGCCAAATTAGCCGCTAGCAGCATAAGGATTAGAATTGGATTTGATAAAAGCTTCTCAGATTTAAATTATTAAGACCCTAGCCCAGATTTCAGGTTGTCATATGTATTTTGTCTATGATGATAGCTGGTCTCAAAAGTTTTGGTCTATTTATATCTTTTGGAAATATATGTAATTGAGTGAAATAATGCATATACATGGCAATTCGAAAGTAATCCAGTGTTATGAATGCTTTCAGTGATATTTACAACTTTGAATGACTAATGGCCTACATTGCAATCACATTGGTTCACATCTTTGCTGATATACAGGCAAAATTGAGCTTTAATTTCAGAAATTATTCAAATTAAGTAAATTAAGAAAATGCTAGTCCTAAGTGGTTTAAATTCTTAGGGTGGTTTACATTTCTGAGAATTTATGGTAGCTATGCTCTTGTTTTACAGAGCTTACCAAGGACTAGTATTGTATACCTAGATTTTTTTAACAGGCACTTCATTTTTGCTATTTTCGCGCTCCCCGTGATAGCGCCAAAATAACATCCTTCAAATAAATATCCTTCTTTGTATTTGGTTTAGTTCGTGTGCCGAAATGCACAAATTTAAAGAAACACAAATACCCTCCATCAGGGCTGTAAAGCGAAATTTTTAACACTCCAAATTAAAGCAGTATAGAGTACATTTTAAATTCCGTTGCTGTTGATATTTCAGACGGATGAGGAGAAGGATCGTGGCTTACCTGTTGTGATGCCGGTCTTTGACAGAAAGACGTGCAGTATACCCAAATCACAGACAAGCTTTGTGGATTTCTTCATTAATGACATGTTTGACGCTTGGGATGGTGAGTTTTATTTTTTTATTTTTTTTGGGGGGGGGGGGGGGGGGGGGGGGGAGTAATGTTAAGATACAGACATTGTAGCTTACATATCAGGCCTCAACGCTAACTCAAAATGTTGCTGGCCCCGTAGAATCAGTGACACCTAGGATCTACTGATAAAAAATGCCAATATTTATTTTCATCTATACAGGTGAACTTGGATATGACGGACCACTGTACGACGGATTTTTGAATATGACGGACCAATTTTCCTGGTCCCATTGAGTCTGTCATATCCAAGTTCACCTGTTTAACAAAAAAATGAATAATTCACTGCCAATATTTATTTTTATTTATTTTATCTTCATTTATTTCTAAAACATTTGGGGACATTCAAAGCCGTTTTGGGGTATTTTTACTGGCCTGGGGTCAGCGGTGCGCTGTTAGTGTCGAGCCCTGCATATCATTTGAAGCCTCTGGAAGGCTCATTCCTCTAAATAAAGCATTGAAGAACCTCTCAGGCACCGACAAAACTTTCAGAACTAACTTGCCATGCCGGGCAAGTAGTTAATGATTTTGACTTGCCCGACATCATTTTTGACTTGCCCGAAATATTCATGATAGAAAGGCTATCATGGATTTGAAGATTTGTAAACCAGTTTCTTTTCAGTTTTGTTGTATTGTTGCATATTTCTGGGTATTCGGGCCATTCACTATAAAAACATATTTTTGGTGTTCACAAAATCAGCTTGCCCATTCGGGCAATTGAAAACTAAAATGTATTTACCCGAAACCCCTTTTTTCAAAAATTCACTTGCCGGGGCAAGCGGGCTAGTGCTTATGTTGGTGCCTGCCTCTATTGCTTACTTTGTCACTAAAATAACTTAATAATGATCTCATTATTTTACAGTTAGCGATGGTATAGCTCTACCATTGTCGCTCGTAAATTGGAAAACAATTAAAAAAAATTCATATCATTTGACAACCTGTCATGGTATAGTGATCTGATTGTGCCAAAATAATTTATTATTGACCATATTAATCCACAATCTATCTAAACCCTTCTAGTGCTGAGGCTACTTTCTTCCAAAGCACAAAAACAAAAATCTTTAACTCATGTTGGTTATAATTCATTGGACAGCTCTTGCTGAGTACTCTCAGATGAGTACCCATGTGGCAGGGTTTCACTCATTTTCATTTTTTTTCCATCATTATGTCATGGCCAACTTAGCTATCAGCAGCATGAGGGTGAGGGTTAAGTTATTATTGACCCTATTAATCCACAATCTACCATTAAAGAGTTCTAGAAGTAAGGGCTAAAAATTGCTCCACCCCAAATCTCTTAGGATCTTCTCATTGGGATGAAATATTTCTTAGCTTATTGACTGATCTTTTTTTTTCAGCCTTTTGTGATATACCAGACCTTATGACCCATCTCCAGAACAACTACAAGTTCTGGAAAGAAAAGGAAGAACACCAAGCTCTGGAGAAAGAAGAAAAGGCAGAGGCCAATAAAGATGCCTAAACTTCTAGTCTTCTAGAGTCCTCTAAAGTCTTCTAGAGTCCAGTAGCTCACTCACTGCCCATATAGTCATGGGCATTACTATAGGATCTGCAGAGAGAGAGAGAGAGAGAGAGAGAGAGAGAGAAACTTTGGAGCCGTGATGCGGGTGACACAGCTAATGGTCTTCACATCCACACATGAACCCCTCCAATGTTAAGGTTATTTTGTACAAAGCACAAGGATGCAAAGATTTTTGAAAAAAACATCTAAACCCTATCATGTTGGTATTCATTGGATAGCTCTTGCTGAGAACTCTCGGATGAGTACCCATATGCCAGGGTTTCAGTCATTTCTTAGGTTTTTGCGTCATCTTGTATTGGCCTAATTAGCCACCAGCAGCATAAGGGTTAAAGTTAGGCTTATTTGGTTGAAGCCAGGATGCTGTTGCCATGGTGAAATCCCAGCTTCAGTAGAAAGGAGAGTGGCTAAATGGGTTGGAGCTAGGATGCTGTTGCTATGGTGAATTGTCCATACTTTTGTACAATGGAGTTTGGCTTAATTGATAGAAATAGAAGCTAGGTTGCTGTTGCCATGGTGAATTGTCCTTGCTTCAGTACAATGGAATGTGGCTTAATTTATTGGAGCTAGGATGCTGTTGCCATGGTGAATTGTCCTAACTTATATTCAATAGTGTGGCTAGGATGCTGTAGCCATGGTGAATTGTCCTAACTACTGTTCAATAGTGTGGCTAGGATGCTGTTGCCATGGTGAATTGTCCTAACTACTGTTCAATAGTGTGGCTAGGATGCTGTTGCCATGGTAAATTGTCCTTACTTCTGTTCAAAAGAGTGGCTAGGATGCTGCTGCCATGGTGAATAGGCAGAACGTCTGTTCAATAGAGTGTGGCTAGGATGCTGTTGCCATGGTGAATTGTCCTAACGTCTGTTCAATAGAGTGTGGCTAGGATGCTGTTGCCATGGTGAATTGTCCTAACTTACATTCAATAGTGTTGCTAGGATGCTGTTGCCATGGTGAATTGTCCTAACTTCTGTTCAATACAGTGTGGCTAGGATGCTGTTGCCATGGTGAATTGTCCTAACTTACATTCAATAGTGTTGCTAGGATGCTGTTGCCATGGTGAATTGTCCTAACTTCTGTTCAATACAGTGTGGCTAGGATGCTGTTGCCATGGTGATTGTCCTAACTTACATTTAATAGTGTCACTAGGATGCTGTTGCCATGGTGAATTGTCCTAACTTCTGTTCAGTAGAGTGAGGCTAGGATGCTGTTGCCATGGTGAATTGTCCTAACTTCTGTACAATGGAGTGTGGCTAAGATGCTGTTGCCATGGTGACCCTAAGTTCTCTTGAATTGAGCGAGGATGCTATTGCCATGGCGAATTATCCTAACTTCTCAAGAATGGATTGTGGCTCAGTACATAGGAGCTAGGATGCTGTTGTCATAGTTACCTTTCCACTAAGGTACAATATGGACCGATCTTTTCAGAACTAACACGATGGAGCAAGGATGCTGTTGCCATGGTGACTCTCTTTCACTACTATGTAGTGTGATGTAGAGTCATTTAGGAAAATACAAAGCAAAGGATGTAAATGTAAGTTAATATGGTTTGCCCAATATTGAGAGCACAAGTTTCTAGCCTCAATGTTTAAGCAAGACTGTAGTTTTGCTGAACTGTATGGTGAAGAGATTCCACTCTACTCTTCAATAGTAATGGAATGGATTGATTGGTCCATTGATGCGGTTGTCATGGTGATCACCACTATACAATGTAGTGATGGAGAACCTTATGGAGCTAGGATGGTTGTCATGGTGACCGGTTTTCATCACAATATAGTGACTTGAAAGATGTCCCAACCAGTTGTCATGGTGACAACTTTTTACTACGGTACAATGTAGTATAGGTAAATTATATAAAGTCAGGATGGAGGTACGACGGGCATAGTATTACTCGATGGTTTACCCTTCCAATGCTGAGGCTACTTTCGTTCAAACAACAAGGTCACAAAAATTTTGAAAACCGTCTAAACCCTGTCATGTGGGTATTCATTGCATAGCTATGATTGAGTTCTCTCAGATGAATACCCATGTGCAAGGGTTTCAGTCATTTTCCAGGTTTTTTTGCGCAATCTTGTATTGGGCAAATTAGCCCCAAGCTGAAGGGTTAAGGAGAAAGAACTATGGATGGGAAATGACTTGTGCCTCTAATGTTTTAGAATAGGTGGCGCCACCTACAAAATGGTAGCGTATAGACAATGGAAGGACGCCTTAGATTGGCATAGAACTGAAAGTTTAATTGTCTCATGGCAATACTCTTTTGCAGAGAAATATTAATGTAAAAACTTACTCTATATATAGATAAATGTTATACTACAAGGGATTGAAATTTAACTCTCCTAGAATTATGTGCTTATGGGTTTCCAGTGGCCCTATCAAAGAGTCCACTTAACCCTTCCCATGCTGAGGTTACATTCGCCGAAAGCACAAGGATGCAAAGATTTTAGAAAACCATCGACACCCTGTTATGTTGGTATTCATTGGATAGCTCTCACTGAGTGCTCTCATATGTACCCATGTGCCAGGGTTTCAGTCATTTTTCAGATTTTATGCATCATTTTGTATTGGCCAAATTAGCCACAAGCAGCATAAGGGGTTAAAGATAAAACCAGTGATCGAAAAAGGTAAGTTTATGGCTCACCTAAGGTCAGCCTTGTCATGCTGTATTTGCCTTCTAATGGGAGCCAAGCATGTGTTGTCACTGGTCTTAGTGTGAAAGTTAAAATGGCCTTTTATATTTTTTTTTTTCTGTTCTATTTCATTGCTAATGAAGAAGTGTAGTGCATGGTTTTAGGAGATTTACATTTTCAAGCTCATGAGTTATATGATTGTTCGAGTCAATATCAGGTTACAGACATGTTATTCAAGACTTTAATCAAACCAGATTAATGATATTAATTGTGAACTTTAGAAGCAAAATGATTGAGTATATTTTTCCTGCAGGTATTGATCTGAAATAAATTGAACTGATTTTTGAACATGTAGTCTGGCAGAATCGTGTGTGTATAATCTAGTCATCTGAAGTGTCATAGAATGAGTAAACCCATTCACACTACGCATTCTAGCACTCAAGAGAAAATGCAGTAAGCGTGTAGATCAAATTATTTTATTGGATTCAATGGATTGAAATATGTTTATTTATATTAAGTGTATATGTATATACATATATTTACATATATTTATGTATATATGTATATATGTGTGTTTATATATATATATATATATATATATATATATATATATATATATATATATATATATATATATATACATATATATATATATATATATATATATATATATATATGTATATATATGTATATATGTGTGTATATATATGTGTGTGTGTATATATATATATTTATATATATATATATATATATATATATATATATATATATATATATACATATATATACATATATATATATATATTTATATATATATATATATATATATATATATATATATATATATATATATATATATATATATATATATATATATATATATATATTTATATGTATATATATATACATATCCCAAAGAAAAAATTGTATGCATTAATCTGTCCCAATATTGAGAAGTAACCCTATCTCTCAGTGTCCCATAATCGAAAAAAATCTGTTACTAGATTTTCAGTATGATAAAATAGTTATGAACATTGCCAAAACATGTAACACTATCTTCAATTTAGATATTTTTTCAAATTTTGCTAATGATAATTCATTCAAGTGATTTTTTAAATTTTGATTGGTTACATTTCTTATATAATAGTTATGTTCCCTTACACATTTCAACTTTACAAAAAGCATGTGTTTACTTTACAAACTTTTGTCATTTTTTTCCATTTATTGCCATTTTCGTTTGCAATGATTAATTTTTAAATGAATATACATCATACAAATATTTGATGGAATAGATTTAATTGAAAAAGCTGCCAGAATTTAAAAGCATATGTAAGCTCTTTACTTGGGTTGTTAATGAAATGATGATTCAGAAAAATTAGTTGATTTTTAGCAGGATCATAAAATATGATATGACTATGATTCTTAGGCAGAAAATCTTGATTGTTGTAATTATTATGAAGGTTTGCAATGTAGAATATGTCTGTATTTTATGTGATACTGGTTTCCAGTTCACAGCAAATAACTTTGAGAAAGTAAAATTCTTTCATTTATGATTTTCTATATTAGAAAAAATGAAACAAAACAAGATGCAAATGAAATGGTAATCTTGACAAAAATGAATTAAAGTGAGCCAATCAAAGTATTTTTTCTTGTTTTTTTAAATGTATGCTATTAAAAGATTTAATCAAAACATCATTAGCGAGAAGGCCACTGTATTATAACTCTTTAGCAAATTTGTAAAAAGGAGGGTGTGAGTGACCTTATTGTTGTGTGTGAATTCTATGTATTATTTTGTTGATGTACATGTATATGTTTGTAAATTCTTCAAAATGTGGAATGATCGATACAGGGGGATATTCTACTTTGGATCATGTCATTTCAGCTGGGGGGGGGGGGGGGGGGGGGGTAATAAAGTTGTTTAGAATATTTGTAGTTTATGTGCGCATGTAAAGTATCCAAAAATAATAGGTGAAAAACATTGATCAGCAAGACCTAAGGTATAATCTTCGTTCTAATCATTTCAACCCAAATATCTTCGAAATACAGAAATACTCTAGATTTATTTGGGCCTTGCAAATAACAAATGACTGTTTCAATACCATACTGTAAATTCTAGGTAATATGGGACACTTTTTATTAATTACAATTTTTGTGAGGGCAATTGTGGCCAATGGGGGGGGGGGGGGGGGGGGTAATAAAGTTGTTTAGAATATTTGTAGTTTATGTGCGCATGTAAAGTATCCAAAAATAATAGGTGAAAAACATTGATCAGCAAGACCTAAGGTATAATCTTCGTTCTAATCATTTCAACCCAAATATCTTCGAAATACAGAAATACTCTAGATTTATTTGAGCCTTGCAAATAACAAATGACTGTTTCAATACTATACTGTAAATTCTCGGTAATATGGGACACTTTTTATTAATTACAGTTTTTGTGAGGGCAATGGTTGCCAATGTTTTATGAAAATTCAGACAAAGAAGAGTAATAATGGCCCAGATATAATCAAATAAACTCAACTGCCATGTGTGAGTGACCAGTAAAATGGTGGTCCAGATTTCCCAAAATCATATTGCAAAACAATTAGTAGCCAAAATTCTTGGAGTGGTCTAAATTTCTGAGAATTTACAGTAAAATGTACTGAAACCTGTCCTGTTGGCAGCACAGCAACCAGTAATGTTCATTAAATAGCTTAATGCTCGCTGTTGTTTATGCTGGACCTTAATTCTTTTCCTAGGATTGCTGTTCTGAAAGGGTAAGGGTTTTGATTAGTTTTGTGGACGTTTGTAAAAAAATGTATCATTGATTTTTTTAATAAAAGGGAGCAATATGACACCTTTTTATTCCTTTTTTCCTATGTCAAAATAACCCATTCATGCCTAGAGTTCTCTTAACCCTTATGCTGCTGGTGGCTAATTTGTCCAATAAAGAATTATGCAAAATACCTGAAAAATGCCTGAAAACCTGGCAAATTGGTACTCATCTGAGAGTACTTCGCAATAGCTATCCAATGAATACCATCATGACAGGGTTTGGATGGTTTTCAAAAATCTTTGCGTTCTTGTACTTGGGACGAAAGTAGCCTCAGCATTCGAAGGGTTAATAAGTTTGACTGGATCGCTAATACAATTTTTGAAATAGAATTCTCAAAATTGTGTTCTGATCAACATTATATCCTGAAATATTCTCAGGATAATCCTCAGTTTATATTCCTTAAGAGGAATCGCCTAAATAAATCAGGAGAGATTTGGTAACTGCAGGTGTGAATGGGTTAACTCATTATGCATAAAGTTCCCCTCGTAAATGTCAAATGCTATGTCATCATGACACTTAGACTATTGCTTGGGAAGGAAGTGAAATACATGCATCATAAAATATTAAACCTTTCCAAGGGCTTATTTTGTCAAAAGAATAAGGACAAGGATTTTTGAAAACCTACTAAACCCTGTCACTTTGGTATTCATTGGATAGCTCTCACGGAGTACTCTCAGATGATGTGTCAGCACCAAAGGTCTGGGCATATAAAGCGTTTACTTCAGCTAATTAAGTTCACTTTTTTTCAAAAGCTGTCCAAATTGAATGGTCTAAACTGAAGGATCAATATGACGAAAATGGGAATTGAGAACTAAAAAGGCTACAAAATAACCTCCTAAATATTTTATTTGTGAAAAATAATTATCCAAATATATATATATATATATATATATATATATATATATATATATATATATATATATATATATATATATATTTAAAGGTCATCTGTTTTTCTGCATCTAAATAAAAGCCTTTGCACACTCTGATCATTCCCTTAAATACTAGACTCTTTACAGATGTAATTGAGTTTTTCTTCTTGTATACTGAAACCCAGATTACTATTTCCTAAACCTGAACTGCGATAACTTAAAGCTGTGCTGGTATATTCTGACTTCCCAATATCTTGGCTCTCATCATTTTTACAAATATCCTCTTCGTGTTTTAACTGGCCACGGAATAAGCGCCCCCTGTCTTCCTTGGAGGGCATTAAAGGCCATGACTCTATCTCCTCGACGCTGCTCGGTAGTTTTCTTCCCATTGTCTCGGGAACCAGAAGTGTGAGGCCTGCACCAAGAATTGATGTGACCGCAAAAACGACGCCCACCACCCACAAAGCAGAGACTTTCACCTGACACAGAAAATAAGAATATATAAGTAGGGTGTGCTGTGACTTATAAACACGATGGTGCAGGTGTGAACGGCAAAACAATTCCACCGTTTTCCGAAAAACAGCAGAAAAACAAAATGAAAAAAAACCAGGGTATTTTTTTTGCTGTTCACATCTGCATCATCTTCAAAAATTCACGGTAGTGAGTAAACAAATAAAAAACACGTTTATTTTATATTTTTGTAGATTTGGCTCTTTAAGAGTTTTTAGGGCGGATGCAGACTTGTGTGTTGAAAATGAATATTGTATTCAGTTAATTCGATTTCATGACTAAATATAACTATATATAACTATATATATATATATATATATATATATATATATATATATATATATATATATATATATATATATACACACACACACACACATGTATATAACTATAACTATATATATATTTATATATATATATATATATATATATATATATATATATATATATATATATATGTGTGTTCCAGTCGTGTTTAGGGTTTATTTATTGGAAAACTGAACAACTTACTATGTAGACCGCATACGGTGCGAATATACTGCCTAGCATGCTCACAGCTGCGTACATTCCTAACCCAAACGTCCTGAAGAGAAAAGAAACGTATATTTTAATTCATCAATTGACCCGTCTATGTAAAAAGAGATTTTCTTGCAAATAGGGGGTGGACGGATTTTTGTTTCATGCCCTGATGTAAATCCCATATATTACAATAAATAAAAAAAACACAAACACCCATGGATAAAATGTCAATACAATACGCCAAGCACATCCGTCGATGACCCACGCAGGGACCCACGCAGTTTGTGAATCAAAGCTACGTTCAGCTGTGAGGAAATTCATGCATCCATGCCCAGGACATTGGGTGGTAATTGGGCTTATGGTCATGTATTTTGCATAGGCTGTCCATGCATTTAGTGCCGGAATTAAATGTCAGCACTGTATGTATTATTGAGTCACACGTCGAAACCTTGTGTTGGTATCCATCAGATAGCTCTCGCTAAGCACTCCCAAATGAGTACCAATATACCAGGGTTTCAGTCATTATTCAGGCTTTTGCATCATGTTGTATAGGCAATATTAGCTTCCAGCAGCATAAGGCTATATTAAGGTGATAGTCTAGTACACCAAGATTATCACCACTAGGTGGTGTCCTTGGCTGGCCCCGAAGAATGGATATCAAAACAAAAGATGACACATGAGCAGTGTTCACGAATCTCGAGCTGGCAACATTCTATTGTTGTAACCTCAAGAGCACAAAAGGCAGGGCCCTTTGGGGTTTCCTTGTTACATTGCTCCCGAACGACATGGCTGTCTGCTTTAGCCATGCAGATTCCTTCGAGATAGACCATTTTGACCAAAATTTTCATCTCATTTTTTGGCTGAAAGTGAATAAAGATACAGTCTCCGAAGCCAGTATTTTAGAATATGACAGATAGGAACCCCGTCTAGGTGCAAGGTTATGTCACAGCTAACTTGAATTCTGACAGGACCTGAAAATCAGCATTTACTATGTAAACCACGTGCTGTTAGTAATTTTGAGGCATATGGGAACATTCAAAAATGCTTTTAACATACTCATCGTACAGATTCCCGGTTTAGGTAGGACCTTGCACCTTACCAAAGACATGAATGATCAAATGGTAGAGTTTGGTTTTCAAGTAAAGAGTGAGTCTTGACATTTTGCCAAAAAACAAAACACAGACAGATATGTTCGTAAAGGGTGCCATATCAACTCAAAATAGAAGATTATTGATAAGTTTATCATTATTCTGTAACTATGAGATGTAAGCTACACAATAGCATAAGTGCCGTTGTCCACATTTAAATCAGTTTTCACGATCGGATATTCAAATTCTAAGAAAATGACCCGTGTATTGGGTAGGGTTCTACCTTAAGGAAATATCAGTGATCATGTCGTATCGTGAACATTTAAAAGTCGCCAATCCCAACTAATGACGTGTTTCCCAAAATGTTGCATTGTTCAAATTAGCCACCAGCAGCATGAGGATTAATATCCATAGTAAAATTGGGATACAGCCTGGCCGCTCCATCCGGTCAGCTCAGCGTGTGTGACTTACCTAACGTTGGTAGGGAAGATTTCTTGAGCGTAGAAGATGATAATGACGAATGCGGCGGAGAGCGTGAATTTCCCTGCCATGGACATCCAAGTAGTTAACTGCGATAAATCCGTGCCAGATGCTGAAGGGGAAAAATTATAGTACGTTACCATGGCAATGACAATATTCTATGATATACTTAAGCACACGCACTTGGACTTTGTTGCAGCTCTCGCAAGTTAGTAGGTTCCCTTTGCCAGGAATGTGAGGTAAGCAACCAAACATTGCTTGAAATATATCTAACTTCTTTCTCTAAAGGGAGGATTGATAGTTTTATTTACCCTCCCTCTAGATTGGTCGAGTAAAAATAGTTTTATTTTCTCTCCCCCGAAAGTGGTCGTGAAAATAAAAAGTTTTTTTAATTTTCTCCCCCCCCCCCCACCCCAAAGAAAAACGGCCGTGAAAATGAAGTTTTCACATGGTCAGGAAAATAGTTTTATTCACTCTCCCTCTAGAGCGGTAGAGAAAAATAAAGTCATATTTTCTCTCCCCCCCCCTCAAAAAAAAAACAGTCGTGAAGATAAAAAGTATTTTTCTAATTTGCTTTTTCACATTTGGTCCAATCTGACCTTCGCGATGCACTCATGAAAACGTAACTAAAACCAGAGATATATAGACTAAGGAGATATGATACAAATAGTAAAAGCTCCTACACCAGCCATGCACTATTGTTATGCAAATGAGCTCTTATCTGCACCCCACTCATACCCAGGAGCTCATCCTGGCTCAGCCAGGCATGTGCACTGCTCTACTTATCACCACTTCCTGTGTAGGCTGTACCACAGGGTATCTAGTTGTCTAGGGTATTAATGGGTTGAGAAAAGATGTTAATCCAAAAACTCATGATGATTAAGTGTTTCTTTGAGTTGCCTTAGCAAAAATGTTTCTGTAAATTGTACCATTCCTCAGTTCTTCACATCTTCATAAATTGAAACAAGATAATTCTAAAATCCATACACCCATCTATTTTAATACATTGTAAAGCTGTAAATAAGCCTATATTCCCCGAGTTCTTTACAGTACGATAGCTTTGTTGTCCAAAAAGAATACATGAAGTTTTCCTAAAGTAATGGCATTAGCTTAATGTAGAAGAGTTCTGTTAGTTTGTCTATTTCATGGTTTCACAGGTCCATAACATCAGACAGGATGCAGTGACAAAACATGATATTTTCCTGTCTCAGTGTATAGTCTTATTCTACTGTTGTGGATTGCCTTTACTCTCAGATCCACACCTGTCAGGGGCAGTACAGGACACACCCGTCTGATTGCAATCACCACTGGCCAGGTTGGGCTTCTTTTATTTCCTCAGGTCTTGAAAAGACAGTAAGCTAATTGGTGTCAGACGGGATGGGCCTCATAACATCCTGAGTGAGGGTATTGTCTTCTGCCAACAGGCGGAAACAGAATTACAGTCTAGATATTTGATTTGCAGAATTATCATAGAAGTGTCATTTTAGCTTGGAAAACCTCAAATATGTTTGGTGGAGGGAGAGGGTTCATCAACCACTCAAACATCTAGATAGTTTCAGTTTTTACCTTTTGGGGAGGCTTAACAACCTGGGCATTCTAGGAATGTATGTGAGTACTGTTAGATATTTTGGTTGTTGAATGGCCATGTTTAATTAATGTTAGCCTTGTTGCAATGAGCATACCTTTGCTTCAGTTTAAGACCTTTGACGTATCTTCGGGATGCTAACATAGGTATGTGTCATCAGCACTATTTCAATAAATAACCCCTTATGTGACGGCCTATTTCTAGTTTATTTGTCTGTTGATTCCTTGGACCTGAAGTTGACCTCAAATTTGAGACTTCAAAATCCTGGAAACTAGAAAATGCAGCACAGAATAGCTTGATAATAGGAAATACAAATCTATTAATATTTCAAAACTTTATAAGGGAGAAAAATATGTAAAGAAAAGTGTTTTATTCAACATCAAGCATACAAAATGGCAGAACATATAATCCCATTATTACCTTACATAAGGTCCAGAAAACCGGGAAAAAATACTATTTCAGGTGAACAAATTTCTTTGAAAATAGTTTAACGCTAGAGATTAACTTCTTTATTTATCTATTTCACCTTATAAACAAACTTGAAAGTGTTGGTTTCTGAGAATTAGAAGGTGGAATTTACTAAAAATGACTCATGACTGATGTTTAGTCTTATCACAAGTGAAATAGAGTCCCCGATTGAACCACCCCAAATATGTGTATTGCAATTACACTAACATCAATTAAGCATAGTAAACAATAGTTCCTACATTCATCCCCAGAATCTCTATGTTGTTAAGCCTTTCCAAAAAGTAAAATTCATGTCTTACATGTTTGAAAGTACAGAGGTCCATTCAACTTGCTACCAAACCTGCTAGGCAAGATGGCCGCCTTCCTTATCTAACTGAGCTCCTAGGTAAGATTTCCCTCCACAGTGTAAAGCTAATGGACTGCAGGCCGCGTTGCCACTCCCTTTAGGTAAAACTCCCTGCTAAAACCACTACCCTGTCAAAAATCTCTCCACATATGGAGCAAAATAGTTTGTATACCTCTTTGCTAATAGTTTGTAGTTGCTTTTGATGACAATTACTGAGCAAGAAATTGCTAAAAATCAAGTATATTATATTGTAAACAAATTAAAAGACAAAGTTTTTCATACCCTGGAAATGAAAAAACAACGCTGGCAGCACAGACAGCAACAACAACAATCCCAGCGATACCTGAGGGGACAAGGGGATTTTTAACAGGCAAAACCTTAATTACAAATAAAATTAAAAGAAAGAGTTGTGAATAGCTCATCTATAATGACCACCCAGGATAAAGCATCAACATTAAACAACCGGAAAACAACAACAGTAACAACACAGAAATGATTGTCACACCAACACAAAAGGGGATTAATACAACCACACCACTGGGTGCAAATGAGGTAAAGAATTTTACACCTTGTAATCCAAATACCCTCTTGTTGAATACTATGATTGGATAAGCATCAGTTTTCTTTCTGATAATTTTGATCATTTCATTTTCTTTTGGTTATATTGTAAAAAAAATGATAAGACAAAGTTTGCTTTATTTCATTTCCTAGGGTTGGAAGCATGATCGAAACGCATGATTATGAAATGCCTCAACAACGGTAGCAGGGTCAGGCACCCCATGATAATTGAAACTCCACAGTCTCTCTGTGGATACCCATCTCAGTATAATTGAGACTTCATGATCTCTATGAGGATAGCCACCTCCCAAGAGGAACCGTGAAGTCTCAATTATTCCAGAGAGCTTAGCGTGAATAAGAAATTATAGCATGGTCATAAATATGAGATATTCTTAGTAGTCCATTATGTAATGTCATGGGAATGGGCTAGCGTACCCAGGAATCCTCAAAAAAAGATTTGCGATCATGGAGATGGGATGTGTTTTAGTCGCCTTGGTGTTGGTGTTTTCCCTGTCTGAGGAAGCTGAGGGTAGCTGCAGACCTTGCCTGTGTATTTGGAAAGTGATGAGGTGTCTTGGGAATTAAGTGGAAGATTACCCACAAGTAGATAAGGAAGAAAAAATCACTACAGATGTGTTCATCATCAAAAACAAAAAACATTGGGAATTTGAATATACCAAATCTCCCCAAGCTGCGCAAAATTGTTGTCATTGAAAACACCTGGATATCCTGCAAAATGATTGAGGACTTCAGGATAAAACACAAGCCATTGGAAATTATTACAGACTAAAACAAAGGGAAGACAAAAACCTCTAAATCTGAGACAGCGACTGAAGCAACATCAGCAACAACCAAAACAACTGTCAATGATGGTGGTAATAACACTGATGTTAGTGATGATAGGAATGATGAAAACACCATCCCATTTATTATCACCATCTACACACTATCAAGAGTGAATTTCACCCACAATATCCCAGATGCCACAAATAACAAGAACAGCACTATCTCCATCAGCTATGAGAAATACACCATTAGCGGGGTGATAGCTTGAAAGCTTTGTCGGGATTATGGGGTTGATAATAATTAACACAACCACATACTGCTGCAGTCAAAGATGAAGAAAATCTAATGGAAATGGTTACAGGTGGCTTGATCAGGTTGATCTGAGCAGTCATCCCAGACACAACATACACAAAGATGGAAATACAAGCAATTCAAAACCCCAGGAAAACCTTCTCCTGTCAAATATGAATCCAGAACAGGCATCCTCGTCAAATCCAATGCTTATAACACCTGCTAGCTCTAGTCCAAGAAAAAAGACAACAGCATGGGTGCAGTCAAAAACACAGCCAAGAAAAACAAGTGATTATCTAGCAAAACTTGCGAATGACCAACCAACACTTGGATTTATATAACTATCTAGGACAAAGCCAGCTGGAAAGGATTAACACCCCGAAAATTACTACAATAAACCACACCCAAGGGTGATAAAAGTGTACTGACTGAAACTCTATCCAAATTTAGGTGTAGATTATAGTATGGTTTTGATTTGTGTATTATTCAACCAATGAAACCATTTTAAGATTCATGTATGTGAGTCTGTGTTTGCAAATTAATAATCTGAATGGTTACTTATATAAGATTTTATTAGAAAGAAATTCTTGCTTGATACTGTATCTGAGTTTAAGTGCAAAAGGAAGGAAGGAATCGGGTTTTACGTCGCTTTCAACAGCTTAGGTCATATCGCGGTGAGATAGAAACCTGGAACCGGGAAGAAATTCCCTACGTTTCACGAACAGTTCCTAGGGGTCTTTCAGTTGCAAAAGGACCATAGACAGTCCCCCACAACGCCACACATTTATATAGCGACCAGGCCAACCCGCTTGAGGATCCGGCGGAGACTCGAACCTGCAAACTCACGCTTGGGAGCCAGGCATTGTGACCACTAGGCCACGGCGGATCCCGAGTTTTAAGTGCAAATCATAGGTTAGCTTAAACATCTTCGTTATTTACAAATCTCACAGTGTAAACCACTAAACTTATCTAAATCCCCATATTTAAATACCTATAATTGAAATTAACCTCTCTTATGCCTTCCACAGAATGATATATACTATTACCACACTCCCTAACATCTTCTTAATTCGTTGTCATTAAAATCCACCCACACATAGTCCATGTTTCTAACCTGAAACATGCATCTACTCTCGACTGTCTTAAATTAGCAGGAAGGCAGTCTATGTGTGCAATATTCATACACTTAATTCACTGTCATCAAAAACATCCACACCGTGTCCCAGTTCCTGACCCACAACCTCTACCCTAGGCTGTCCCTAATTGAGGATTGAAAGTAAGCTCCCTTATGTCTCCACATAATGATACATACTATTATTCAATTTAATTCATTACTTTATTTCAAACATGAGTGGTCTATATACATGGATACAATAATGACTAGAAGTTGTATAGGGAATTGATCATCTCCCAGTGCTTACTGATCCCCCACACACAATGCTAGTTTCTGAGCTGACACATGAAGCTACTCTCTAGCAGAGAGCAGCCAATTTGCGACATTCATACACTGTCATATTGCCAAAACCCACACATGGTCTCAGTTTCTAGCTTACAACATCTACCCTGAGCTGTCTCGAGCAAACCATTTGTATGCCATTCACACACGGCGAGACAACCACTAGGTTGCGAGGCCACTGGGAGATAGAACAGTGCATGCCCAAGCTCAGAGTTGGAAACCCATGGAGTCTGACCCACATTTAGAAGTTGACGTGCAACTACTTTATCTCATTCTATATCGCCTGTGGAATTCTGTCTGGAATTCAAGTTCCGCCAAACTGTGGAAACTATGCATGACCACCCCAACTTTCAGGCACAAAAACTAACAAATATAAAATTATTCTAATAAGCAAAAACAAAACAAACTATAAAAATTCATTTCAATGGAAAATGATACTAGTATTTTGGAGATAAAGTATATTGAAAACCTGATTGAGCTAAAGTGTTATTACATTAGGTTGTATTAATTTGCCATAAGTGAAATACATAATCAGAATGACTACGTTTTGGTCATATTATCTACTGACCATTGTTATGTACCACTTTGTTAAAAACTTGTAATGACAGGGGAGAGGTGTGATTTTATTCAACATCATTCCAGATTTCTGGTTCCTACAACGTAAAACCTGCAATGTCATAAATATTTTCATACACCTTTTTGTTGAATTTAGGGTTTGGTTTCAAGATTGCGAGTGAGATATTGACTTCAATATCATCAGCATTACCAACACAGTAATTATCAAACCACCTGTCAAAATATAACGCTGGGGTTTTCAGCTTCTTAAAAGCTCTTGAGGTATATCACTCCAACCTCTTTCTTTATATCTGCCATGACTAGCGGGGTAGGATATGCATGCATCAATTCAACCCAAGGTTGATAGCACCCCTCATAACGGTCTGCTTGTGCATAATCAACACTCAAACACCCCTCCCAATTTTCCATGCACAGTTTGATGATCTTTTTTGCATAAAACCATTCCACACGTTATGAACAGAACTTCTACACAATCATCTTGGTTTTTCTGTATTAGCGGGATAAGTTTTTCTACCCCGTTTCTCAAAAGTGAATGGACGGAAGCTCATACCAACTGGACCGAGGTGTACACCACCATCTTTAGAATAGTACATTAGAAGCGAATGCCAATTGCTGGTTCATCTTCAAAATTGTCGAATCTGATGTGATATCCGATTGCTAATAGAAGGGTGCGTGCAATGTAAATATAACTACCCTGTCCACAAGTCAATTATCAGATTAGTGTTAATTACCCTGTTCGTAGGTCAGTATAACTGATAAACAAAAAACTGACCTTTTATTGTTTTATATAATGTGATTAAAGTTCATTACGCAATTAAGGAGCACAGGACCATGCGTACGTATACAGCACCACATATATCACTATTTGAAGGCATACTTAGGGCTATGTAAAGGCATCCTGATGAGCCTGCAAACTATCGGCCATGTAACAAACTCTACTTCCTGTCTAAGGTACTCGAGAGTGCTGCATGTGGCTGCGAGGCTGACAGAGTACATGACTGTGAACAATCTTCATGAACCTCTACAGTCAACATATAAGGCATGCCACAGTACAGAAACTGCCCTAGTTCAGATGCAAAACGACAAATTTATCTGCCCTTGACAACAAAGGTGCAGCCATCCTTGTACTTATAGACCTTAGTGCCGCATTTGACACCATAGACCACTCTATCCCAGCGGGCACTGTACGTACAATGTACGTACATTGTACCAACTGTACGTACAATGTACGTACAGTGCCCGCTGGGATACTATTAAGAGACGTTTTTTTTTATATGCACAGGACTACTGTGGATGATGAAATAGTTTATCATGCACAAAACAAATTTGCACCAGATAAGAGGAAGATATTTTTCATATCAGATGCTCCTCATCTAGTCAAAACAACTAGGAATTGCTTTTCAAACTCTTTTTCCCACAAGACCACTCGTTGTCTATGGAAAGACGGGAAAAACATATCCTGGATGCATATAGTCAAATTGTATGAAGATCATGTGGAACCTGGTCTGTACAGTCAGGTTCCCAAACTCACAAGGTCACATATTGACCTTACTGCTTATTCATGTATGAAAGTGAATCTAGCTGCACAGGTCCTCAGCAGTTCAGTCGCCAGTGCACTAGAAGTACTATACAGTGAACAGGTATCTGAGACAGTGAATTTCATCCGTCACATGGATAAATTTTTTGATTGTCTAAATACCAGGAACTTGAATGAAGCCAGGGCCGAAAACAACCCCAATCTTGCGGAGTATCGAAGAGACTATGCTAGGTGTCAAAGGTCTGGCACTGGATTGGTTTCGCTCATATTTGCTCGAGCAAACCCAGCGCATCAAAATCAAGGATACCCTCTCTGATGGACAAGAATTAAAATGCGAGTGGTCATGGCTTACTAGTTGAGCCCAAAACCAGTCTGGCCAAGATGGGTGATCGAGCCTTTTCAAACTACGCACCACGCCTCTGGAGTCAGCTGCCATCGCACATCTAAGCTTCTCAATCAGTTCAGACTTTAAAAAAGAACCTCAAAACCTATTTGTTCCGGAAGGCTTTTCTTTTTTAACAGTTTTAAAAGATATAGTTTTTAACTTCCCATGCAACAAGTTGTATTTTATCCTATGAATGTTCAGGGCTTTTGAGCATTTTGATGGAAATAGCGCTTTATAAATGACAATTTTATTATTTTTACTATTATGGTGAGAGGTGGTTGAACCAAACACAATCATCTACTTCGCGATTTATTTCATTGCTTCATTAGCAAGATATTTCTATTTCTATTTTCTAACTATTTTATATATGTATATATATATATATATATATATATATAATGAATGAATGAATGGTATGCTTAAAGGCACATTGACACAAAACGGCCATTAAGTGCCAGAAAGTATGTGTAAAATAATGGTCCTTCGTTACGTTAGGAAAACAAAGCTATAAAAACACAATGCTCACAAAAGAATGAACAGTTTCAAATATAAGTTACACGTACATGGTTGTTTCAAAAGAAACTAAATGCTTAAAATGTTTTACAAGCGGTAAAACAGACCAATCTGATGTAAATGAGTGCTGTCTGGAGGAACTTTCTCAAAGAGTCCCTTAAAACTAATTGCATTAAAATGTCTAATTCTGATTTCCATAACATCAACACAATCAATCAATCAATGAATGAGTGAGGGCTTAAAGGCACATCTGCACATTAGGCCATTCAGTGCCCTAGTTTTTTCCGTAAAGTGGTCCTTTGCCATTGTTGAAGAACAAAGGCAAAGCATGTGAAAGAAGAAAGAGGCAGAGAAAAAGTAGAAACTTCAAATCTAAAGAGGAACAAGGGATCTTTTAGATGCATCCATAGACAGATTCACACATTTTTATACAGCTAGTGATATTGTTGATTTTAACTTCATAAGGCTGACAGATAAAATGCTAACCTGCTTAACTCCCATTTCTTGGTCATAAAAATCAGAGAGGGATGTCCTTACTCTGACTCTAAATTTTCTTTAGGCAAAAAAAACTGTTGAATAAAAATGGGTAAACATCCCCTGAGTTCAATATCATATAGATCTTTCATAATTCCATATTTCCAAGTGGTTTCATATGCTTTTTCAAAGTCAAAAACAATATCATATAGATCTCTCATGATTCCATATTTTCAAGTGGTTTCATGTGCTTTTTCAAAGTCAAAAAAGATTTTCTAAAATCTGTCTCGCACATAAGTTTCAAAACGTACTAGGTGATCCGTCGTGCTTCTTCTTTTCTGGAAGCCACTTAGGGCATCCGTGATGAGTGTAGAGAATTCAAGAAACCAAACATGACAGTCATTAATTATTCTTTCCATGGTCTTACAGACACAACTGGTCAATGCTATAGGGTGGTAGTTATTTGGATCTTTGGAGTCTGTTCCTGGCTTGGCAATAGATATGATGGTGGCCTTTCTCCAGGAGGGCGGAAACTACCAAATATCATTGAGGATTTCTAAAAGGAACTGGCATGGAGAGAAGCTGCAGGAAGATATTTTAGAATTTGTTAGCGTATATGATCCGGTCCAGGAGCTGTGTCATGGGATTTGCCAAGTGCAGTCCTAAGTTCATCTAATGAAAAGGGTTGATTGTATGGTTCTGTATTGTCAGATTGGAATCTAAGTCGATGTCTCTTGTCTATTGTTGAAATTTAGTTGAATAATTTGCAGAAGATGAATTGTGGGTTCTCAAATGGTATTAGCAATATCCTTACGTTTGGTTATTTTGTGCCCATCCTTTTAAATGTTTTACAGATGGACTGCCCCCCTTACCCCAGATTTTATGGACCACGTCCCAGCATTTTCTCAATGCAGTTCTGAATTTTAGTTTTGATACATATTCGTGCCAACTACCATCAGTAGTACCACGTTCTTCCAATTAAGTGCACAGGACCGAATAATCACACTGTATTCACACATGCCTATTTTTCACAGTGAGAGGGGGAGTGGCCAGCGCAACTGTCATGAAAAACTTGTAAAACTTCCTCCCCATGAGAAGTAAGAAAAGCGTTTCATTGTCGATTTCACAAAGCTTATCTATAGAAGTTTGCAGTTGAAGAGCTCCATCTAGATTGTCTTGACGAAAGGCCTCCGAACACGAGGTCTCCCGAAAGGGTTCAATCAGTTCAGTGAAACTGCTTTATACTTCGATGGTCTGTCATCTGGAGGATGATAATGGCTTTCTAAAATGACAAGGAAGTGGTCACTGCCATGAAGATCTTACTCCGCCCTCCATGTAAAATCCATGAAAAGCAACAGAGAGCACATGGTGAGATTTACAAATGTCAAAGAACCAGTTGCTGGATGTAAATAGGTTGGAGTGTCATCATTAAAGAGACATTATTGTAAAGGTCTCTATGACCCTACCCTTGGCATAATTTTTTACTGCAACCCCAGAAGTAGTTGTGGGCATAAGAATACCCAACAACCACAAATGGCTTAGGAAATTGGTCACCTATATGTAGAAGGTCATCTATTGTGCCAGTTTTATGATAAGCAATATAGCATTTTAAAGTCATTTGACCACCCTCTAAATTTGTTTCCCGCAGACAAATGACAGGAGCATTATACTTTTCAGGCAATAATTCAAGTCCCTGGCGATTAGCTCCTCGACAGTTCCACTGAATAATAAAGCCACTACCCCTGGTGAAAAAGAGAAGAAAAGAAAGAGATGTGGGTTAAAATTATAAAGTGTCATTTTGGTGATGTGAGGTGTACTTTAGCCTTTGGTTGGTGAGGCTTTGGGACATCCTCAAAATCCATATTCTCAAATTACCTCTCTCTGTGGTATTGCCAGAGAGAATCAGATTAGGCTTTAGCTGGTTTGGAGCCACGGGAATTTCTTTAGCGAAAACCTCTCTCTGTACTCTGAGATTACTTAGGAGAAATTTTGGTTTTTGGAGGATTAGGTTCAACATATGTAGTAGGTTTTTCTCTTAAATCATCATTTGTCTGTGTGGATATTGTAACATGTACTGTGGAAGAAGCATTCTGTGTAGATGGGGGCAGAAGTTTATACTCAGATGAATTATTCGGCCAGGTGATATCAGTTTGTGTGGCAATAAAGCGATGTATTTGTTTGGTTGTGGAACGAGAGTGATTGTTTGCAGCTACCTTAGCATAAGATTTCTTGGGTGAACCTTGTTTCTTGAACAATTTTCCTAGCCTCAGCAAAGCTAACTTGACGATTGCACTTAACAGCCTGAACCTCTCCCGAATTGCTATTTAGAACAGGATTGACTAAATGATGGATGCTCACCGTCATAGTTCACACACCTAATAGGGTGTGACCAGTCAGTGTCACCATGATCATACATAGCACATTTAGCACATTTGGGTTTGTTATAGCAGTTTTTCTTGTGGTGTCTGTATTGTTGGCAAGCAAAACATCTCTAAGGATTTGGAACATAAGAGGAGACTTTGACCTTTAAATAACCTACTATGATCTGAGGTGGAATGACACTGCCATGAAACGTCAAAACAATGGTATTAAGTGTTCTGATGGGGGAAACTTTAAAAGGTATATTTACAAGCATTGATGTTTTCATTATGTTTCTGTCTACTTCCACCAAAATATCCCCTGATCTAAGATGTTTCACCTGCTTTGGCATGCCTGCTAAACCTTTGATGCTTTTAGTAATGGCAAAGGGAAATGAAGAGGATATTGGGGATCTGCCGTGGCCTATTAGTTACGATGCCTGGCTCCCAAGCATGAGTTCACAGGTTCAAATCTCTGCCAGATCTTCAAGCAGGTTGACATGGTCACTATATACATGTGCGGCATTGTAGAGTGCTGTCTTTGGTCCTTCTGCAAATGAAAGACCCCTTGAAACTACTTTAGTATTTGTGAGGGAATTTCTTCTTGGTTCCAAGGTTCTATCTCATCGCGATATGACCAAAGCTGTTGTAAGAGATATAAAACCCCATTTCTCCCTTCCCTCCTGAGTGGATTTGGAGTTAAGGACTTTTCTAGAAACTGTGCCAAGGATACTGGATATAACTATGAAGAGGGGAATTATTCTCACTGACACTCACCTGTTTTTGCTGGAATGAAAGATGCCACTCCCAACAACACACCGGAAATAAAAAAGAAAAAACTCATGGGAAGCTTTTTACCGAACCTGGAAGAAAAGAAATGACAATGGCTATGGAAAGACAAACAGAATTTGAGGAATGATAAAGAGATCAATACTTGCCATTCAAAAAAGGATTCTGAATTCATATACAGTAAATGATTGACAGATTAATCAAATATAAGAACAAATAAAACATATTGGTTATATGGATATAGATGTAACAACATTTTAGGTTCAAGCTCTCTGTTATGAATTCAAATTATTTAAAAAATATTTTCAGAGAAGTAGTTTACTTTATAGTATTTCATATAAGTTCGTACAATCACCTTAATTCATTGACTACTGTACAAGATATAAACCAGAAGGTATAAACAGACTGAACGTGAAACATCGATCAGATAAATCTATTTTCACTATGTAATAATTGACATGCCGCGTGTCTAGATGTTTTGAGTAGTCCATAATAACTACTACGTCTGCAATATACATATATATATATATATATATATATATATATATATATATATATATATATATATATATATACATCTATACATATACATATATATATATATATATTCATATGTACATATATATATATATATACATCTATACATATATATACATATATATATATATATATATATATATATATATATATATATATATATATATATATATATATATATATGTATATGTATATGTATATGTATATGTATAGGATCATACCTTGGTAGTATTAGAAGCACCACTAATGTTGCCGGCGCCTCAACAAGACCGCTGATCAGAAAGTTCACATATCTGTCACCAGGTAGTGCCCCAGTCAACAAAGAAAGGCCGAAGTACATAAGGTTGTTGACGAACCTGAAAAGGTTTTCACTAATTAAAAATACATTCTTTACTTTTTATTTATAAATAATCGACTCTATCCCTATGTATATATAAATATATATATATATATATATATATATATATATATATATATATATATATATATATACATAGTATGTGTTTATGTATGTATGTGTGACTCTTTTCTTTTGAAGTTACACTATATAGATAAACAAATCACCAACTGTGTGCCATCACAAAATGTGACATTTTGGCAGAAGTTTAGCAATGGCAGTCCGTTAATGAGTATAGAAGTCAAGAAATGTTAGTCCTCCACTATCATATGAAATTGAATTAGTACAATAAAAGCGAAAGGACTTGTGTCCATATTTCCAATTGCCTTTTAATCTTTATTTCGTTAATTTTTCGTATTAATGAAGCATTATAAGTCGGCAACACTTACCCTAGATACAAAACAACGAAAAAATATCGTCGACATTTTCTGGACTTCAACAGTGTCAAAAACAAGCCCATGTTGTGGCGAATGGATGCATGTCGGATCACGTGACTGTCTTCAAAGTCCATGCCAGTACCACGTGACACGGACTTCCCAGATATTGACATGCCACTGACGGAATGGCTGTCAAAGCCATCATTGAGTCTATAGGGGAAGGATGCCTAAAGTCGGACGGGTCTGTAAAGTCGGACACTTCAGAAATAGTGCAACAGCTTACAATTAATTTGATTTATATTCAAAACTTCGAAATTTTCAAAAAAATGGCAGTCCCTTCTCTAGATAAAAACATTTTTTACTCTTTTTCTACCATTCTAGTTGCTATTTCATTGGTTCAGAATTCGATGCAGAATTTTTTGCTCATTTTGCACTGAGAAAACTCAGGAAGGGGTAAATGCTTGTGCTGACTACGTCTGGTGCTTAATAGGCCTAGATGGTGTTTTTTTTACATGAAATTTATTTGTGTTTTAATGTAAACATATGCAGAAGAGAAAATATCTCATGTTATCCTGATGCACTAGGAAATAAGTGCAAAAAAACAAATAAAACACTGTCCGACTTTTGAGCCCCCTCATGAAAGGTTGGGCGCGACTCAATTTCTGTGTGGAAAGTGTACATGCACTGGCAGCATGATATGGCAAGCCATAAAGGTATTTACTACACTTGCAAGTAAATTCGTGCAGGAGGTCAGATAGATGCAAAATAATGTTATAATTCCATACTTTTAAATTATATTCAACGGAAATTTCCATTGTTAGAGTAAAATAAAAAGTATGGATAAGGCTGGGAAATGAGCGTGGAAAAGCAAGAATGACTTAAATTCCGGATTAGATAACAATAGCAGGGAACGAATATATTATGAATAAGTTCTTCCATATTTTAAGGGTTGTAAATCTACATACTCTTTTAGTTTTCCATGTCCAAATATCTTAACCCTTGTCATGCTAGACCCCCATATGGGAGAACCTTTCCACTGGGACCAGGGATATTGTGGGTGTACCCACCAGATCAGAAGGATTTAATAGATTTCTATTACTGTTTCAATTATGTGCTTCACAAACTGTTCATAGAAACATAGTAAACGGTAAAACCTTGATATCTAGTAGAATTCAATACCCCTTAATCAACATATGTAGTTTTTATTTTGCTAATTGTAAGGGTACCCAAAGACCGGATATATCCGGTGTTGGTCACACAGGCAAGATATGTAGCACCGGATATATCAGGTGTTAGCAAGAGCAGGGTTAAACTAAGCAAAAAAATCTCCATTTTCTATTCTATTTTTGACAATAACTAACCAAAATACAGCACCGTCGGTCTGCATGTTACCTCAATAGTTGGCATCAGGGACAACATGAACGCTTCTATATTACCGTCATACTTATGCATACGCAAGTTGTCCACAATGCTGATCATTGAGGACCAATGCAGACAGATGGCACTGTATTCCTACTTCTTATTCATTTGCTGCAAGAATATGTAGTTGAAACGGGCTGAGATGTAGCAGGAATGTGTGACCTAGCCATTTAATCTTCCCCAGGGACATTCTAAGTATTTATCAATTAGGCCCTTGCAGCCCTCTCTTATATATTCTGCTGGTCAAATCTGCCTCGAACCTTTAAAAATACAGATTATAGAGCCAGGTACTATGGAGCACTTTCCTGCAAAAGAAAATTTAAACAATTATATTTGGCATTTTTCTTTCTCCCCCTGCTTCAGGTATCATGTTCATAATGCTAATGTCATAAATTACTCCAATAATTGAAAATAACCTGATATTTTTTTTCTTAGTTGTATTCATTGTATTAGCTTTAAATTGGGAAATACCAGGCTACCAGGAATTAGTTTACTGAATAATATGATTTAAGCCAGGACTTCGGAACAGGCCTTGTGTTTACTAAGGAGTCTAATATTTGCGTTAAAAAGAGACCCACATTTTTGATTAATATAAGGAGATATTTCAGATGGACAGCGTTAAAACCTCTAAATGATAGCAAAAACATTTCTTCATGTGAGAAAATAGGTAATTACTCAGTATGTAAGTAGCAATTGTTAGTATATTTAGCTTTTTCTGTGTCATTGATGGGTTTTATTCCATAAATTTTGTGAAAATCATACTATTAGACCTCCAGTTTCATAAAAAAAACTCTGCCTGGGGAAGTAACCGTATTGCTACATCGCTTATTGATACATGACATGAGAAAAAATATATACAAGACTGTCATTTCCAAAAATTGTTTAAGCCCTAGTGTCCACCCCTACCTGTATGGAAGGGGGAAGTGGACAAAAATGAGCATTTATTGATATTGATAAATCATTTATCAAAATTGATAAATGGCATGATTTATTATTATTGATAAATCATATATTAATACTAAAATGATTTGTAAATATTAATAAATTATTTATCAATATTAAGAAAAGGAAATGATTTATTAATATTAATAAATGCCATAATTTATTAATACTGTAGAACACAAAATTTCCGCGTGTGTTTATATATAGCGTACTTAGCGTCTGGTGCCGCTTCGCTATATATAAAAATGCTGTAGTTTGTCTTTTTTATTAGCCACTGGTGGCGCTGACGTCAATTTTGTTGATAGATTTTTTTTCCATTCTGGCGGGCATAGTCTGTTGCTCAGCTGAGTAGTCCTTGGTAGGCTTAGCTCCTTTCAGCCAGGCAAGCATTTTGATAAAAATGTTTAAAACCTAGCATTAAATGATGTTAAAAGTTACAGTACTAGTATTTAAAAGTCACAGTCCAGGTTGACAGAAGCCAGAATACTGAGTGAGTGTTGCACATAGCAACCAGAAGGATAGGTGCCCAGCTATTGTTCTGGCGGCCCTGTTTACTCACAAACAAATGCTAAATTTAGGTTGCTTCACTCTGGCAGCATTAGATCAAGAGCCCAGTAGTGTGGCTTCTGTCAACCTGGACTGTGACTTTTAAATACTGTAACTTCTAACATCATTTAAAGCTATATTTTAAACACTTTTAACACAATGCTTGCCTGGCTGAAAGGAGCTAAGTCTACCAAGGAGAGATATGAATTGTCCCCAGTTATTGCCAGTGCAGACCGCTCAGTTTCTGAAACTTTAAAACAGTCAGGGTCAGCGTCAAGAAAACGAAAGAGATCGGGCAACAATAGTTACTCAGCTGAGCAACGGGCTCAAATCGCCGACTATGCCCGCCAGAATGGAAACATTCTCTGCTTAA
>OZ012692.1:26503205-26508393 GCA_963942565.1 Maea johnstoni
CATATGCTCAATATATATAATAAACCATTTTAAAACACTTACCTATGAAAACGATAACAAATAGTTGCCAGGTTGTGGGGATACAACAAGCAAAGGATAGGAAGACGAAATTGGTAAGCTGCCATCGACCCCAGTTGCCAAGGCGAACTAAAGCGTTGTCAAGACGCTCTGATAACTCTTCCAGTGACGCCATGGTACTTGTGATAGCAATGTTACCTTCACAAATAAGCCGGTCATCGAAGCTTTTCCCTTATTTGGGCACGGAAGAAGTTCTGAAAGGACGGGAAAATCGAATATTACCAGTTTAAAAATGTTGCAGCGTCATCGTCGCCAAAGCGGTAAATAAATGTATACGAATAACATAGCACCTTCTGCTAAGAATGAGGATAACAAATTAGACATCGGGATTTTGTCAAAGGAAATACAAATGCACATTGCATTGTATTGTATTGTATTGTATTGTATTGTACTATATGTTTATTGACTGCACCCAAACGCAAAATCACACATATACAAATATTTCAACTAGAAAAAAGCATATACTTAACGTCACATATAAACGAAAAAAAAGAGCAAGAACATATTCGGGACCGACTGATTAACTAATGAAACAGAAAATAGAAACAACAAAGAAATAGAAACATAAATTACTGGCTTGAGAGTACATGTACTGTGGAATAAGGATTGCGATACCGATATATCCCTAACGTTACCATATCTTAACAATATCATCAACGATACTGCCTGCCTCCTAGTGATCTAATTTTGTTACATTTAGCACTGTCAGCTTCGGAACTTTCGCCGATAAATCGCGAACTTCCTTTGTGCGGGGACATCCAGTTAGCAATTATGTGAATTTTATAATATTCTAAATCTTTAATTGAATTGATATTTAACTTTTTCGATACGATACTTCTTCCTATTCGATATCGGTATTTGTTACCGTACCGAGCAATGGTACCTATTCTAATAACAGTGGAAAGGATTCGCCCGACCCTTATGCTGCTGGTGGCTAATTTTGCCAATACAAAATGATGCAGAAAACTTGAAAAATTACTGAAATCCTGGCACATAGGTACTCATCTGATAGTACTTAGCGAGAGCCATCCAATGAATATACTTACATGACAGGGTTTTGATGTTTTTCAAAAATATTTGTGCCATTGTGTTTGGATGACAGTATCCTTAGCATTTGAAGGGTTAAACCATAATACATTCTAACGAATTCTCTTATATTAGGGGTGATGTCTGAATTTGATATTTTGGACAATGACGTAGGAGAAATACATGTATACACATTCAAAATATTAAGAAGGAGATTAGGGAGTGGGGAACTAAACACCCCTTCCTTCAATATTCCAAAAGATGTATTTACAAAAAAGGAGTCACCACAATAGTCGGGTCTCTATGGAGCATTACAGTATTGTATTGTATGTTTTACTGACCATGCCGACTTGGTATGAAATAATACGAATACGAAATATGGTCGTAATAATAATCAAAATAATAAAAGGGCATCCAAAAGAGGTAATGCTCTGGACCACTTATAAATACAAGATAAAACATACAAAGGCAACTTCAGAAACTGAACATAAATAATTGAGTCAAGTATAAATTCATTCAAATGACTCAAATGGAAGAAACGTCATTACTTTCATGAGTGGCTTTTCGTTGCTGGGGATAATTCTGTCCGAGACCCTCGACTGTAAAATATTTAAAACTATCATTTGAAAGCTCTTGCTAAATACTATCAAATGAATACTAGTATATAAGGGTTTCTGTTATTTTCGGCTTTTCTGACATTAATATATTTTAAACATATTGGGTACCAGTAGCGTAGGAGTTAAATAAATAACAGTTACACTGAAAAAGTGTCTCAAGAAGGAAATAAGCTGATTCGTGTCAGGCGGAGATGTGTCTGATAACTCGGATTAGCATCCTGTTTGTCTGAGGGGATTATCTGCTGTTAACAGCCAGATACACAATTGCATTCTTGGCACTTGATTTTCTGACTAAGCAGAGGAAAGTATCATTTTAGCTTGTTAGGTGAGGGGGTTCGTCGGCCTCTCACACTTCTAGATAGTCTGGTTCCTCCAAACCCTTCTTAAGAATACACCACTAGCCACTGACAACTGCACACTAGAGTGGCCCCACTAGAAACTAATGGAAGATTGGTTTAATGTATTTTACTGATCTACCTCTTGTCTAGAGGGAATATTTGTTAATACAAACATGCACGCATTATTAAGTGCTTTTACCTTTTGAGGAGGATTATCAACCTGGGCATGCTAGGAATGCTGGTGAGTACTGTTTTATTTGTTTACTCTGTTTAACTGATGTTAGCCTACTAGTAATTGCAATAAGCCTACTTTTGGTTCAGCTCAAGACTTTTGATATGTCTTCAGAATGCTAACATGGGTATGTGTCATCACAGCTATTTCATTTGATAACCCCTTATGTGACGGTCTTTTTAAAGTTAATTTGTCTGTTGATGCCATGGAACTGGAGTTGACCAGAAATTTGAGACTTTAAAATCCTTGAAACTAGCAAATGCAGTACAGAATAACTTATAACAATGATACAAGGAAATACTAATCTATTAGTTCTAAACTTTACATGGGAGATAAAAATTGAAAAATATTTTTAAAATGTCATTTTTCACCATTCAGCTTAGAAAATGGCAGAACATATAATTCCATTGTTACCTTAGGAAAGGTCCAGAAAACCGTAAAAAAATACTATTGCAGGTGTACCAATTTCTTTGAAAATAAATTAACGCTAGAGATTAACTTCTTTATTTATCTATTTCAACTTATAAACACACTTGAAATTGATGGTATCTGAGAATTAGAAGGTGGAATTTACTGAAATGTCTCTCATGGCTGATGCTAAGTCATATCACTGGTGAAATAGAGTCCCCAATTGAACCTCTCCAAATACATGTATTGCAATTATGCTAACATCAATTAAGCATAGCAAACAATAGTTCATACCTCCATTCCCATGATCACTATATTGTTAAGCCTCTCCAAGAAGTGAAATTCATTTTTTACATGTTTGAAAGTGCAAGAGGTCCATTTAACCTGATAACTAAATCACCAGGCAAGATGGCCGCCTCCCTTATCTTGAGCTCCTAGGTAAGATTTGGCCCACAGTGTTAAGCTAATGGACTGCATGGTCCGTTGCTACTCTCTATAAATAGACCTCTCTGCTATAACAGGCCCTTTTATAGTCATGATTTCTCGGGTGACCACCCTGGAACAATTGACTATCGGTGGACATTGCTGTTCATGGGCCTAATTGTAACTACTTTAGTACTTCATTGCAGGTCCAGTGACTTAGACATTAATAGTAATGTGAGAGGTGAGAGGTTACCCCTTTTCAAAGGTACTGCATGACACGGTTACTGGCCGGGTTAATATATTTCAAAATAATAACATACTTACCAGTTGGGAAAGAGTATTCTTCCTATTGCTGTGCATACCTAGTTCTATGATATAGAACGCCATATATGGTTACGTGCCATGGATGATGTCCCATATTCGTTTTAAGCCTGAAGCCGAGAACACATTCGTCAATATCTCTAGATTATTAGCATCGCCGTACGTAAACTAGCGCACCAAGCGTTATCAGGGTAGTGCTATTTAAGGTAACGTGACCTAGTTTACGAATGCTCTTACTATTATGGTGTGTATGAATGAAGTTGACCCCCCTCAAAGTGACCTTAATACGCTGTACTCGAATGGATTCTTTGCCTAGATTTAGAACCCGCAAAATATGCTTGGCGATTCTGCTCAGCTTTTACATATGACTATTGATATCTTTATCGTGCTTTACACGGTCAGATGCATCCGCAACTGTGCGCAACTATCGACTTTAAAAATAAAGTTTATCTTTTCATATACATGTAGTTTTTTGTTTATGTTCATACATATAAACACACATATACACACGTACATACACACATACATATATATATATATATATATATATATATATATATATATATATATATATATATAAATATATATATATATATATATATATATATATATATACACACACACACACATATATATATATATATATATATATATATATATATATATATATATATATATATATATATATATATATATATATACATATATATATATGGTACACACAGGTGTGTGTCAAGCAGCCTCCGATAAACTATTGATAGACTGGAATGGCTACTGCCATTACCTGCATTGCATGTGTAGTTAGGATGTGTTTAAACAGCAATATACTTCTTGTATGAAGGTTGGCAGTGGTGGGACTTTGGGTTTAAGTAGAGGGTCCTATAAGAAAATATTTGGGCCTATGTTTTGTTCATGGTGTAATCGTCCTTTAATCTCTGAATCATGACAGCAACAATTGAAGCGAGAGTTCTCCATAATCACTGTTGGAAAAATAGGATATTGTGCTTTATTTGGAGTAATCTATGTAGTCTTTTTATCACCAGACATAACAGTAAAGGGCAACAATTTCCTTTTTTTCCACAATGTCTATGTTGAATTCCTTAGGCCTGCCTCGATGGCAGTGCGGTCTAAGGCATTGCCACTGACTGCTACCTGTCTCTCACCACCGCCTGGATTTGAATCCCTGCCAGGGCATGTGAGAAAGTTGCCAGTGACTTGGGGTTAGGTGGTGGTTTTCACTGGGTACTCCAGTTTCCTTCACCAGTTGCAACTGGCTAGTCACGATTTAGCCGTTATATGGCAGAAAGAGTGACGAAAAACCAAAATTCCAAATCAAACTTTTATCTCTCTTAAGGCAACTCCAATTTAATTACTTGTCTTGCAAGCTTTTTTTTTGAAGAAAATTTCTGTCAGACTCCAAAATAAAGTAAGAAGTCAACTTTGGTGTCTTACGGACGAAAGTGGTTAAAAAAATTCTGTCAGACTCCAAAAAAAAAAAAAAAAAAAGTGCAAGTTTTAAGAATATTCATTGGTAAGGGTGATTCAATTATCAATGTTGTAGTAGAGCCTCAGATTTGCAGATGTATATCTCCCACCCTTCAGGTTACAGGGATGAATTGACTGATTGATTTTATTTAGTTGAGAATAGGCTCTAAAAAATTAAAAAAAAAAACATTTTTCAATTTTTTTAAAAATTCCATTATGGCTCATTTCCTGCCTCCAGAGCTTGTAAGACAAGTAATTAA
>OZ012692.1:26508593-26513593 GCA_963942565.1 Maea johnstoni
CCAATATGCATGCAATAATTATGTACTTAAACCTAAAATAGACTGATACACACTTGTAATGCTTCTGATGATACTTACAGACTTTTTAATCAAAAACCAAGTTTGTGAATAGACATTAATATCAGTTTGGAGCAATTTAAAACATTTTCCTTTTATTTGAACTTCTTTATCTTTTTATCACACCTAATAGTGCCAAAAAATACATCTGAAACACATATCTTCCAAATTTTTCATAAGATTTCTATCTAAAACCGCACTTAAAAAAAACTTCCCTTTTTTTGAATTTCTTTATCTTTTTATCACACCTAATAGGGCCAAAAAATACAACTATAAGAGCCAAGTTTGTGAATGTACATTAAATATCAGTCTAGAAACACAAACTTCTCAATTTTTTCACTGGGAGCATGCACCAAAATCCCCAAACCTGGACAGCTAAAACAATTTCCTTTTTTTTGAATTTCTTTATCTTTTTATCATACCTAATAATGCCAAAAAATACATCTGAAACACATATCCTTCAATTCTTTCATAAGAATTCTATCTAAAACCCTCCCTCAAATATTTTCCAAAACTATAACCCACTTCTAGCTATCCAAGAAACTATGACAAACTCACCATCACTCATCCAGTAGATCACCAAACATGAATGGGAAAAGCCCACATCCTGCACTGCAAATGACAGTCAACAAAACCACACCAGTAGCATGCTTGCCACAACTTACTTGCTGCTGCCTGAAGAACTTTAGTCAGTGACTTACCTTTACAAGAAAATGGCCAAACACTGCCTGAATGCAAACATGCACAAAGATCAACCTTATGGTCCCTTAAGGGACATATGCCCCTGGCCATGATCTTCCGCCACTAAAGCAGGTCCAGCACTACCAGAAACCCAATATGCATGCAATAATTATGTACTTAAACCTAAAATAGACTGATACACACTTGTAATGCTTCTGATGATACTTACAGACTTTTTAATCAAAAACCAAGTTTGTGAATAGACATTAATATCAGTTTGGAGCAATTTAAAACATTTTCCTTTTATTTGAACTTCTTTATCTTTTTATCACACCTAATAGTGCCAAAAAATACATCTGAAACACATATCTTCCAAATTTTTCATAAGATTTCTATCTAAAACCGCACTTAAAAAAACTTCCCTTTTTTTGAATTTCTTTATCTTTTTATCACACCTAATAGGGCCAAAAAATACAACTATAAGAGCCAAGTTTGTGAATGTACATTAAATATCAGTCTAGAAACACAAACTTCTCAATTTTTTCACTGGGAGCATGCACCAAAATCCCCAAACCTGGACAGCTAAAACAATTTCCTTTTTTTTGAATTTCTTTATCTTTTTATCATACCTAATAATGCCAAAAAATACATCTGAAACACATATCCTTCAATTCTTTCATAAGAATTCTATCTAAAACCCTCCCTCAAATATTTTCCAAAACTATAACCCACTTCTAGCTATCCAAGAAACTATGACAAACTCACCATCACTCATCCAGTAGATCACCAAACATGAATGGGAAAAGCCCACATCCTGCACTGCAAATGACAGTCAACAAAACCACACCAGTAGCATGCTTGCCACAACTTACTTGCTGCTGCCTGAAGAACTTTAGTCAGTGACTTACCTTTACAAGAAAATGGCCAAACACTGCCTGAATGCAAACATGCACAAAGATCAATCATATGGTCCCTTAAGGGGCATATGCCCCTGGATTATGTGATTTTGCTACCTGATGATGAACTATAAGAACCAAGCTTGTGAATGGACATTAAATATCAGTTTTAGAGCATTTTTAAAAAATTTCCCTTTCTTTGAATTTCTCTATCTTTTTATCACACCTAATAGTGCCAAAAAATACACCAGAAACACAAACTTTTCAATTTTTCCCCTGGGAGCATGCTCCAAAATCCCCAAACCTAAACAGTGCACCCCTGGCAAAACCTTACCGTCATGGTGCCAGCACAGGAATTTATTTGCACCTAAACATAAAATCCTGATGGCAGGGTTAAAGGTCTGCTAACTTCAGGACTGCATACTACACTCATGGTGAGAAGGGTATATATACTGACTGCTGAAATTGCGATAAAAATATTTACTACTTCCGTTTTTTTCAAAGTTGTTTTTTTACGATTGTGGGGAACAAAAAAAATCCACAAATGGGCAGGATGGATTATTTAGAGTCTGTTTTCTTGAAGTTGAAACTTTTTTTCCGGTTTTAGTGGCGAAATTAATAAGTAAATTTAGAATTTCGCCAGGGTTCCTAAATCAACATTCCAAAAAGCCGTTTTTGCCGTTTTTTTCCGAAGTCGCCATTTTTTTTCAAAAATTACAAATATAACCAACAAGTTATGATAATAGGGTAAAAGCCCTATTTGTTGCGAACACTTTGATGGGTCATTTGTAAATTTTGACCCAGAAACGGCGACGTGACAATTTATTGAAAAAAGTATGTTTTTTGTGTGAAATGCACACAATGCATATCAATGCCGTAACCTCGCTAATGTCAAAAAAATCAACTTCTGGTTGTAGCGAAAAGCTATTTTTTCGCTTCCAACCTGAAGTTGAATTAAAAAAATGATTGAATCAGATAGATGACGATCTCATCTATCCAGGTAGGTAGTCATATTGTGATCGGGGGGTGATAGCTTGATGAAATTGACAGGAATCGGCGAGGTACCATTGAGAATGTACTCATCGCCATAATCAACACGTCATCATCGATGCGTGTTGACAAATATCTCAAAATATTTTCGATTTTCCGAAACCAAAAGAATTAATCTTAATAATATAGATACTTGGCTTGTTAATTCTTTTGGTTTCAGAATTTTAGAGTAAGAGATGGCCACAAACGAAAGCTTTGAAATCGGGGTGCAAATTTCGTCAAACCCGATATTCAAAATGGCGGACCGTAACCTCGCCAATGTAAAAAATACGTAAATGAACACGTAAGTAGAATAGTACAAACAGGGATACAAATAGACGCTCATTGGTTAATAAACCACGGGAAAGAGTACCACGTGGTGTGACGGTGAGGCAGTGAGACCGCTCATTGGATAATACACCAGAGACAAACCACGTGGTAAGATCCCGCTCAGAATTATAAATAGGCAAAATGGCTGCGATGAAGTCGCCAATTTTTTTCAATAATTACAAATATAACCAACAAGTTATGATAATAGGGTAAAAGCCCTATTTGTTGCGAACACTTTGATGGGTCATTTGTAAATTTTGACCCAGAAACGGCGACGTGACAATTTATCGAAAAAAGTAGGTTTTTTGTGTGAAATGCACACAATGCATATCAATGCCGTAACCTCGCTAATGTCAAAAAAATCAACTTCTGGTTGTAGCGAAAAGCTATTTTTTCGCTTCCAACCTGATGTTGAATTTAAAAAATGATTGAATCAGATAGATGACGATCTCATCTATCCAGGTAGGTAGTCATATTGTGATCGGGGGTGATAGCTTGATGAAATTGACAGGAATCGGCGAGGTACCATTGAGAATGTACTCATCGCCATGGTCAACACGTCACCATCGATGCGTGTTGACAAATATCTCAAAATATTTTCGATTTTCCGAAACCAAAAGAATTAATCTTAATAATATAGATACTTGGCTTGTTAATTCTTTTGGTTTCAGAATTTTAGAGTTAGAGATGGCCACAAACGAAAGCTTTGAAATCGGGGTGCAAATTTCGTCAAACCCGATATTCAAAATGGCGGACCGTAACCTCGCCAATGTAAAAAATACGTGAATGAACACGTAAGTAAAATAGTACAAACAGGGATACAAATAGCCGCTCATTGGTTAATAAACCGCGGGAAAGAGTACCACGTGGTGTGACGGTGAGGCAGTGAGACCGCTCATTGGATAATTCACCAGAGACAAACCACGTGGTGCTGGGAAACCCCAACACGCACCGTCACGTGATTAGCCGATCGCATTAAATATGCAGAAAACCCACGCATGCGCATCCAACGGCCGCCCCACCAGACGCGCTACAGAAGCGTATTAGAGTGAAGAAAACATAAAGTATAAACACGTAAAAATCCACCAAAAAAAAACTAGGCAACCCACAGAAAAAATGAAACAAACATTATAAACTACACACTCAACTCTAACAGAAACAATAAACAAAACGACCCCACCACACCCCACTCTCCAGATCATGTGGCTAGAATTTTCCAAAACAGCCATGTAAGACAACATAGGGAAAATGCATCAACCAGCTCCCAGGACCCCCCCGGGAATGTAAGACAACAAAAGCGAAATGAATATAGGTTGACCTTTGTAGGTCAACCTCTAAAAAACAAACATTTTTCAATTTTTAAAAAAATTCCATAATGGCTCATTTCCTGCCTCCGGAGCTTGTAAGACAAGTAATTAAATTGGAGTGGCCTAATGGATAACCTGCAGGGTATGTCAAGTATGGATACCAGAACTCTGACTGCTTCTACTACCTGTAGACATTCATTTGTCCAGTGTTTAATGGATTCTATGTTTAATGCCTTATTTTTATATAACACTAATTCAAGATTTACCAGATGAAATATCAAGTTTCCATCATTTTCTATCTGGGTCCAGTAACCTGAAAGAGACCATTTTCATTGTAATAAGATAGTATAAATGTACTCCAGAACACATTTCAGGACAAATAAATAAGTTTATTACATACATTATAATATACAGTTGATGTTACACTTTACCTTTCCATATTAATACATATTCCATGTATAACATAAATGCATACAGCTTAATAAAAACTTTGAACTTTCTGACTTTTAATGAAATGACTGAAAGATCCTCATCTTTCAAAATACACATAAGTTATTGTGATTCACCAGTCCTCACTATTAGAGTACCATGGAAGAAATGATCATACCTATAATACCGATCTCAGGGCAGCAAAATCTAACACACACCACAACTATCATATCATCACATCTTTTAGGGTGGACTTGCACCATTTTGTTGA
>OZ012692.1:26518593-26533593 GCA_963942565.1 Maea johnstoni
TACATACATACAGCCTTTACTGCTGCAAATTACATAATTTCTTACCGTAATGCTCAATCTTACACAATATGTAGGATAAAAAGTCTATCTATACAAAAACTGTTCAAAGGATACAATGTTATTGTATGTTGCAAGCATCTGTTTAACATCTTCCGTGAATTCTACAGTTTTGTCCTGAAATAAAATAAAATAAAATGATTGTGATATAAATTTCACATACAACACAGCTTAGTATAGACTCTCGTGGTAATACTGGATAATGAATCCTTCAAAACATCGAGTCTCTGAAATTTTCACCCATCATACAGTCAAATATAAAGTAGTAAAGTGTTTACGCAATTGAACAAAATAGTACTGTTAGGCCAACAGAACCAACTTTTAATGCTGCCACCATCTATATCTTACCCTAAATAACTTAAATTCAATGAAACTCATTTGTACTGTAATTCCTGGTTCATATAGGATTAAAAACCTCATTATTTGTCAGAAATATGATTCTTTGAATTATACAAGGTTAGGTTGACATAGCAGCTGAGCAATAGGTGGCGCCACCTGTCACCACTAGAGGTGCAATTGCAATGCCTTCATATCTGAAAATGTTCCCCTTCACTTCCTGAGTTGTATCAACAAACCAAATTTTATGCTTTTAATACAAAGCTGCATTGCCTGTTTGGCCAGGTAATGACAATACTCAAATAGCATAGATTGAATTCATAGCATTTAATAGCATTTAATAATAACACATACAAAAGTAAAGGTGTTTCCTGAAAACTGCCACAGTGCTGCTGCTCAGGTAACTCTTTATTGCAGACAAACAAAGGTGTGGCCAGGATGCCTGAAGGCGCACATTTAATACACATACTGCCCGTGTGAACAGTCATTAAGGTTTTTATTATTGCTTCCCTGAATGAGACATTTCTTGTGATCTGATTTATAGTATCTTGTGATATATGGTATGCACACCCACAATAAGAACTAAAAATGGCAATGTTTTCTTCTACTTTCTTTCTTTTTATTTCTGTCAATCAGATTTGACCAGGGGAGCAGTTGTTATCCATGAATGATCCAAGGGAGCAGTTCTTATTTGTCAATATAGTTCAGAGTCAGTATACTACAGAATGAATGATATGTAATTTGACATTAACCCTTACAATGCTGAGGATATGTTCGTCTAAAGCATGAGGACGCAAAGAATTTTGAAAACCATCTAAATCCATTCATGTTGGTATTCATTGGATAGCTCTCACTGAGCACGCTCAGATGAGTGCTTACATGCAAGGGTTTCAGTAGTTTTTCAGTTTTTTTGCCTCATTTTGTATTGGCCATTTTAGCCACCAGCAGCATAAGGGTTTAAATGATGATTTTATTTGCAGCTCCCATAAGGACTATCTCCCACTCACCTGCTGTTCTATGTGAACCTTAGAGAGTTCCTGGAATGCTCCTGCCATTTGTGGTACAACTGAAAGGGAACAATAGCAATGTAATGTAACCCTTAGATCTGTTCCTTTATTTTGTTCAAGATATTCTCTTTTACATCTTAGACTTAGATGATTTGCATTCCCATGAAGTGGTCATCCAAAGAAAAAGCTGTAAGAAACTGCACTAAGACAATCCTTGAGAGGACTTTACTTTGTCTATTATAATTACTATTATTATAATTACAATAATAATGATAATAATTATAATAATGATAATGATAATAATAATAACAATTACAATAATGATAATAATAATCATAATGATAATAATAATAATAATAATCATTAATATATATTCTTATCATTATTCCTATTCATATCATTCTTATTCTTATTATCATTTCAATTCTTCTTATCATTACTATTATTGTTATTATTATTATTATTATTATTATTATTATTATTATTATTATTATCATTATCATTGATATTATTATTATCATTATAATTATCATTATCATTCTTCTTCTTCTTCTTATTATTATTATCATTATTATCATAATTCAGTGTATTCTCATTCTTATTCTTATTCTTATAGCTATTATCATTACTATCATTACTATTAGTAGTAGTAGCAGATTCCATCTTTTCACCACTGTAATAAAACAAAGCCTTGCCTTATGATCATTAGAATTGACGGAAGCGCTATACCATATAGATAATAGACCTGATTACCTTTGATATGTTCACTGTCCATCACCTCGGTCAGTTCCTTAATTTTCTCTAAATCTGCAGCTTGTTGCCTGATCTGGTCTTCCTCTGAAATGACAAATAAGACTTAGTTACAATCATGATTTGATTTTATTCGGTCTAGTAAGATGTGTATTACATAGCATTTGGCACACAAAAAATCATATATAATGGTGACTAGATGGAGAGTCATTAACTGCTATGCAATAGAATTCTAACCAGACACAGGATATATACACTAAAAGTTAGAAACTTATTTCCATAGTGGTCTCAGTCTGCCCAGAGTCCAATGGCATCACATGTAATGATCAACACCACTGCTCAAGATTAACATTACAACAATATCATATAGTATAATACAAACGTTCCGACTAGAATTGATGAATTTCTTATGACTCAGAGAGGACTGACATGAAATGTTTTTTGCATCTCACTTTAAAAAGAGATTTACTGAACGTGGTCTGGATTTCGTCTGGCAAAGAGTTCCAGATTTTGGCACCTATGTAGTGGAAGGACTTTATACTATATGAACCAACCTTAGTCTTAGCCAGCAGGGAGTCTGGGTGTCATTTGGACACCCAAACACTCAAAAAGATTTTCACCTCAGTATAATTCCAATGGCATTGTATATGGATATAATGCTTTATTTCATTGAGTAAATACATGTTTATGATTGTAATCTGAGTATATTGTGGTATCCAATTTTACAATTGCCAATTTTGGACACCCAGTTTCTAGATCCTGGCTAAGACCCTGGTTGTGATCATATTGAATCCTAGGATTTGGGAACTGGGCACCTATCATATGCAATTGTAACTATTCGAGGGTTCCTTTTTTTCAAGGGAGACCACATTCTATGCAGATAAAAACTGTGAACATTTATATACATATTGAGAAAAGGCATAATATCCTTATGTAAAGTCATGGGCATGATATTTAGGTGAAAATATTCCATTGATATTTTCAGAAATGTTGGTACTCACCTGCTAGTATGATGTCAGCTTTAGCATTAGGATCTAGTGTCAGGTTATCTGTGTAGGCTGGATCGAGGTACTGCTCAACCTCATGTACTGAAAAAACAAAACAAACTTCTTAAAATCTACACAAATCAAGCTTAGTGACAGCCAGCACTCAGACACATATATGGCAAGGCCAACCCATTCATGGGGATCCAGTGGAGACTCAAACCTGCCACCTCACTCTTGGGAACCAGGCATCGTAACCACTAGGCCATGGCAGATCCCTCCCTTCTAATCAAAAGCCAAGAAAGGAAGCATTTTTTAATCCTCTTCTGTGAATCATGATATAGCAAAATCAGAACTCACGCCAAACAAAGGATCACCCTAATTAAACTTTAAGATATTCTAATTCTTTGATTCATGAAATAGCAAAATCCATCTCGGATATAAATCATGTTATCAAATTTGAAGATATATACTGATTCTTTGAATCAGTAAATAGCAAAATCAGAACTTACACATAGAATCATACAATTAAACTTTAAAGACATTCAGATTGAAAAGGTCACTTACATCTTTTCATCACCCCCATGATTTTCCTCCGGTCCTTGGTGGCTGAGCTGAGTTGGTTGTTTAACTCAGCCAGGGTATCTATGCACTGAAACAAAGTGAATAGGTTATTAACAATGTCAATATCTTAATTACACAAAGAATAGTGATAATGGAAATAGTGATAATACCCATCATGACAAATTCCCTTTTTCAGCGTTGTTACCCCCATTAAGATCTAGATCAAGTGAGCAGAAATAGTCTCACCAGGCTCAAAATGGGATTTTTACTTGCCCTACTACTAACCCCTGGTCAGAAAAGATTTGAAGGGTATCATTTAATTTGACACTTAACTAGAGATTTTGTTTAAAGACTAAATGAACTCTAGTTTTGTTATATTTCGCAAACTTTCAGGTAGATCAAAGTAAGGGCAGGTAGGAATAATCAAAATTAATCATACTTATGGAAAGTCTTTGACAGTAACATTTTGAGGGTATTTAGCATTTGTTTGGGCTGGTACATCATGTATGATGTTGTTAGCAAGTGAAAGTTTAAGGTAGACATTTTGAGCCCTTGCACTGTCAATATATTGAGCTTTACGATAACAATTGGGTAAAAGAATACATGTTGATGTGGATATGCCAATTGAAATCAACAAACTCTAAATGAAGTGTTTATGGTAAAATAGCTAACAAATTTAAACCAAAAATCTATAAGCAAGTTGTGATGAGGGTAATATGGCTGCTTAATAGCTCTTATTAAAACAAAAAATGAAAAGTAGTTAGCTATTTTATGCTGTGGCATTATGAAGGAATAAAAGGGCTAATTGTAGGCTACATATGTAAAATCCACAATGGACATAAGAATAATATATATAATGTCTAGAGCTTTCCAAAACAAGAAAAGAAATTTAAGTGTCGCTAGCTATTTTATGCTGTGACATAATTAAGGAACAAAAAAGCATTTTGTATGTTATACATAAGCAAATAAAGTATGATAGAATTATCAAAAGAACAAGTATACACCAACACCCATGAATTGTTAAAACATTTAAGTTTCACTCCAGTCACAATGAAACTTTAAACTCCTCCAAACAGGCTATACATTTTAATCCACTCATGCCCAAAAATATTCTGTCGTGTGGATCTATGATACTTTTGAAAATAACTCTGGAATTAAGTATGAATTCTAAAAGGTATTTGAAAGAAAGTTGTAGGTTGTAGTCTGATCAAGAATTTTCCAATGTTTTCTGAAAACTATTCTTATAAATAAGATATTACCAAAAAGGTTAGGGTGTTTTTGGGCACTACAGGGATGAATGGGTTAATGCTAGGACTGATGCAGGTTCCCAACCTTATGCCACATGTAGGGTAAATTAACTTTAATTTAAGTTGCTCTCTGCAATGTCAATCTCTTTATCTAATTCTGCAATTCTTTATGTATGAAATATGCCATGCACTTTAATATTGAAGACGCTTATTACTAACTTATCAATAAATGAGATAAGGACCTGTTTTGTTCTAATCCTGAACTATTGCAAGATAAGGAACTAGCCCCATAGGGAGTGGGCTGACTTGCCTGCATCGACTGGCATTATCATAGTAGAACCTGTTAGGGTAATTGTTAGCATACCTCCACCTTCAGAATATATACATATGTATATATAAATACATATGTATGTATATATAAATACATATGTATGTATGTGTGTATGTATATATATATATATATATATATATATATATATATATATATATATATATATATATATATATATATATATATATATATATATATATATATATATATATATATATATATATATATATATATATATATATATATATATATATATATATATATATATATATATATATATATATATATATATATATATATATATATATATATATATATATATATATATATATATATATATATATATATATATATATATAGTTACACAAGTACCACAACCAAGGTTAGAGTTTCCAATTATCATGGTTACAAAGTGATTTCTTATCTATAAGTCTGCCCAAAAATATTTCTCATCTGACACCACCGGCCAGCCATCAATTTTAATTTTTCCTTTTTTGGTCTCTTTGTTAAAAAATTCTTTAAAACTATATAGAGGAGTTGCTCTTTCTAGACAATTATATTGAAATACATTTTTAGTATTTGAGTAAACAAATTTTTACCTTAATTTTGACTATGTTGATATTTAAAACAAGAATTGGCAGCCAGGAGATGGTAAGTTTTGGCATCCTCATAAAGATAACTGATAAAAGCATAAGATCAAAACCCTCTCACCATTTAATCAGAAGTTCCACCCTGTTTTACTTCATAGCTCAAATTTTAACTCTAAAGAGAAGTACATGTACTAAGAACTCTAATTCTAAGAGTCTGTAGAATATAATATCAATTTTCCAAACTAGTGATTCCAGCTGAACTTTTAACTGTAAAGAGAATCGCATGTACTAACAACTCTATTTCTAAGACATTTCTGTGAAAATAATATCGATTTTCCAAACTAGTGATTCCATTTGGCTTAACAAGATGTTTGAATTACTTACTTACTTTGACCATCTAGGAAAGGAGTAAAAGTTTACAAGTATGATTAAGTTGCCAGGAGAGAAAGCCACCTATAGATCTATAGATAGAAAGTGCCTGAAGCCGAAAGCCTTTGGTTCGTTTACCTGTTTTTGGTCCTTGGCCCCCTGAAAACAAGATCAAGATGTTAAGGGCAAGATGTGTTGAGACTTATGTCCAGTGTGCACTTTCAGACAGATCCAGGTTGGGAAAATCTAGAATCATTCCGAAAGCAACAAGACAAGTCTTAGTTTGGATGGTTCAGCTAGAAGTGAGTAACAGATGTGAGTAATAAATAGATCGGTAAAATCCTAAAACTTCCATGACCACACCAATGTGCCATGATACAATCTTGAATGACAGCAATAGATAACTCTCAAAACAGTGACATTTATCTTAAACCATTTATGCCTGGAGATCTACCCGACCAGTGCAGGGTTTGATTTTCCCAGGGGCCAGGGGCATATGCCCCTAGATTTTGCTGTGGGCTTCTAGATTTTTCTGACTAGGGGCCCAAAATACAATGTATAATAACCAGAAATCTTGTTTTTGACCACTAATTTTTATCAAAATACCTTTTCGGGCCCCTAGTCTGAAATCTAAGTGTCAGACCCTGCAGTGTCGTCTGGAACTGTCATACTTTTAAAAATAACTTTAGAATTAGGCATAAATTTGGATTTTTTTTAAGGAGAGTTGGTTCTGATAACCAATTCTCCGCCAAATCTTTTCTACATATTGCTTTTGTTAGCATCAAAATTGTCAGGCAGCTTTGGTTGCTTCATGTATGACTCAGTATGAGTGTGTTAAAGACATCATATTTGTTTCCAAATTGAAATTATTCACAGTAAGCTGAACCCTCAACTTAAAGACAAGGCTAAAATTTCATCAAAAGCTAAACGAAAAAGTCAAGGTAGACGTTAAGATCATAAAGGATAAGGATACAAATAAAACTTCTAGCTATTAGATCATACAAAATTATCACAAGCAAACCAGCACTAGCTGTACTGCAAAACCATGCTAATAAGAACTTTACTGTTAACTGTAAGTCATGTATAGTGATGCAGACAATCTATTTTTAAACATGCTGGATAGACAGAGCATACATTTTAAATCCTCATTGTATGATAAAGTATATATGTTAAGATATGTTTTTTATTACCATGTCTTTGAATACTTATTTCATAAAAATCTTCATTTATTGAAAAGAATAAACATAATATAGTTATCAACAAGATTTCTATACATGTACTTGTATTATGTGGAAACTATTCCTGGTAAAGTGTGAAGATTAATAAACATACTTAGGTCATAAAATAATAAATGTACAATGACAAAATAAATTAATAATAACAATTATAATTACAATGATAATAATGATAATAATAATAATAATAATAATGATAATAATGATAATAATAATAATAATAATAATAATAATAATAATAATAATAATAATAGTAATAATAATAATAATAATAATAATAATAATAATAATAATGATAATAATAATAATAATAAAACTAATAATAATAATAATAATGATAATAATAATAACACAATGATTGTAATAAATGTTAGATTTTATAATAATAATTATTAATAATAATAAATATAAAATATATTTCAGTCACAACAAATATTTGACATCCCCATTTTCTAAGAGGGGGGAATTTGCAGAGGTATATGTAGAAATAGCAAACACTATTCCTCTTCTTTGTACAGAAGAATTTCCATAAGGGAAAGAAAAAATTAAATTTTTGACATTACACATTAATTATTTGAAGACTGATTTGATTATAGGAGGATTTGGATGATCATAAACATGCAACAACGTAAAACTTAGATGCGAAGGCTTGTGCCATGAACAGGTAAAGAAGCCACAAACCTTCAGCATGACTTTGATGGCATGTGAGCACACACACACACACACACACACACACACACACACACACACATATATATATATATATATATATATATATATATATATATATATATATATATAATATATATATATATATATATATATATATATATATATATATATATATATATATATAATATATAAATATATATATATATATATCTATAATATATATGAGGATTCACAGCACTGAAGTTCTTGGGGTAGGACTGAAATTGATAAAAATCACAGCAAGAAAGTATAATTTTGGAGAAGTTGGTTTAAAGGAACAAGCAGGTGTAAGGTTTGATGTCGGAAAACTTCAAAACGCACTTGTGGATCTGGTTCGTTACTACCTGAGAGCAGGTTATGTATTTCTCTGTTACTACATAGGACTAAACCCACAGGGGCTTGTATCGTTGATCCCCACTGGTCCACTAGCATGTAGTCACAGTCCGTATTAGTAATATAGAATATTTCATAGTACCAGCCTCTGACTCGCGAGTGACCACTCAACGATACAAGCCCCTGTGACCAGAGAAATACATCTACATCTCTCAGCTGTGACTAAACCCATCAATGACAGGCCTTTCAGTTTCACAGTCACAGTGCTGCACAGCCACAGCATCTGGGAAAGGGGAGGAGTAGAAAAGGAAGCTTTTTTCAAAACAAATGGATGCAGGTTGCTAAGAACATATCGCCATTGGAGAGAATGAATAGAGAACATTACCTTAGGATATAAGGCATCTTTGTCAGCTTGGCCGAATACCCTGTCTTCTAGTGCCTTCACTCTGCCTTCCACTGAATCCAGCCAAGTCTCCGCCATTTTGGGATTTCTGATGTGAGACGAAGTGTGTGTATATAACAGAAGCGGAAAAATACAATATCTGGAATGCCATCATGGTGTTTGAAAGAAGTGAGGGGTGTCGGCAGGAACGTAGATGATGTCCTCGAATTCACACGGCATTTGAAACGAGCAACCATTTTTTTTTAATTTTGCCTAAATGTCCCTTGATTATAAACGCCCTGAGAAAAATAAAGAGGGTGGGAGTTATAGTGACTAAGTCTGTCTGACTCAAGCTTGGCCGACCGCTTTTTCCATTTTTCTGTAACAACCGTACGAGTTTGCGTTCCAAAGTTCTTTTCTTAATCCAAGATATGACACAGGGAACTATCCCCAATTTTAATTGGTGAGGGTTTTTATTCTACAACGGCTAGTAGTCGTTGGACGTCACATGTGACGTCCAACTGGACAGTAAAGGACTACACTGTGACACTTATCTTGGTGTCACTGTGACATCACAATTCTATGCCAGTATACCTTAAATGTCCAACTGGTGTGGCGTCCAAGTGGACAGTTTAGCACTTCACTGTGACTGTGACACTGCGCTAAATGTCACTGTGACATCGCCTTTCTGCGTCGGTGATGGACAGTGAGGGGGCTAGTAGTCAAGTGTCCAACAAGTGCAGTTCGACTGATGTCCGCCAGGTGCTCAAAAATCTCCTTAATCATACACAATCGGCGTGTATCGATTAGATCACAACAAGAAATCACTCAATTTGAATACTTACTTCATAAATCTTGCACTTTAGACGTTGAAGAGCACTTACAGTGCCGTTTATACACTCCCCTGCGCCATAGAGATAGTGTCGCAACTGGCGCTGGTGTGCTACTCCTACGTCGGCCTCGCCAGCCGTGGACAGGCAGAGGGGGCTTGTAGTCAAATGTCCAACAAGTGCAGTTCGACTGATGTCCGCCAGGTGCTCAAAAACCTCCTTAATCATACACAATCGGCGTGTATCGATTAGATCACAACAAGAAATCACTCAATTTGAATACTTACTTCATAAATCTTGCACTTTAGACGTTGAAGAGCACTTACAGTGCCGTTTATACACTCCCCTGCGCCATAGAGATAGTGTCGCAACTGGCGCTGGTGTGCTACTCTTACGTCGGCCTCGCCAGCCGTGGACAGGCAGAGGGGGCTTGTAGTCAAATGTCCAACAAGTGCAGTTCGACTGATGTCCGCCAGGTGCTCAAAAATCTCCTTAATCATACACAATCGGCGTGTATCGATTAGATCACAACAAGAAATCACTCAATTTGAATACTTACTTCATAAATCTTGCACTTTAGACGTTGAAGAGCACTTACAGTGCCGTTTATACACTCCCCTGCGCCATAGAGATAGTGTCGCAACTGGCGCTGGTGTGCTACTCCTACGTCGGCCTCGCCAGCCGTGGACAGGCAGAGGGGGCTTGTAGTCAAATGTCCAACAAGTGCAGTTCGACTGATGTCCGCCAGGTGCTCAAAAACCTCCTTAATCATACACAATCGGCGTGTATCGATTAGATCACAACAAGAAATCACTCAATTTGAATACTTACTTCATAAATCTTGCACTTTAGACGTTGAAGAGCACTTACAGTGCCGTTTATACACTCCTGGTGTGTGACTCCTAAGTCGGCCTCACCAGTGAGGGGTCTAGTAGTCAAATGTCCAACAAGTGCAGTTCCCCTTTTGTCCGCTAGTAGTTCAGACATAAACCCTACCTATTTTCCCGTTTCTGTTTTTTTATCCTATTGACGGCAGGGTTTAGTGTTAAGTCTTATTGTTGAGTTATGCTATTACACACACACACACACACACACACACACACACACACACACACACACACTTTGGAGTCACTTTATTAAATGTAAGGAGTGCACAACACTAATGTAACGTACAGGCAGGGGGGGGGGGGGGGGGCGTGCCAGAGGATCGGTGATATGATGTTGTGATCAGCGTATGAGCTGCGAGGTATACTCTTAACAAGCAATAAAAAATAAAAAATGTAATCTTTATTTTAAGTCGGTATATCAATTATAAGAAACACGAGCTACTGAGGCACTGGGCCTACGGCCAACAGTGCCCTCCGAAGCACTGGAAAGCAGCAAGGAAATATTTTTTCTTTTTTCTGCGCAACCCACAGGGAATCGAACCTGGGTTTTATGCAGCCGAAGGCAAGCGTGCTAACCACTTGACCAACGCAACTGCTATCTATGTATCTATATATTTATCATGTCCTTGTGGATGCTAGGATCTAGAGGGGCTTGTCCGCGGTCAGGTACATGTAGTGGTGATTATCTAGGTGTACTTATTTATCACCTTAACCCATTGATACTCACAGACCCCGAAAGCAGCTCGAAAATGTTAGCGAAATCATCCAGGTAAAAGCATAGTTGGAAAAATATTTGAAAGAGAAATGCTACTAACAATCCTTTTTCAATTTCTTTTAAATCGATCTTAATCAAGGTATTATCGAAACAATTCAAAGATTCAGAGAGCAATTTTTCGAGAAACTCTTAAGCGTTAAAGGGTTAAGTCAGATAATTCACATTAATGAAATTGGATATATTTGATAGGACCAAAAACAGAAATGGCGATGTAATCTGTTCACAAGAAACACCAATTACGGCAATCGACATGGCCCAGATCATGAGTTTTTTTGGAGGTAAAGATGTTTGCAGAGTTATTATCGTTTTTGAATATAGATTGAAGCTGAAATTGCAGCTCAATTGAAGCTCACAATTGTGAATTTTGATACTCCCTGGTTCGTAATCGTGCATAGGATCTACGTCTAAAACGATTTCAAAACTTGTTGAGAACTATAGCCGGGCGGGTATTTTTGGATGCTTCGAATGTTTTCTTTATTAGACATCTATTAGAGGAAGCGAAATTTCCTATAGGCTAAATAATCAAATAAAAGCAGGCCAGAATAAAACCTCGTCGACGTAATATACCCCATGAGCTAATTAAAATGAGGCAGTTCGTTCAAAATGTCATTTGAGCACTATTTCCTTCAATGAAAGACCAACAACGTCCTTACCCACTCCATACAAACATAATCGTGAAGTTAATTTGTCTAAGTTTCTATGTTTTTGACTGATAACGAAATTCCTCTTCTTCAACGAGTTTGGATTTGATCCCAAAATGGACATATCAAAATTTCTATAAACATACTTCTCATATTCGTGATGTTAAAATATGCTAGACAAGTATCGATTGATCATACATCTTACTTATCTGTATGTTGACAATATTGATAAAGAGGATTTCGAAGTAAGTCTGATATTTATGAGCCAATCCCAGCATACATTATTCCTTTAATGCTAGCATTTAACCAGAAGTTGAAGACAACCATCAGTATGTATGTATGTATACTTTATTGACTGTAGATATAAATCTAGAAAAATTCATACAGTTACAAGTAGACAGAAAAAATATATAAATATAATGTCAACATAATATAGATTAGAAACAAAATGTGCATCGTATGAGGTTTCTGCAGAAAAGAAAATCCTCATTCATAAGATGCGCCGGGTTATCTAGATACAAACTTATATGAAAAATAGACCATCATCCCAACAAACGGCAAAAATTAAATAACCGAGATGATATGTCAGATTAATACGTAACCAAATGAAACTAAAGATAAAGGAACGAAATTGCTAACAAATGAGTAAATACAATTATGATATTGCTGTTCACGCAAGTTGTATATTATTTAAGAGAAAGTTACTAATAATCTGCAACATATGACCTTGTGGTCAGACTCTATGCTTAGAGTTGCTCAGCACGGTATAAATTAATATAACACGTCTATAGAGAAACACATTACATATAAATATCTAACACAAACGCGGGATTTGTATTAGCTGCGTATAAAGTTGTCTGTCAGTGCACAATAGAATATGTTACTCTGTTGTTTCTTTTGTAGTAGTAGTAGTAGTAGTAGTAGTAGTAGTAGTAGTAGTAGTAGTAGTAGTAGTAAGGAGAAAACTTAGTATAGCAGTGAGGAGAAAACCTGCTGAGATCCTGCTGACGATGCGGTAAATGCGGTCACCGCGAACACCTCGTTCAAGTGCTCAGGGACCATCATCTCCACATCATGCTACTGCTACAGCAGAGAGAACTGTTCTTTCTTTTGTTCCCACACATTGTTCAGTGCACGTCTAACCCGGGGGGGGGGGGGGGGGGGGGGTCACTTAGTTATTTAGGGGGGTACATACGCTCGTTATCAAAATTTAGAAATACCCCTAAAGCATTGATTTCTGGCCAAAAAAGCACCCTTATTTTTTAAAAACGCTGACTTTTTCCAGTAAAAAAACACCCCTTGTTTTATGAAAACACTGACATTGGATGAACGGGAACGCGTATTTTAACTTAACATGTTATAATCCTCTGCCTGTTCAGCGGCAGCAGACCCGGTAGTTCAGACATAAACATCGACAATAACAACATCAGATGCATAAGTAAGGTTCAATATTGTTAAACTACAGACTCGGAAGCCCAGTCACTTCTTGAGTCACTAGACGTCAGAGCCGCGTATATTTCGTAAGGGGATTTTCAACCCCCATTGTTCGGACCTGGGTAGAAAAAAGTACCCTTCTTTTACAAAATCGCGGACATGCGGAGGTCTTAAAAAAGACCACTTCCTCCGCGAAGTACGTAACGCGGGTGCGGCCCCCCTCTATCCATGAGTGCCCCCGCCAGGACGTCTAATTTAGAGTCGCACGTGCAGTAGTAATAACCATAATAGTAGTAGTAGTAGTAGTAGTAGTAGTAGTAGTAGAAGTAGTAGTTTGAATTTTGATTGTTCATCACCTTTTCTGCCATATTGCGGCTTATCGTAATAGCCAGTTCTTTATGGTAGTAGTTTTATTATTTATAGTAGTAGTAGTAGTAGTAGTAGTAGTAGTAGTAGTAGTAGTAGTAGTAGTAGTAGTGGTAGTGGTGGTAGTAGTGGTAGTGGTAGTGGTAGTGGTAGTGGTATTGGTAGTAGTAGTAGTAGTAGTAGTAGTAGTAGTAGTAGTAGTAGTTTGAATTTGGATTTTTTGTTCGCGGGAGCTTTGGCTCCCTTTTTAGAGGAGCTTGTGCCGTTTGATGAGGATTTGACCCCTGCAATATCTTCCCACATGGCCGGTTTAGTCAGTCGGCAAGATATGGTTACGGTATTTACGTTCCTTCTACCGTAATACTCGAACTTAATGGCGAAAGAATTTGGAGTGGGGAGTATTTCTTGGGAAACATCTTTGACTTACAGCACCATCTATTCAGTATTGAGCTTGTCGAACTATGTATGATTATAAGTATCGAAAAGCAAGTTGGCGTAATGGTTAGGCAGGTTTGCATTCTGAGTTGTAGAGCAGTCATAACCGGAGCGAATCTCGATGGGGGTGATGGAATAGTTTTTTTATTCCCTGCTGTTTTCGTATGTTTCGGAAAACACTTTATGCCGTAGATCCAGTCACCTAAAAAAGCCCACCTTTACCATTGTAAGAATAACTACCGACTTGAAATGATTGATCCTTTTTTTAGTAACAATTTAAGTTTATTTTGTCATAGTTATGTGATCTTCATAAATACTTTAATTAAAGCAGTATATTTACGCTCTTTTGGTGGAATGTGTAAATGCAATATATTTGGCACACATACACACACACACACACTCAAGTTCTCAACTTGTTCAAGTTCATCATTGCTATTTATATGTATGTTTTACTATGTAAAACATGAATGTAGGTATCCTTGGGTAATTCATTTAAACCTTTACCCATCCCGAATATATCAAAGCTTGTTAAGTTAACCCATACTTTGCCAATGCTCCTTAAGATCATTAATTTGAAACTTTGCCAGCCAGAATTATTAAAGGGTTATCTTATTAGCATATTTATGGTCAGAGCATCTGAAGACCATTCATTTAACCCTTTACCCACCAAGCATATATTAAAGGTTCTTGAGTATACTCATTCATGACCAATGCACCTTCAAATGAATCATTCAACC